>CM033751.1:29119633-29622537 GCA_019671005.1 Hibiscus mutabilis
TTCTTAATAGTATTTATTCCTTGACCAGCGATAAGTGTTCAAAAGTACTATTTTATTACCCTTTTACTCAAATTATTGTTAGACTTAAGCTCATATTAGTTGCATAATTAGTTATTCATGCATTAATTCATGTTTCTTTCCACCGTTGAGCTTGATTACATAACTTGGTGATTTTTGTAGAAAAAGATGCTACTTTGCTGTGTTTTTGTGTGTGTGCAGAATCACTTGCCTAAACAAGGCTAGAACCAGTTGCCAGGGCAATGCATGAAGGAGATGCCAAGCTAGTTGCAGGGCAATGCATGAAGGAGGCGCCGGGCGGTTGCCATGGCAATTGTCGACATGAGCAAAGGTGATATGGTAGTCGAAATTGATGACTAGACAAGCCCAAGATGACGTGGAGCAAAGCCCAAACCCAAAGGAATTTGATTTCCATGCAAAGATTAAAGAAGAATTAAATTCCAAGAAGATAGGAGAAGTTCTAGTAGGAATACAATTATAATAAAGAATTATATTCTTTAAAGATAATTTAATTCCAACTTAACTTCCTCCTCAAAGAAGGACTTTGCCCTAGCCCTATAAATAAGAAAGGAATTCCGACAATCAAAGAGAGCAAGAGGAGAGGATTTTCGACAACTCCAAAGGGCAAGAAGGAAGAGATTTTGACAAGATAACAAGGAGGGAGAGAGTTCGATTTCTTCTTCTTCTTTGCTTCCATTAGATTCATGGTTTGGGGATTATTCTTTGTATATCTTTTGAACCCAACCATGAACTAACTTAATTGGTTGGGGTTATTGTGTTCTGTTGTTGTGAGAAACAATTGGATTTTGTTTAGGTAATAAGAGTTTGCACTTTCAATTCAAGGTTTATTCATTCTTGGTTCTTATTCTTGTTTTGAGTGAATTGGGAGAGGATCTCGTGACTTCATCTATTTATCTAATATCGAGAGTTAGATTCAAGAAACGAATGAGTATGGTCTTTATTCAATCTATTGATGGTGAAGATTAATCCGACTTAGGAATAAGTTAAGGATTTCAGCGGCTAAGAAGGAGCGCAAGATTGGTTGTTGTTCACCCTTGATTCACGCGAGGATGTATTATCAAGGCATGCACAAGTAGCTAGAGTTTCGACTTAGGGATAACAAGAAACCATTGAAGAACGCTCCGCCGAACCTTGAAGTTGCTGCCCAGACGCCCAAGTAGTTGCCTAGCTAGTTGCCCAGTCAACCATCGATTAGTTGCCAAGGCAACCCCGCTGTGCAAGTTGCCACGACAACTGAGTTGCCCTTGCACTCTTTTACCAAGACAATCCAATCGGCTATCACACCTCAACTCACGATAACCTGGCCTATTCTCTCTTTTTCTTTCGTCTATTCTTTTAGTTTATTGCTTTTACTTTTCTCGTTAATTAAAGCCTCTATTATCAATTGTGTTTTTATTTTCACAGTGCAGTAACTTAAGCAAAATGGCCCAAACCAATCCCTGTGGAGACGATACTCGATACTCATATCACTTTATTACTTGCGACGTGTATACTTGCACATTTGTGTAGCACTTATTACGCGCAACAAGTTTTTGGCGCCGTTGCCGGGGATTGGCAATTGGTGTTAGTTGTTTTTGTTATTGCATTTTTTCTCTTAGTTTTACTAACTTTTCTTTTTGTTTGTTTTATCAAAAAAAAAATTTAGGTGCGCTTCTAAGTTAAGGAACATCAACATGTCGGGAAATAAAAGCCAATCTATTCGAGAGATGATGTTGGAAGATATGAATCAATCCAATCAAGAGTTCCTTGCACCCTTTGATGATTACCTATACCAACCGAGAAAAGCCCAAAGAACTTATACCGTGGAAAAATCTTGTGCTATGTGTGGAGAACATCATGTGTTTGAAAATTGCCCTCACATTTTCGGTACATATAACTACATGGAGGACCATAGAGGGAACCAGCATCAAAATTCTTCATGGTATGGTCAAAAAGCTCAAAATTTTTTTTACCATAACAATTTTGCCACGACAACAGATATGCCATGGTAATGTAGTCCTTTTCAAGAGCATTCCAATTCCTTGGAGGAAACGTTACTAGCTTCCTTGGCTAGACTTGACGGATAAATTGAAGAGATTCGAGAACTATCAAAATCTATGGATACGAGGATAGCTCAATGGGATGCAACCTTAGGGGATTCAGAAGATCAATTGGGGAGATCCACATATGTCATGGATAACATGCACCAACAATTCAATCCTAGGGATACTGACGTCCCAAGGCAAGAGGATAAGGAGCAATACAAAGAAATCTCTCCGATGTGTGAGGAACAACTAGAACCTCAAAGTCAAGAGGATGCCAATGAGAGAGACTGGCCAACACATGATGAGCTTGAACAACAAATTGCCTCGGCAATGATTGAGGAGCCTGAACAGAGCAATGCCGCGACAACACTCGGTGAAGCTGAGAACAACAATACTACAGCAAATTCTGAGGAACCTGATGCCCAGAAGGTTACAACGTTGATGTTGAAGCAGGAATGTGTAGATTGCTCTCATCTACAATTGCCACGGCAATTACACGACCACATGCAAGATCAACGAGATGATAATACTTTGCCAATGGAATATGAGCAGGTAATAGTTGAACCTTTTGAATTCTTTAAAAACTCACCTCGTCCATTGCATGTATGTCTTGAGAAACCGAGGTTGGTAGATTTGAAGCCATCGAAATCTCTACTGATGGAGATGTTTGAGAGGCCAAAAGAAAAAAGGTGTTTGGATTCATAAAGCTCTTCAGAAAATTGATTCTTCCCTTGACTTAAAGCAAAATTTGATAACTGATTGATACGACATTTGGCTTGAGCAGCAATTGCCACGACAACAAAGGCTACATCCAACCATGATAGAAGTCGACAAGAATGAGGTAATTGAATGGTTGAGAATGGATATAATTTTTCCTATTAATATATTTGTGCCTTCGGGAATAGTAGAAGGTGGAGAGTATACATGGACTACAAGCGAACAAAAGAAGAAAGACACCTCCACCATGGTAATGCAAAAAGGGAGTAGCTGGGAGCACATTGGCCCAACTCTTTTTGGGCAATATTGTCACCCGATGGAGGGTACGGATGAACTATAAGAAGTATCGGAAACGACTCTCCTCAAGTTTTCTCAGATATGCAGAAACATTAGAAGTGGTCACTTTAGGAGATGCCTGAGCATGCTCTCCTTTCAATATTTTCTTTTTATTTTCATTTTTATTTTTAGGAGATATTTTATTTTTCTTCATTATCTTTAGTTTCCAGGTTTTCTTTATTTTCTTTTCCACAACAAGACTCACAACCACCATGCTAAGGAAATTTCTGGCCGACTACTTGCCACAACAACCACAACAGAAACTGGTGATGCCCAGGCAACAACAATGGCTTCGGCAACTACTGATGCCCATGCAAGTGAACCTGTATCGGCAAACATGGATCAAATCAAAGTAATGCTATTCACGCGGCACCAGCATTCAACCACCGACTGAAAAATGAATCAAGCAAACGGCACGAAGGAAACTCATCACTCGAGGTGACGATCTCTCCGGCTAACTCATTTCATTTAGTTTCTTTTAAATTTTATTTCACTCTTACATGCATTGAGGACAATGCTTCTCTCGAGTTTGGGGGGGTTGGTTTCTAGTTAGCTTCATGTTTAGTTGCATTCATTTTTAGCAATCACATATAGGTTGCATATGTTACTTGCCATTCCTTTAATTGGATTTAATTGCTTAAGACTTGTTGAATATCCAATGATGAATTTTTGCCACTGCACTTAATTGAAAGAACCTTTAATTTTAGGATTGCATGAAAAGAACTTAGAATTTTACTATGATGCTGAATTTTTTTACACGGTTGTGGGTTGTTGATTGAAAGAAACTTAGTGAACTTAGGTTGCTTAAAATTTGGGTAAATTTAAAATTGAAAATTAAAAGTTAATTTCTTGCTAGAGGTGCCCAAAACTGGCTCTAGTAGTAAATGCACTTTCTTGCTAGAGGTGCCCAGAACTGGCTTTAGTAGTTAATGCACATTAAATAATCGCTAGAGGTGCCCGAAATTGGCTCTAGTCGACTAAAATAAAATGAGAAATTGCTTACTTTGCTAGAGGTGCCCGAAATTGGCTCTAGTGAAAATAAAAAAAATGTCTCGGTACTTAAATTGATAAAAGCCTATTGTTCACATAGAATCTTGAAAATCAACTTGTACACAACTACGCACACACATTATCACGAGCACTATAGTTTGGTTCCGGGTAATTTTTGTGTTATCCGAAAAATTAAAAGGTGATCATACTTTGTGCCATGGTTTCGAGATTTGAATTCAAGTTTGAAGCATGTCTTTGATGATTAAAGTCTTGGCAGGTAATTGTTAGTTTGCATTGCTTGAGGACAAGCAATAGTTCGAGTTGGGGGCGTGATAAGTGTTCAAAAGTACTATTTTTATTACCTTTTTACTCATATTATTGTTAGACTTAAGCTCATATTAGTTGCATAATTAGTTATTCATGCATTAATTCATGTTTCTTTCCACCGTTGAGCTTGATTACATAACTTGGTGATTTTTGTGGAAAAAGATGTTGCTTTGGTGTGTTTTTGTGTGTGTGCAGAATCACTTGCCTAAACAAGGCTAGAACCAGTTGCCAGGGAAATGCATGAAGGAGATGCCGAGCTAAGTTGCAGGGCAATGCATGAAGGAGACGCCGAGCCAGTTGCCATGGCAATTGTCGACATGAGCAAAGGTGATATGGTAGTCGAAATTGATGACTAGACAAGCCCAAGATGACGTGGAGCAAAGCCCAAACCCAAAGGAATTTGATTTCCATGCAGAGATTAAAGAAGAATTAAATTCCAAGAAGATAGGAGAAGTTCTAGTAAGAATACAATTATAATAAAGAATTATATTCTTTAAAGATAATTTAATTCCAACTTAACTTCCTCCTCAAAGAAGGACTTTGCCCTAGCCCTATAAATAAGAAGGGAATTTCGACAATCAAAGAGAGCAAGATGAGAGGATTTTCGACAACTCCAAAGGGCAAGAAGGAAAAGATTTCGACAAGATAACAAGGAGTGAGAGAGTTCGATTTCTTCTTCTTCTTTGCTTCCATTAGATTCATGGTTTGGGGATTATTCTTTGTATATCTTTTGAACCCAACCATGAACTAACTTAATTGGTTGGGGTTATTGTGTTTTGTTGTTGTGAGAAACAATTGGATTTTTTTTAGGTAATAAGAGTTTGCAATTTCAATTCAAGGTTTATTCATTATTGGTTCTTATTCTTGTTTGCGAGTGAATTGGGAGAGGATCTCGTGACTTCATCTATTTATCTAATATCGGGAGAGTTAGATTCAAGAAACGAATGAGTATGGTCTTTATTCAATCTATTGATGGTGAAGATTAATCCGACTTAGGAATAAGTTAAGGATTTCAACGGCTAAGAGGAGCGCAAGATTGGTTGTTGTTCACCCTTCATTCACGCAGGGATGTATTATCAAGGCATGCATAAGTAGCTAGAGTTTCGACTTAGGGATAACAAGAAACCATTGAAGAACGCTCCGTCGAACCTTGAAGTTGCTGCCCAGACGCCCAAGTAGTTGCCCAGCTAGTTGCCCAGGCAACCATCGATTAGTTGCCAAGGCAACCCCGCTGTGCAAGTTGCCACGGCAATTGAGTTGCCCTTGCACTCTTTTACCAAGACGATCCAATCGGCTATCACACCTCAACTCACGATAACCTGGCCTATTCTCTCTTTTTCTTTCATCTATTCTTTTAGTTTATTGCTTTTACTTTTCTCGTTAATTAAAACCTCTATTATCAATTGTGTTTTTATTTTCACAGTGCAGTAACTTAAGCAACGTGGCCCAAACCAATCCCTGTGGAGACGATACTCGATACTCATATCACTTTATTACTTGCGACGTGTATACTTGCACATTTGCGTAGCACTTATTACGCGCAACAACCACCATGATTTGGCAAAGGGTTATTGGATGTACTCGACTCCCCCAACTGTAGCACTCCAGTCTTGATCAGGTTCTGAACAAACTTTTTAAATATTATACAGTTCTCAGTAGTATGACCTAGGACATTGGCGTGGTATTTGCAGTGTGCTTTAGGGTCATAACATGCCGAATAGGGGATTGAAATGAGTAACATGCTGAGGTCGAACTAAATCTGCCTTGTACAATTGCGAGTAGAGTTCTTTGTATGAAATTGGTAGCAGAGTGAAAGATCTATTCTCGTTTTCCTTCCTGGGCCCTCACTCTTCCCTTCTATTAAAACTTCGGGGGTTCCTGACAGATGCTTGGGGCTGAGATATGGTGAAGTTCTTGACAGCCTCGTAGGTATTTGTATTGTTAACTTCATGGTCCTTCCTCTTGAACTGTTTGCGTGACGATTCCCCTCCGTCGATTCTCCCAGCTTTGATGGTCGCTTTAATACGTTCTCTGGTCATCACCATATCAACAAAATTACTAATAGGATTATTGATCAAATGATCATAGAGTGCCCCTTTTAGTGTGTCAATAAACATCAGAGCAATCTCATTCTCACGAAAAGGGGTTGGACTTGAGCTGCCACATCACGCCACCTCTGGGCGTACTCCCATAGGCTCTCATTTCTTTTTTGTTCCATTCCTTGTAATAGAAGTTGGTTGGGGACCATATCAGTTACGTGCTTATACTGATCAGTGAAAGCCTTAGCAAAATCCTTCCGTGATTTAATCTGAGCTCATGTGTGTTTATTGTACCATCTTGTGACAGATCCAACTAAATTGTCTTAGAAACAGTGTATCAGCAGCTTCTCATTGTTGGTGTACCTCGCCATCTTGCTGTAGAACATTGTTATGTGGGCAGTTGGGCAAGATGTTCCATCAAACTTTTTGAATTTCGAGGTCTTGAACTTGTACGGGATTTCTACATCAGGGACTAAACTGAGATCCCTAGTATTCAGTCCATATAAACCATCCTCGTCTTCTTTTACCCAGAATTTTTCTTCAAGATCTTTTCTAGTCTCTTCCAACTACTTTGAGAACTCCGCCTTCACTTGGTTCAATTTTTCTAGTTCATCAAAGTCTGGGATGCTATCTCCGATATGTTCGACATTTGCAAATGTCACGGCCGGCAGAGGTAGAGCAGAGGCACCGGCCTAATGGGACGAGAATACCCCTTGCGGGGGGTTCAGTGTAGGATTAATGAAGAGAGGGTTAAATATTGGAGAATATGAGGGGGCTCCCGGGTTCTGAGTTGGGTTCGCAACGATATTTTTCCCTCGTAAATCTTCCCCACGACTGATTTACAGTATTCGAGATATTTCCCTCATCAAATCTTGCTGAGATTTGATGATGGTTTCTCTTAGTTCTGTTGTGTTCGATCCAACTGGCCTCTAAGATCGAAAATTATAATATCCCAATTTTTGCTTAGTGACTAAAATGTAATTTTTGAAAGTTTAGGGGTTAAGTGTAAACTTTGGAAAAGTTTAGGGACCAAAGTGTAAAATTTAAAAGTTATATAATTTAACCCCATAAATGGATAGTTCACCCCCTAGAATGGTATTTTCGTGTTACTCGGATTTTTCATATGGGGCTTATATTATTCGAATTTGGATCGAATAAAATTGTTAAGCGTGTTAGGACCAGGGAAATATTAGGATGGGTGACCTCCGGGAAGGTCCCATAAAAGTGGTTTTGATTGATATTTTGGACTCAGTAGGAGTAGAGAAAATTCATATGGATTATCGAGAAAGGAATTCTAAGAGAAATTTCATTCTATGAAGATTTCCGATAATTATCGGAATAATAGGGTGAGTTAGGAAAATTCAGTCTAAGCCCCTGGAAAATGAAGTTTTTATGATATAATAGAGTTTATTTCCCGAATATGGAAATATAGAAGTTTCAGAATAAATCCAATAGCTTGGAAAAGGTAAAATCGTAGTAGAAGTATTTTATGGATATCGGTATATCAGATCAAATTGAAATTTTAAAGACAGTTTCAAAGATTATGGGAAATTCATAAAATATTATTTTATGAATATTTTAGTAATGTTGGTGGGATTCTAACTAGATTTAGTTAGAATATGATGGAGTGGTTATAAAGCTTAAAGAAAGAAAATTTGGAAATCGTATTGAGTGAAATTCGAATATTTGGATCGAATAAATATCATAGATTAAAATTTATGATATTTTGGGAAGGAGGCTGGTTAGAATGGAACCAATTTGGTTCAATTTTTATGGAATGACAATTTTTAAGTTTTGCTGTAAATATAGTCTAGTTGGAGGGCAAATTGATCATTTGCCATGGATGGCATTTTTGAAATGTTTTGAAACTTTGAGGGCAATTTTGAAAGGTCAAATAAACATGGACTTAATCATGGCCATTGATTTTTGATAAGATTAAATCATGGTCATTGGATGAAAAGGGTAAAATGGTAATTTCACTAGTTAAATGAATTTAATATTCATTTAATATGACACTTGGATTAAATAGATTAAAGATGATAAAAGAATCATCTATATTTTCTAGCAAGCTGTTCGAAATATACAAGAAAGAAAGGGGAAATAGGGTTTTCAATTTTCAAGTCCAAAATTGAAGAATCAAGACAAGTTTCAAGCAAAATTAATTTAGGTAAATTGTTTTACACTTGATTCTCTTCATTTTGATAGTATTTTGCATGATAAAGTCAAGTATAAGTTATGTTATGGATGAATATTGTTTATGGAAATTGAAGTTTATGATGGAATTAGATTTGTAGATAGTTAAATTGATGATTTAAACATGGAATTAAGATTGAATTTGGATATATTCCATGTTAGAGATTATAAACCCTAACCCTAAAATTTGGGAATTTTGGTTAGGAAGCTAAATGAAGGATGGAATTGAATGAATTATGATGTTATGGGTCCTATTTTGATAATATGTTGAATAATTTCCCAAGTTGTAAATTTAGGGACCATTTTGAAATTTTTAAGAAATTAGGGGAAATTATTAAAAAATTTATTTTAGCCTTGAAATTGTTGAATTATGGTGAAATTAGCTTGAATTGGTGATTAGGGACAAAAATGAAAAAAATGGAAGTTGGAGGACCAATTTGGCAATTTAAGAAAATTTAGGACCAATTTGGCAATTTAAGAAAATTTAGGGATTGGTCTTAAATTTATGGAAAATTCATAGAATTGAAGATTTAAGCATGTTCTAGAAGATAAAAGATTGAAATGACAAGAAAGGAAAATTTTAAGGACCTTTTCGAAAAGAAGGTATAGTGAATGACTATATTGGATAAAGTTTAAAAGTTGAAGGAAAATTTCTAAGGATGTTGGAAATAAATAAATATATTATTTGTACATGAATTTATGTACAAAAGTAAAGTAGTGACTAAAATGTCACTTTTATGAAGTTGAATGACTAAAAAGGAAATAGTCCAAAATGAGTAATTAATTATGGAAATTGTTCAAAATTAGGTTTGAAAAAAATTTTAATGTTCAAAATGGTCACTAAAGACCTAGGGACCATTTCGGCAATGATGTAAAATATTGGGAAATTTTTAGAAAATTTTTATATTCGAATAGTTATGTTTAAGAATCAAGTTAGCAGTGTTAGATTTAAGTCGAATACGAAATGGTAATGTATATGTTCGGTTGGTCTTATACAGTTCTAAAAGAGATCGAAGGAGAACCAGTGATAAAAAGAAAAGATAAAAACCTTGAGTAAGTTTAGTGAGGCGTACTATTCATGGCCCAGGTGAGTGCATTTACATGTTTTAAAATGCAATTAGGAAGACTAGCGATTAGTCGATCTTAATTTAAAAATAGTATTGTTATATATATATATATATATATGTTGAGCTACCGCATGTTGCTATAGAAGTAGATAAAATGAAATATGAATTATTATTTTTGAGAAATGATGATCTATGTTTGCCATGATTATCTAAAATAAAGCATGAAACACGAAATGTTTATTTATATGATAATTTATGTGCCATGAACAATTATGAAGAAACATGAGTTATGATATCTTTATCTATATAATTGATTTTGATGACTGATGGATGATAAATGTAATTCCCAATTTATTATGTATGAGAGTCCACGGTATAGTTGGCATGCCATAGAGTCCTTAGCAGCTGCACCCTCATGTTTATGTTGACAAAAGATATTGTGACAAAATGATTGTTTCACATACACCTTGGGGGACCTACGCCCTTGGTGTGCACCCTGGGGATCTACGCCCACTGTGCCCGAGTGCACTGTCGAGGTTCTTTATGTTTATGGGGAGCAAAGAGCGTCCCCGAGTACGTACTCATCTTTACGTTTACGTTAGGCACTACAGTGTCATTTCAAGATGACTCGCATACCTCGATCTCATATAGCGTACTTTGGGCAATGATAAAAGAATTATGTCACGTAAATGAATCATGTTACGTATATGAAACATGCATGAATATGAACCATGCTATGTATATGAAATATGTTAAGTATACGAATCATGCCACGTATATGAATCATGACATGTACATGAATTATGCCATGTATATGAAGTATGCCACATATATAAGAAATATGCTATGCATATGGACCATGCCATGTATACAACTTATTTTACGTATATGAATTATGCTATGCATATGAATTATGCCATGTACACGTATCATGTTATGTATATGAATTGAAACATATATATGAATCATGCCATGTATGGAAATCATGTTACATAAATGAATCATGCTATGAATATGAATCACGATACGTAAATGAACCAGGTCATGTATATGAACTGTGTTTTACATATAAATCTTGTCAAGCATGTGAACCATATTGCTTATGTAAATTATATCATGTATGTGAATTATGTTGTGTATACAAAACATATCATATATATATGACTTACTTGATGATGACAGAACATTAGAACCATGAGCAAGTTAGGAACTTATAACATGCACATTAGTATCTAGTGACCATGGAAACTTTGATAATACTATTCTATCTTAGGTAGAGAACTTGATATGAAATCATATGATAAGTATTACTTTACTCTATATTTATTAAGTGAAATTATTGCCTCACTAAGTTCGTACTTAGCGTGTGTTCTTTCATAGGTAGGTTCTTCCAAGTAGAGTAGCAAGAGGAGCTGTTAAATCAAGGAATTCAAGTTACATTAGTAGTCACGGTATGTACATCTTAAATTATGTATGATGTCTAGTGGGCATATATATGTATGTATGTGGGTTTTAAAGATGCAAATTGTTTTGTAAACTTAAGTTATAATGTGTTTACGTACTATTCGAGTGTATAGACTTAAAATATTGTTTAACTACAAATGATTATGATTCATGGTATAGTTAAGTATAGTTTAACCCTGATCGCATAAAAATTTGAAAATCAAGAAAATGTCTAGGCAGTGTACATAGTTTTCACCCTGAATTATATTTTTATTTCAACAACTCAATTATAAATTTTAAAATCAATTTAGGGTCAAAACTAGCTGAAATGGACTAACATGGTTTTTAATTCAAAACCGAGAAAGGGTTAAACTATAAGATATAGTTCGGTATATAGTATTGAAAAAATTTATAAGTCAAGGTTTCTTTCAATGACTCTGTAACATCTTTAATGTATATTCGGCTTACGAGTATACGTTAAGGGTGTTACATTTATTGGTATCAGAGCTACAGGTTTAGCCGATTCTAGAGGCTAAATTGAGTTTAATATGATTTAAAGTTAAGTACACGCCCCTAGGATGCCATGTTACTCATGTACTACTGTGTAACTTGATTATGCTCCTCAATACCATGAATAAGATTCAATAGAAATAGACGATTTTAAGTATCGACGGGCTGAGATAAATGTTTAATTATGAGAATCAATAGAAGAATGTTTAAAGTCAAGTATGCTGGCAACTAGTTAATAGAAAAAAATATTTCAGCAGTCTTAAGTTTGAATAAAGTACTCGTACTATTTAGGAGTACGAGTTAGATATTAATAAACTGAGTTGTTACACAGTTAAATGGATACCGATTAAAAGGACTCGATGTGAATGGTTTATAAAGATTTTTTGTCCAAGACCTAAGGAGATTTTATTGGGCATAAACTTATCAAAATTACCAAGAGGCTATGAACAGAGCGAGGGCTATGGAAAGAACTTGTAATTGTTTTAATTGACTTGGGTTCAATTAACATACATATATTGGTACTGAGATGGTAGCACAAAGAAAGACCTCTATGGAGAATATTTAGTAAAGTGTTTGTCAATAATTCTCTTGGATACAATGCACAAGTAAATAGAATATGCAAGAAAGGTTCATTAGGAATTCAAGGAATTAAGTTCCCGACAGATTTAATGGAATTTCCATTCCATGAATTTGAAGTTATTCTTGGAATAGATTGGCTATCTGCATAGGATGCAGAAATGATGTATAAAAAGAAAAGGTTAGTACTTCAAGGACCTGATGGTTTTAAAATAATCTTTAAGGGAGAAAGAACTGACTGTTTAGAGTCAATAATTTCTGTAACGACAGCTTAAAGGCTCTTATACAATGGATGTAAAACATGTTTGGGTTGTATGGAAGATACACAAAAGTTACCTAAAAAGATTGAAGATATTCCAACTAAAAAGGAATTTCCTGATATATTTCCCTATGAGTTATTAGGTTACCTCCGGATAGGGAAATACAGTTTGGGATTGATGTTTATCCTAGAACTGAGCTGGTATCAATGGTACTATATAGGATGACACCAATTAAGTTAAGGGAACTAAAGCCTCAATTACAAGAATTGCTAGACTGGTGTTATATTTGACCAAGTGAAATACTATGGGGTACTCCGGTATTAATTGTAAAGAAGAAATATGGTTCCCTATGATCATGTACAGATTATCGACAATGGAATAAAGTAACCATTAAGAACAAGTAACCCCTACCAAGGATTGAGGATTTATTTTCTTGGCTTAAAGATGTAGACCAAAGTTGAGTATGATTACCATCTTTGTGTGGTATTATAAATTTTAAGAGATTAGCAGTTTTATGCTGAGTTTTCTAAATGTGAATTCTGGTTGTTAGGAAAGTTTCGAAAGATTAAAGAAAATTCGGATTTAAGCACCAGTTTTAATTCAACCAGAACCAGAAAAAAGAATGTACTCTATACAATCATGTATCTCTTTATCGTTTAAGTTGTGTGTTGATGCAAGAAGGTTGTGTCATAGTTTATGCATCAAGGCAGTTCAAAATTTATGAAAGGAACTATTCAACATATGATTTGTAAATGGCAGCTATGAACGACAGTACGTGGCGAAGCACGAACGGCCGCTCCTTCCGGTCAAACAATGACAGAGGGTTTGAAGGCTCTCTCATTTTTTTTTTGAAACTATAAAATAATAATAAGTTTTTTTAGGTTTTTAACTTTTATACTGGTTCAGAAAAAAGGAAAATTGCCTACTAAACCCCTCTGTCCCAATTCAATTTAATTACCTGAAGTTTTTAAAATATTTTCGATTTAGTCACTGATTTCATTTTTAAATCTGATTTTAATGGGCAAATTAACCCCTTAGTCCCTCTGGCCCAAACTTTTTGTTAAAATAGGTCGCTGCATGGTATAATTCCCTCCACAATCCCTGAAATTTCTAAATGCTTTATGATTTTGTCCTTTTTTTTAGTTTTTAAGTTTCTATTTTTTCTATTTTAGTCATTTTCTAATTTTTTTATATATTATTATTATTATTAGATATGTATATATATTATATTTTCTTATTTACATATTATGTATTTTATACTTATATATGTACATTATTTTATTTTTTAATATTATATATGTATATTATATAGTATTTATATCATATGTATAATATATTTATATATTATATAGTCTATTATTATTATGTTTAATATGCATATAATATTATTATCTATAATATTTTATTTGTTTTAGTATTAGTATTATATTTGTATATAATATATTTAGTATATATTATGCATAACACATAGTATAATTTTTATTTAATTTTTCTTTTAAGCATATTACTATTATTATTTTCACTATATTTATTAAGTATATAGATTTTTGTTTTTGTATTATATTACATATGTATAATATATTTGTATATATTATATCTAGTATATATTATGAGTATAACATATAGTATATTTTTTATTTGTAAAGTCTTTTTTACATTATTATTATTACTATTATTTTTACTATATAATATATGTTCATTATATTTTATATGTATATTATATTATTATACTGATATATATTTTTGTTTATTTTATTTCAAATATTTTTTCTTTAAACTCATCCAATTTAAGGGAATATTTTCCACTTTATTTTGGAATCCGGCTAGGAAGTGACATCCTGACTCATTCAAGTGTCATCTTCCTCGATTTTTCGTAAATAAATAAATGTTTTCCTTCGATTGTTTTCTTTTTTGGGATTAAATTTAAAATAAACAACACTAAAACAACGCGTTACCAATTTTGGTCGTTGTGGGGGTGCTAATCATTTCCCATGCGTAACCGACTCCCGAACCCAAATGCTTTGAATCTCTGGTGAATTTTTTACATCTTGGTGACTCTGCTGGGGACTCATTTTTAAGAGAGTCGGGCCAATGTTGATTTTGTTTTGTCTTGCAAAAATTCAAAATTTTGGTTTGATTTAATTTTTCCCCCACATTCATGCATGAGCTTTCTACCCGAGCTCCTCAACCCTTAAGTGGGAGAGATTAATTTGCTTCATGGGGTTTTCACCCCCGTATAGTGTTGTAATGTACTCATGGAGTACTGGTCCTTATATTTCGTGGGGTTTTCACACATGTATGGTATAAGGGTCATATTCCCCCGAATCGATGTCCTTGCGACAGTTCGGGTACCCTTTACTATAGATCTGAACCCATATAGTGAGACGCAGGAGCCACCCTTTTAAAGCCACGCGAAACTCTGCTCTTTTAGCAGTCACCCTTTTAGGGCTTTGGTGCCTTTATTTGTTTTTTATGTACAGCTTTTTATCTGTTTTAATTTTTATTTTGTTCATTTGATTATTTTTATCCGGACTAACCTCATTTTTCTATTTTGATCGCATCATATTAAATTCACTCATTTTGCATTAATTGCATGACACCATCATTTTAATTCTTGCATTTCACCGACATGAAGTACTGAATCAAGACTGGTTCTTAATTTGAAAAATTCACTATCGGGAGAAAATCTAGTACCCTAGATATCAAATACAATGTTCAAAGTTGTGAATACATCTCGTAAATTCTGAAGTTGAGCTGCAGGAATCATTTTTGAATCAATACCTCCACATTTAGGACATGCACGCTGCATTTACATGCATTCATTGTTAAAGGTTTAATACTAATCCTCGGGATGCCCCATGACAGTGATACTGGATAAATCGAGAGGTCAACCAATTCAGCACCCATACGGAACTCGACTCAAGACAAAAATGACGAACGAAGATAGATTGGATCGCCTTGAACAAATTCAAAAGGACATGCAAGCAAATTTAGCCAAGAAGTTGGAGGACCAGTTAGCTAAAGCCTAGCATGATATGGCAGAGCAAATTAAGAAATACTAGCAAGACATACTAGGCCAGATAGCGCAAATGTTAGGGCATAAATCCCCAGGGCAAGAAGAGACTTTTGTTGCAAATCCTACAAAAAAACCCCTACTGATGTGAACGAAGGCCCTATATATCCTACGGGGTTTACCCCTCCTCATGCTGATGTTCGAATTAAATCTCAGAAATGGATCAGTTGGTTGATATTGAGAAACCAAAAATAGAGACTTCAAAAGAGATCGAGGATCGTTGCAAGTGACTCGAGTAAAATATAGAAGCCATAGAGGTAGTAGACACTTTCATTGGATTTGATGCTAACAAACTCAGCCTCGACCCAGACTTGGTGCTGCCCCTTAAGTTCAAGCCCCCAAAATTTGAAAAATACGATGGGACGAGTTGTCCCTATGCTCACCTTACTATGCTTTGCCGAAGAATGACCGGATACGGTAGAGATGACAAGTTATTAATCTATTACTTTCAAGACAGCTTAACCGGATCTACCACCAGGCGGTATAATCAAATGAGTCTTCACCAGATAAAATCATGGAAAGACTTGGCCAAGGCTTTTCTAGAGCAATATCGGCACTTCAGTGATATGGTGCCAGACCGTTGGACTCTGCAACACATGAAACAAAGGTCTAATAAAAGCTTTAGACAATATACACAACGTTGGAGAGAAGTAGCTGCCCAAGTTTAACCCCCACTCGGTGAGAAAGAAATGGTGGTTATATTCGTCCAAACATTGGAAGGTCCAGTTCTGGATCGCCTCATAGGAAATACAACTACCAATTTTGTTGATTTGGTGCTATCTGGTGAGCTAATCGAGAATGTTGTTAAGAATGGAAAAATTGACGTCGATGGAAGTTCATCCCATAAGAAGTCATCATATGGAAAAAAGGATAATGAGGTGAATGCTTCAGGAGTTTGTAATGTTAGTCTTCCAAAGTCGGCGACAGTTTTTGGACAAAGGAAAAATGCCGAGAAGATACAATTTACTTTGCTACCAATTTCCTATGGAGAACTATACAAACAATTGTATGACAGCCATTTGGTAGCACCTTTCCACCAAGCTCCAATACAACCTCCTTTCCCAGGATGGTATAACGTCAACGCTAGATGTGACTATCATGCAGGGTAAGTAGGTCACTCGATTGAGAACTGCGAAGGTTTCAAAAGCTGGTAGAAAAATTTATCAAGTTCGGGGTAATAAGTTTTGAAGACACGGTTGGGCTAGACATAAGCAAGGATCCCCTAACGAAGCATGAAAATGTCTAAATATATCAATGATGCCGCTTTTTGTGTAAGAAAGATGCCCATGTCTAACAGGTCCAAATATTACAATGTTGTGACCACCGTAGGTCCTCCTACAATTTTCATCTATTTTAAAGTGATGTTCTTTTCTGTGTCTCATTTGCCTAAACCCAATGGCAGTGAGAGTCTTTTTTTAAGGGCCAAAACTACAAGGTTCAATGGAAAATGCATTTTGTTTACCTTAATTTGATCGTACCCGTGCATAATGTGAATCAAAATCTATGTATAACCTACGTATGACCATGACATAAGGCATCATGAATTTCAAAGCTCAAATTTGCTACAAAGCATTTTTCGTAAGGAGCATACACTCGAAAAAATAACTTCACAGAAAGATAATCAAAGCCAAGGAAGATTGAGGGGCAAGAAAAATCATCCGTTAAGATTATTTGGCATCAAATGCATGCAGCATACATTCATAAGAGTTATCATGCATTTAGATTAGGCATAAGATAGGGGCATTCATGATGCATTTATTTTTGGCGTGAACTTTCAAACAGGTCCATGAAGGAGACCAAAGAACCTCAATCATGAGGGTAACAACATGATGATCAACCTCTAGCCTCGAAGAAGGCCGAATATGCAGAAAAGCTCAAATATCCAGCTCAATGGCAAAATTTTAAACAATTACAAATTAATTTTCTCCTTTATTTTCATATCTCGCGCTACCGTTGATGGTGTAATAGATTAAAGTGTTCTCTTGATCTCGACTCTTCGCCAGTGATATAGCAGATCCTACTTTTTCTTGATCTCGCCTCTCTGTCAGTGGTGTTACAAGATCAAATTTTCCTCCAAATCTCATCTTTCCGCCAGTGATGTCGTGGATCATATATTTCCCAGATCTTGCCTTTCTGTCGGTGGTGTGGTAGATCAAATTCCTGAAGATCTTGTTTCTCCGTAGATGGTGCACCAGATCAAACATTTTTATCAAAGTTTTCCTCTGGGTCTCATCTCTCCGTCAGTGGTGTAGTGGATCCTAGTGCTTCCAGATCTTGCCTCCCCGTCAATGGTGTAGCAGATCAAATCCTTTCCAGATCTTGCCTCTCCGCCGGTGGCATAGTAGATCAAGCATTTTGTGGGTTATGCCTCCGTCAGTGGTGGTAGACCAACTTAGTTCAGATCATGTCTCTCCGTCAGTGGTGTAGCAAATCAAACCCTATCCAGGTCTTGCTTCTTCGTCGGTGTTACAGCTAGACCAAGCTTCTTCCTCGGATATTATATCTTTCTTGTAGTTGTAGCTCAAAAAAAGTAAAAAATTCAAAAAAAATCAAAAAGAAAAAAATCAAAAAAATCAAAATTTAGGGAAAATCAAAAAATCAAAGCTTCATTCTCTGATCCTGCCACTTCGTTAGTGTTGCAGCTGGATCAAAACTTTCACTTTTAGATCGTGCCTCTTCGTCGGTGTTGTAGCTCGGTCGAATTCAGGTCTTGCCTCTTCGTCGGTGTTGTAGTTGGACCAAATTTACTGACTTCTGATCCTGCCTCTTTATCGGTGTTGTAGCTGGATCAACTCTACTAACTTCAGACCCTGCCTCTTTGTCGGTGCTGTAGCTGGGTCAAACCTTTACTGACTTCAGGTCTTGCCTCTTCGTCGGTGTTGTAGCTGGACCAAATCTACTGACTTCTGATCCTGCATCTTCGTCAGTGTTGTAGCTGGATAAACCCTATTAACTTCAGACCTTGCCTCTTCATCAGGTGTTATAGCTTGGTCGAACCATACCTTTCTGCGGTCCTGCCTCTTCGTCGGTTTTGTAGCTGGGCCAAATTTACTCTTTTAGATCATGTCTCTTCTTCAGAGTTGTAGCTGGATTAGACATCAGAACCTTCATCTTTCGATCCTATCTCTTCTTCAGAGTTGTAGCTGGATCAGACATCAGAACCTCCATCTTTCGATCCTGCCTCTTCGTCAGTGTTGTAGCTGGATCAAACTATTTTGATAAGTCCGATAGAAATGTTGGCACAGCGTGCTTAAACACGGTAAAGTTTAAGACAATAGATACTTCAAATGTCCATCGAAAATCTATTTTCACGAATGGTCGAAGGAAAATAAATCCTTTGAAAAATCTAATGTCATGATTGGTATAAACTGATTGTACCTAGGGGAATGGTACAACTAGCCCGGAGCAAACGGCTACTGGTAAAGGCAACTCAAAACCATTGATCCCTATGCATTTGGGAAAATGCAAAAGAAGCTCTGCATTAAATTTACCGACTTTCGGTCCTGCCTCCTCGTCAGTGTTGTAGCTGGGCCAAACTTTCATCTTTTGATCATATGTCTTCGTCAGTGTTGTAGCTGGATCAAGTTTTATAGACATTGTCTCTTCGTCAGTGTTGCAGCTAGGTCAAATTTTCTCCAGGCATTGCATCGTCGTCAGAGTCGTAGCAAGTCGAGCTTGTTTTGTCTCTTCTAACGGATCACCTTAGATTTTTGTCTTCCCCCAATGAATCCTCCATTTTGAAGATTTTGCTTACAAGAGCGACCAAGAAGATCAAAAGTATCCCAAGAAAAAACGGTGGCTAAAGAAAAAAACCCTGACCAATCGGACAAAAATGGTCACTCTTTTGTCTTTGCCCTATTCATGTTACACAGCAATGCGCAAAGAAGGGCAGTTGTAGTAACCCATTTTAGTCTGGGCCTTTGAGCCCAATTAGAATACAATCTATACCCTATTTAAACTACCAACCCAATTACCCAAAGCCCAAACCAGACCCATTTTATTATTATTATTATTATTATTATTATTATTATTATTAAACCCAGTATTAAAATACCCAAAGCCCAAAATACCCTAATTACAAAATACCATAATAAACCTAAATACCCTAACTACCTCTAACCTTAATACCCAAAACCCTAACACCCCAATTGCACTGCCAGCCGCTACCTTTGACTCTTCATATTCCACGCGCGTGGCCGCCACGCGCGGCACCATTGGCCATACACGCCACCACTTCCCAAGCCGCATTGACACCATCGCCCTTCGCCGCCTGACACGTCGACCACCGCCCCAACCACCCTGCAAAAAAGAAGATATGATTAGATCTGAATCTGTATCTAAATCTAAAAAGTAAAGCAAGTTGTATTTTTTATTTCTAGGCATGTATCCGAAAATGGGTATATAAACCCATGATTTTCGAATGTACAAGGGTGTTTTTCAAAAAAAAATTGTTTGGAGATTAGATTAATATAAAAAAGAGTAGGCCGAAAATAAAAAGGTAAAACCGAAAGGTTTTTTTTAGTAAATTACCTGTTTAGAGCGGTTATTTTGGAAAATCGATGTCAGAATCGGCTTCAACGCGTCGAGAAGAGTTGAAAAGACAGTTCCTTTCATGCTTTGGCTACCGTACACGACGGCCGCCGTGGCCGACGAATGGCGGTACTCGGTGGCGCAGAACGACGGTCGCTCCTCTCGTCCGAACAGGGACAGAGGGTTTGGAGGCTCTCTCCTTTTTTTTGAAACAATGAAATAATAATAGGTTTTTTTAGGTTTTTAACTTTTATACTGGTTCGGAAAAAAGGGAAAATTGCCTACTAAACCCCTCCGTCCCAATTCAATTTATGTTTATGGTCTGCCGCATGGGATAATGGCACTCTAAGTCCCTGAAGTTTTTAAAATATTTTTGATTTAGTCACTGCTTTTGTTATTAAATTCGATTTTAATGGGCAAATTACCTCTTTAGTCCCTCCGCCCCAAAATTATTGTTAAAATAGGTCTGCCACATGGTATAATTCCATCCACTGTCCTTGAAATTTCTAAATGCTTTGCGATTTCGTCCTTTTTTTGTTTTTAAGTTCTATTTTTTTTCTATTTTTGTCCTTTTCTGATTTTTTTATATATTATTATTATTATTATTATGTTATATGTTATATTTTCTTATTTACATATTATGTATTTTATACTTATATATGTATATTATTTTATTTTCTTAATATTATATATATAGTATTTATATCATATGTATAACATACTTATATATTATATAGTCTATTATTATTATGTTTAATATGTATATAATATTATGTATAACATATTAGTATTATTATATATAATATTTTATTTGTATTAGTATTATATTTGTATAAAATATATTTAGTATATATTATGTATAACACATAGTATAATTTTTTTATTTAATTTTCCTTTTATGCATATTACTATTATTAATTTCACTATATATATTAAGTATATATATATTTTTGTTTCTGTATTATATTACATATGTATAATATATATTATATCTAGTATATATTATGTGTATAACATGTAGTATATTTTTTTATTTGTAAAGTCTTTTTTACATTATTACTATTATTATTACTATTATTTTTACTATATAATATATGTTCATTATATTTTATATGTATATTATATTATTATACCTATATATATTTTTGTTTATTTTATTTCAAATATTTTTTCTTTAAACTCGACCAATTTAAGGGAATATTTTTCACTTTATTTCGGAATACGACTAGGAAGTGACATCCTGACTCATTTAGGTGTCATCTTCCTCGGTTTTTCGTAAATAAGGAAATGTTTTCCTTAGACCATTTTTTTGGAGGATTAAATTTAAAATTTAAAAATCAAGTTTTTATTCTCTTGCAAAGACAACACTAAATCAACGCGGTACCAATTTTGGGCGTTGTGGGGGTGCTAATCCTTTTCCACGCGTAACTAACTCCCGAACCCAAACGTTTTGAATCTCTGGTGAATTTTTTACACCTTCAAATGGTGAAGGCGGCAAACTGAAGTTGTTTCATTGTAGGCACCCGATGGACTTGCACTGCTCCCCTGAAGCTCGCCACTTGATCTTTGAGTTGTCAGACCTCGATCTCTAAATCCTCAATCCGATCCTTCAAAGCCCGGTTTTCTGAACTACTGGCTTCTAGAGATTTCTCTAACTGTATTATCTGAGCCTTCAATGCCTCGTTCCAACGTCGTTCATTCTCAAGCTTCATCGAATGGGAAGTCTTCAAGCTCTCCATTTTTTGTGTCATGGCAAGTACTTGATCATTGTTCTCATAATACTTCTTCTTATAAGCCTCGGTTCTTGCCTTCTCCTCCTTGAGTCTGAGCTCTAACTCTTCGTTTGGCCTGTCAGTTGCGACCCTCTTACTCTTACTTAGCCTTTGCAACTTCTGAATTTCTTCATTTTCTGACTTGAGCTTAAGTTCTAACTTACCGTTCCGCTATTGCAAAGCCTTGATATCTCCTTCGAGTTTCGTCTTGTCTAAATCAAAGTTAAACCTATCTTGATCGGCTTTTGCTTCTAGCTGAATAAACTTATTTTGCTCATCTTCAAGTTGCTTTCTCATCAAGTCAACTTCAATGGGAAGCGTAGCCAACCTTTCTTGAACAGACATCATACCATCAGGATTCAACTGAGGAATATTTTCATTGACACGATTGAACTGCCACACTTTATATTCATGAGTCATCATGTACGGAGCACTCAAAACCCTGATTCGCCTAGCATTATTCCATATAGAAGAAGCATTGTACACCGTTACTTTGTAGCTTTTCTCGGTCCCGTAGTTTATGTTGAACATATTTAGTCTTCTCATGGCTGGTATAAACTGTTTGAAACCATACTACCTCAGAACCAAAAAGGGTGCGTAAGTTGTATGCCCCCAAAGGCCAAGTAACGGTACCCATGGATGCTCCCCACATTGATAAAGAATATTTCTCGTGAGTAGCCACAAAGCTTTCCAAACTATATCTTTATCTTTCAGATTTTGTAGGACGTCTATCCATACCTCTTCGGATCTTCTCGTTGGCCAATCTTCCTTTTGTGAGAACTCTTCTAATGGCGAGAATTTTCCATCGAAGATAGGTATTGAAAAGTGAACGACAGACCACAGATGACTGTAAAACCAGACTGTTAGAAGCTGAGGGCATCCCAAGAAACGACCCCCACCATGTCTTTTACAAAACCTGAGAGACTGGAAAGTTTCAGCCAAGATAACAGGCACCAGATTAGTCTTCCCTTCTAAGCAATCGAACAAGTCTAACACTGATGGATGGATGAGTCCAAATGCCTTCGGAAATAGAACTAATCCATAGATCAACAACGCAAAAGAGGTCTTGCTGGACTCGACCCACTGGATGAACTGAAGCTAAAGCCAAGATCCCTTCCCACTTTAGATACTCTTTTTTATTCCAAGTGGTAACTTGATCTTCAACCCAAGACGGTAAAGTTCCTGAAAACCTACCTAGCTTGGCTCGGAAGGACTTGTTCTTTAGTGGTTTGGAGTAGACTCGATTCTCATCAATCTTTTTGCAAATCATGAGGGCTAGATACTCCTCGATTGTCAGGGTTAAATCAATGTTGCCAATTGTAAAACAACTGTAAGCCGGGTTCCAGAATCTCACCAAGGCTTGGAGGAGTGAATGATCAACTGTGACATCTAACAAGTATGCTATATCACCGTATTTGCTTTTGAAAACACTTTTCGTTTCATAATCCCAACTGTGCAATACTGGTCTCAACCCCGACACGTCATTGTATTCTATGTTCATGAAAGTTTCGGCTGCCATCACTGACCTATACCCGGTAGAAATATTGTCACCATCATGAAGCTGCTTACCTTCTGACCATATTTGTATCTTGAAATTCTTCTCATCAGTGCTACGGACCAAGTCTCCCATTGATCAAGTCTTTAACTTCAGACTATTTTCGAATCAGTATTTTCTTCATGATATGATAAAATATGCAAAACAAAGTATAAAGGGGGGAATAAAAAAAGAAACATGTTAGTAACGAAATAAACAAATAACAAATCCAAAATAAAACATAAATTAGGGCAACATGCAGAAAAACACGAAAAAGAAAACCCTAACCACATGAATTCTAATTTACTATAGTTATCCGCATGGCTCTAATCAGGGTGGGCTCCTAAGTTCTCACACATGGGTTTGGTTCTAAAAGGGTACTCTAACCTATCTTGTCATCTACTAAGACAACAAGAACCCCAATTCTGGCATATTACAAGCTTGCGAATTGGATTCGATTCGAGGGAAAGTACAACCTAGTGACGTGGAGAGCTGCTCACGTTTCAAAAGGCGTGGATCCCGGAAGTGAGTTACCGACTCGTAGAAGGCTACTCACGTGGGTATGTGGCATTTCACTCCCACTCAAGGGACGAAGCTCGGGTATAGAGCTTGATGATCATGATGCAACACATGTCGGTGATTCATTAGAAATAAAATGAGCAATTAATTCAAAACCTCCAATTATCCAAGCCCGTGTAATTAAAGTTATATCTTCAAAAGGGAACAAATTGATTAAAATCAATTTAAATTTCAAAATTTCCATCATTAAAAGCAACATAGATTTTCTTGGCTTAACTCTTTTTTTTTTGTGAAAACAAGATTTTCCCCAGTGAAGTCGCCAGCTGTATCGACCTAAAATTTTTCTTAAATTCGAATTTTAAAGTTTCGAATGAGATCGCTAAAAAAGAGTAGTAGGCTTCCTTTTATTATTTTTGCTTTGGAAAATATTTTTGAAAATGGGGAGTTTTTTTTAATAAAAGTGGGGGTTTTAGAAAATCTCGGTATTTTTGAAAATAAAAAAAAATTGGAGTCGCCACCGGCCACTAAGTTAGGTCGGACACCATAAAACCAGAGATTCTTTCAAAAAAACACAGGTTCGGGAGTTGGTTACGCGTGGGGAAGGATTAGCACCCCCATCATGCTCGAAAATCGATACCAAAATTTATGTTGCTTTTAATTGATGGAAATTATCGAAATTTAAATTGACTTTAATTAAATGGTTCGTGACTGAATTTAGACTTTAATTAGAAAGGCTTTGTCAAATTGGTGAATTCTAATTAATTAAGCATTTAATTAATAAGGGTGACTATACCTCGGACCATAGATTAAACCGACATCGAATGAGCCTGACTGTCATGTTAATTCATTGTTCGAACTTCGTTCATCACCTTTATGCATGATGCAAGCAGATAAGAATGATGTGACGACTTGCCCGAATTTTATCTTGAATTACATTTACCTTTAGATGGTAAGAATTAATTCGAATATTTGGTCAACATCCATTGAGCCAGGGCTGTTACTACACAAATATCATAATTAATAAATACCTCCTTTTTATAATTTAAGTTGATTAATTAAAAACATGTCCAATTAAAAATATTAAAGTCACATGAATGACAGTTAAAATGCATGACAGGAAAGAACTTTGAAATTAAAGCCCTAGGCCCACTAAAGTCCTAACCTAATAAGCCCAATTATCGGAAATTAAATAAGTGATCTAATGATTAACTAGGTTAGTCTAATATTAACCTAAATTAATTAAATCCTAAAAAACTATAAAACCCAAAAATTTTATTGATTATCCTAAATCACAATGATTAATTTGATTAATTTTAATACTAGGATCCCAATAAGCCAAATATTCTATTTAAAATTAATCGAATTAATTAATTATGATTTAAATTAGGTGATCTATGCAAAACATTGATTTTTCCCCTAAAGGTAATTAATAATTGTCCAATCAATTTAATGCATTTAACATTTACCCCAATGAGCTAAGGATAAATTTAAATGAATTAAATTGATTCGAACCCTCGATCTAACTAAGGCTCTAAAAATAACCCTAAATCTAATCTAATTAATTTAAATTATGCCCCAATAACACGAGCACATAATTTAAATTAAGTCATAAAACCTAAACTAACCTTAAAGATCTATCCTATAAAAACAAAGGAACAAATAAAAAAACTTACAATTAGGGCACATAAATAAAATAAAAAAAATACATAAATATGACATAAAAAATATGCAGTGCAAGGTTAAATTAGGACGAAAATAAAGTCTGAGGGACCTAATGGGGATTTTAAAAATTGAAAAGGGTCAAATTAAAAGATTTTAAAAAGACAAGGACCTAATGGGTTATTAGCCCTTAAAAACAAATTAAATTGAAAACTAGACCAAATTAAATACAGATGAAAGAAAAAGGGACCTCATGAGTAATTTAAAAAAGCAGGAACCCTTAAAAGTTATTTGCAAGACACAGAAGGACTGGGGAAGAATAAAACTAATTTTTAAAATTAAATCGGTGGAATATTAAAGACGACATTGCAATTTTACGAAAAACGTGAGGGACCCGGACTTTAATTTAAAAAGACCAAAACCCTTTCGCATGTAATTAGCAAGATGCGGAAGGGTTTAAGAGGTTATAAATCCATTTTAAAATGGGGGCGTGATATAAATAAATTATTTTCAGAAAAAAACAACAACAACTTTTAGCCATTTTAAACAGAAAAGCATTTTCTTCTCATTTTCGGAAACCCAAAATCCTCTGAACCAAAGGATGAACATCGCCATGGTGTTTATCCCTTACCCAGAAACTGGGGGACAAACTCAAAAATCAACGACTGCTCTGTCGTAAGCTGTCGTGCCGGCTACTGCTCGTTGGTGACCAAAAACCTCAAACCATCCCAAAACAAACTCCTTTTCACTCCGAAACCAAAAATGGTTCTCGTTTCACCTAAAAAAAACTTCTTTTTGCCAGATCTGAAAAAAAAAACATAACAGTGAAACCCTCCTTTCCCCCTTTTTTTTTAAAGCGAATGACCTTTCCCTTACCAAAACTCAACCGGCGTCCTCCATGTTCACCCTTAAAGGCACAAAGGCCAGAGGCTTTTCACTAAGAGAACAACACGGCCGTCAAACAAGAAGGTAAACCCTAAAACCTAGATATGTTGTTATTTGTATGTATGCAAGAACTGAAAGAAGAAAAGATGCCTCTAGGGGTTCTGTTTTTGTATTGCTTATCAACTATGTTACAATGTGTTTCTCTCAGTTTTTATAACCGTAGTGTTACATGTAAGAGAAAATAATAAAAATAAAAACTTGTTGTGATATCCTCTGAAATTCGCCAGAATCCTCTGTGATTTTTGTCATTTTTGTTCGCTTTGCCTTTTGTGCCTTTTTGCTCATGCTTGTTTATTTTATTTACGTTGCATGAACGGATGTGGCCGTTCGGTGAGGAGGAGGGACCAGAGAGAGTTTCTAGCGAGGCAAACGAGGCGTCAAGGGGCTGAAAAGTCGCGCGTGGTGATCCAGAGCGTCAAGGCGTGTGACATACGCGCGCGTGAGGGGCAGCGAAGAGTCGCGCGTGAGTGCGTACGTGTTCCAGAGGCTTCCAGGGGTGATCTGGGACGTCTATTCATATCCCAAATGTGACAGTTGGAATCCATGTGGTGCTGGCAGATAAAGGCTCTCCTGGGGCTTCCTTGCAGGATATGATCTGGACCGTCAGATCTAAACCTAGATCTGACGGCTGTGAATGAGCTGCGCAAGGATAAGAGAGGGGTATCAAATTCAAAAATTAGGGGTTTTAGTTGGACAGATTAGGGTTTTACTCTTTGGGCTCAAAACGTGCCGAAGTGTAATTAATATTTTTGGGTTTTATATAATGTAAATGGACTGAAAAATAAACTTTTGGGCTTTAATTATTTATTGGGCTTTTTATTTATTTAATTATTTAATTTGCTTTTTTTTTAGTTTAATAGCAGTAGTATACTAATATAATATTATAATGTAATATAATATAATAATAATAATATGATATAATAATAATAACCGAGGTAATAAGATATTTACATACAATACGAATTAAAACCAATATTCCTAATAAATATTTTTTAGATATACTTATAATATCAACTAAAGCCCAAATATTAAAAATAAATCGGGTTAACCCCGTATAAAACTAGTGATTACAGACATGGTGTTTTTTTAAACATAAATCCTTAAATCCATACAAATATGGACGTTGTTTAATTATCGTCTTCTACCGTTCATGATATAATTGACACTAAAATACTATCTTTCTTATTTCTTCGCATCAATTTGGTTTTGCCAGAGACCCACACAGAATATTGATATAGAATAGAATTTTTTTTATTTATGCGCCACACTAAAAATTAAGTTTGAGGTTATAGTTTAGGAAATTTAGGGTAAAGTGTAGGATTTAGAATTTAAAATTATAACTTAAAATTTAGTTTTTTTGTTCAAACATAAAAAGAATAATAAAAAGGGGCAGAGGACTTTTTTCCATTGATATATCGATGTTTTTACGAGTTAGAGATTGAAATATTATTTCTTTTTCTTATAATCTATCCATTTTGGCTTATTCCAATTTTTTTGGCATGAGGACGAGCCATAGTCTAAGTAGGTCTATACTTGTATAAGTTGTATTCATCTCTGTATAAAATAAAAATCAATTGAATTTAAAAAATAAAAAATAAACGTTTATTTATTTATTTCCAGAATATGTGATTTGTGAGATTATTATATGACTAAGAAACCCATTTTTATGCACGTGCAAAAATGAATGCATGTATAGCATTAATTAACTTGAGGACAATACAAATACTAGTATCACAAAGATTGATATTACCCTTCAATTCATTAAAATATTTAGAAAATCAAACAAACATACAACAAAGTCTAGACATGGGAGTACAATCTGCAAGTATATTGGACGGCAACGTCCAACTTTATTTCAATCAAGGAAATTAACCCCAACTGCTTGAGGTACTTATTTATATGACCCACGGTTACATCACAAGCACTTTTAGAACATAAGCTAAGTGTCACGGCCTTAGCCTTTAGTTCACTCGGTCGCTAAGCCGTACGGCACTTGAAAATGACTCTTCCCGATCAAGTCAGCCTTTTCTCTCGATAGATCTGCTCAAAATAAGCAAGCAACACATTAGTCTCGCGCCACAAAACCATTCTTTAAACCATGGTCAAAACCGTGGGGCATAGCGAATGCACACAGTCGACCCCCAACTTCCCCGTAGGAAAGAAAAACGGTTTTTATTTTATTAAAAGAGAAAGCATCGGGTTACATTAGAAAAATTCACCCACACCATCGACTTGGGCGGTAGGGGTCGCCTTGATGGCGTGTAGGATACATACCTTTACCAGTGGATCAGCCCAAACTCTGCCGACTGTTCACCCCCTACATATATGCGAAAAAAACATTATAGAAATGACCCGAGTAAACATTCTATTGTTTGAAATGAGGACACTTTTTCCTAACTGAAGAAATAATTGAAAACAAAGACTCTTCTTCCTAAAACATTGATGTGCTTGAAACTGGGGCATGGTGAAAGTGACTCAGTTGTGGCCCCGGGACTCGGTTGTGACACCATGCGAGGGGATGGCCACAACATCCTCCCCCACCTAACTTGTCGACGCCCTCGTCGACTGGGCTGCAAGGAACTCCTCGATTTTCTACTTGAACGCCTTTAGGTCATGATCTCTCTCCCAACTTGTCTCTTCGGCTCCGAGACCTTTCCACTTGACCAGGTACTCACGGACAGGCTTCTTCTTGGGCACCGTAACAAACCTATCATCAAGGATCTCCTCAACTCGATATTCTGATGGGGGTTTGGTACAGATGGGGCCCCGATCACTCTGTCCTCAGCTAACATCTGAGGGGTTCGCATGAAAAGGCTTCAAGTTGCTCACATGGAACACAGGGTGAACTTTCATCCATGAGGGCGGCTTGATCTTGTATGAGTTATTCCTAACTTTGGCCATAATCGGTACTGGTCCTTCATACTTTCGCACCAACCGTCGATCTCTATTCCGTAAGAACCGCAATTGTTCTGCCATTGGCTTGACAAGCACTAGATCGCCAACTTTGAACTGTTGGTCCCTTCGGCCACGATCCGCCCACTTCTTCATATGTTTTGCAGCTTTCACTAGATAAGTCCGAGCAATCTCTGTATTTTGGCGCCACTCCTTGGAGAAATTAAAAGCTCGGGGACACTTTCCTTTGTATGACTCTAGAGTGGTGTGTGGAAGCCGCGGCTGCTGACCTGTCACAATTTCAAAGGGGCTTTTATTAGTAGCAGAACTCTTTTGTGAATTAAAACAAAGTTGTGCCACATCCAACAATGAAGGCCAATTTTTCTGGTTGGCCTGGATAAAATGTCTTAAGTACTCTTCTAACAACCCATTAAAGCGCTCAGTCTACCCATCCGTCTGGGGATGATAACTTGATGACAAATTCAGTTTAGATCCCAACATCTTGAATAACTCTCTCCAGAAATTTCTTGTGAACCGACCATCCCTGTCACAAACAATATCCTGTGGGACACCCCAATACTTCACCACATGTTTAATGACTAACTGGGCTATCTCCTCCGTCGAACAATATTTGGGGGCAGGGATAAATGTAGCATATTTCGAGAACCGATCCACCACCACAATGACAACTCCAAGATCCCCCACCCGAGGCAAGCTCACTATGAAGTCGAGTGAAATGCTCTCCCAATGTCGTGCTGGCACTGACAATGGCTCCAACAATCCCGCAGACTTTTGTCGATCCACCTTATCTTGCTGGCAAATAAGGCAAGTCTTGGTATAGTCCATAATATCCTGTCGCATGTGCGGCCAAGAGTATCCTTGTTCCAGCAGGGCCAGAGTACGCCGCCAACCCTGGTGACCTGCCCAGGGAGTGTCATGGCATTCACGTAGTAGTTTCTGTCTAAGTTCTCCCGCTCTTGGGACATACATACGCGGACCTTTCGTCATTAGGATCCCATTCTCTACCCAAAAGGTCTTCGATTGGCCACTTTCCACCACCCTCAGTATTGCCATCATCTGCGGATCATTTCTCATATTCTCCATTATGAGTTCCCGGATGTCATTCGTCACCCTACTAGCTGACATAGGAGCAATCAATCTAAGGGTCGCCAGATCGGCCCTTCAACTCAACGCATCAGCTACCTGATTCTTCTTTCCAGCTTTATGCTCAAAACTGAAATCAAACACCGATAGGCGCTCTTGCTTGCCTTGCCGACAGTTTTGGTTGCGTCAGGATATGACTAGCAGCAGTGTTGTCTGTTTTAACAACAAACTTCGAGCCCAACAAATAATGCCTCCAAGCCCTGAGACAAAGGATCACGGCTAGAAGTTCTTTTTCCTGAGTTGCATATCTCGTCTCGGCACCACTTAACTTTCGACTCTCAAAGGCCACAGGGTGACCACCCTGCATGAGTACTCCCCCTATGGAAAAGTCAAATGCATCAGTTTCAACTTCCATGGGTTTCTCAATGTCGGGTAATACTAGGACAGGGTCATTCATCACAACAGTTTTTAGTCCCTCAAAAGCATCTTGACACTCTTTGGACCAGACCCACTTCTCACCTTTCTTTAACAAATCAGTAAGTATTGTTGTCCTCTGAGAGTAGCCTTCGACAAACCGTCTATAATAGTTAGCTAATCCCAATAATGATCTGAGCTCACTGACACTCTTTGGAGTCGGCCATTCTTGGATCGCCTTCACTTTTTCCTCATCCATTCGAACATGTCCCTGCCCAACGAGGTGTCCCATGAACTTGATTTGAGTTTGGGCGAAATCATATTTCTCCCTTTTAACAAATAGTTGATTATCTCTGAGCCTCTGCAACACTAACCGCAAATGGTTTTCATGATCTGTCAAAGAGGAACAATATGCCATTATATCGTCCAAGTACATCACCACAAACTTGTCAAGAAAATCTTGGAACACCTGGTTCATCAAGGTGCAAAAGGTTGCAGGCGCATTGGTTAGCCCAAATGGCATCACAAGAAACTCAAACGCCCCGTACCGAGTAACACAAGTTGTCTTCAGTTCATCTCCCTCGGCCACTCTTACCTGATGATACCCTGATCGAAGATCCGGCTTTGTAAAATATTTCGCGCCACTTAGCTGGTCGAACAAGTCCGCAATTAAGGGGATGGTATACTTGTTCCGAACAGTCACCTTATCCAAGGCTCTATAGTCCACACACAATCTCAAACTCCCATCATGTTTCTTCTGGAACAACACTGGCGCCCCAAATGGCGTTTTAGACGGTCGAATAAACCCAGCTTTTAGCAGTTCATCTAGTTGTTTCCTCAATTCAGCTAATTCAAGAAGGGACATACGGTACGGACATCTCGCATGAGGTTTGGCATCGGGGACCAGTTCAATCCCATGATCCACCGCCCTTCAAGGAGGGAGCCCTTCTGGCAACTGGTCTGGCATGACATCTTTATAGTCCTCCAACACTCTCAGAATCCCACTTGGTACACCTTCAAGGGTTGACTTCCCATGTAGAATAGGTAACACGACAAAAGAAGGTTCCCCCTTCTTCACCCCTTTCTTAAATTGCATTGCTGTTAGCATCTTTCCACTTCTTGGTATAATGGTAGCGGGCACCACCCCGGGCAATCCCCTAGAAACAGTAGGCAGCTTGCAGCAGGGACGAGGATGGCATGGCTTTTGTCATGAAATCTAGCCCCAACACAATATCAAAATCGTCCATAGGGGAAACAGTGAGATCCACGCTTCCCTCCCAAGACCCAAGCTTGGCCTTCACCCTCTTAACACTTCCACAAATTGCGGCGGCAGTAGAATTAACTGCTTTCATCTGTCACACATCTCTAGTAATTGTTAAATCGCATCTCTTGATTTCCTCATGTGAGATATAGGTATCTGCTGCTCCTGTGTCAACTAGAGCCTTGGTCTCCTTCCAATTTATCACCAAGTCCACGTACATCAAGCCTTTTTCTGGCTTCTTCTTTAAGTTGTCCAATTGAGATTGTAATGCATTCAAAAAATGAATGGACCCAATCCTGGCCAAATCGGTCTCACTATTTTCTGTAGGTGGGTTAGGGGGCGTATCCTCAGGCCGTGAAAGTTCCAAAGCACTCAATGCACCCCTATGTGGGCACTCAGCCACGCGGTGAGGCCCCTTACACAGGAAGCATGCTAAGGGTAGCCTATTTTGTCCATTCATTGGCGTAAAGCCACTATTCCCCCTATTCTGCACCGGTTCCTTGTTTGGATGTCCTCTCCTGGCTCTCCAAGTTATCGGCCTCTCCCCTCTAGCCGTCTTAATCCCATTACCCGTATGGTTATTGCTCCCACTATCTGGGGCTTTGCGTTTGTTTGAGCCATCACTGTAATCGTTAAGCTGCTCGGTAGCCGCCATGGCAGCGACTACATCCTGCACTATCTGTCTTTGAATCTCAGTTCTAGCCATGGCTTTAAGCCCTCAAGGAAAGCAAACATTTTGTCTTTCTCAAACATGTCCTTGATATCCAGCATCAACGCCGCAAACTCTCTCACATAATCACGAATAGTCCCAGTATGGATCAAATCCCTCAACTTCTTCCAAGCATTATACTCCACATTCTCCAGAAAAATGTAGCCATTAATTCTCGTTTCAGCTTGTCCCAACTTTTAATGGAACATACGCCATCTGCGAACTTGGACCTCCACCACAACTTGGCATCCCCTGTCAAGTACATAGAAGCCGTCGAGACCTTGTCTTCCTCTATAGTGGTGCGAGTAGCACGAAAATATTGTTCAATATCAAACAGGAAATTTTCAAGCTCTTTGGCATCCCTATTCCCCTCATACCGTTGAGGCTCAGGGACCCTATTCCTCTGGCCCCTATCCACGGTCACGGAATTTCCCACAGCCACTTCAATCAAATTAATTTGAGCCTTAAGCTCCACTATCTCATTCTTCAGAGTACCCATTGCCTCCTTTGTCTCATCAGTGAGGTGTTTCACCATGTGAGCCAACTCTTGATGGGAAACTTCAATCGCTCGAACTCATTCACTGGTCACCACATGAGCCCTCAGGGCTGCCACCGCGGCTTCTAGCTCCTCAAACCTATCGGGGTCTATGGTCTTACCCCCTTGTGCAGGCACTCTCACGCCATGTTGCGCCGAAGTAACTGCGCCCGTTGGCACCTCAATTCTCGGGACGACTTTCGGCCCCTGATGCTTACGATTAGTCACCATCCCTGGTCGACTCCAACCACACTAATTCCTGCACAGGAAAAATAATAAGCACCACAATGCCTAAGAGGGAATAAGCACCGCTGTGCTTCCCAATGAAAAACTAGGCACCACTGTGCACAAGAAGCAAGAAAGCATCACTGTGCATCAAGAGGGAATAAGCACCGCTGTACTTTCCTAATAAAAAAACTAGCCACCGCTGTGCGCTAGTAACAAGGAAGCACCGCTGTGCTTGAACAAAAATTGAGCACCACTGTGCCACAATTATTAAAGAGCACCTATGTGCTATTGATTACGCACCTTTGTGCTTTTCACCATAATGAACAGGCAACACCACGCCTAAAATTGAGTGCAACAACCTTGCTCTGATACTACATGTCACGGCCTTAGCCTTTAGTTCACTCGGTCGTTAAGCCGTACGGTACTTGAAAATGACTCTTCCCAATCAAGTCAGCCTTTTCTCTCTATAGATCTGCTCAAAATAAGCAAGCAACACATTAGTCTCGCGCCACAAAACCATTCTTCAAACCATGGTCGAAACCATGGGGCATAGCGAATGCACACAGTCGACCCCCAACTTCCCCGTAGGAAAGAAAAACGATTTTTATTTTATTAAAAGAGAAAGCATCGGGTTACATTAGAAAAATTCACTCACACCATCGACTTGGGCAGTAGGGGCCGCCTTGATGGTGTGTAGGATACATACCTTTACCAGTGGATCAGCCCAAACTCTGCCAACTGTCTACCCCCTACATATATGCGAAAAAAACATTATAGAAATGACCCGAGTAAATATTCTATTGTTTGAAATGATGACACTTTTTCCTAACCGGAGAAATAATTGAAAACAAAGACTCTTCTTCCTAAAACATTGATGTGCTTGAAAATGGGGCATGGTGACCGGGATTCGGTTGTGGCCCCGCGACTCGGTTGTGACACCATGCGAGAGGATGGCCACAACACTAAGCAGTCGGAGGATCTGGGACATAGGCACAGTCGATGAACTTCCAGCTCCCATCTTCCTGCTGAACCATTCCCTTGAACAACTCCTTTGTCCACCAGTTATCTGGTATTTTGTATTCATCCACTAAACTGCCGCTGCATTTGTTTACCACCGCATTATCGAAGCCAAGTTCCTCTTCCAGCTTGAATTCTCCGTTCTCCTGAACTCCTGCAACTCCATGCTCGTAAATCTCCAGAACGTGAGGATTATGCGGTTTTTTCAAGTGGGGTGACTTGGTTGTGTCAATATCCAGATGGTGTCCCACATGCGTGTAGATTAATGGCGCATAAGGAACCTTGGGGATGGGGTCCGTGGAATCCACGATGCGCAGGAGATGGAAATGCATGAGTGTGTCGCAAACCGCTTTGAACACAGCGTTCCCGACGCGAGGGCTGGCGGCCGGAAAACCAGTCACCATGAACGCCTTGAGTGGATTGCGCGTCGGCTTGTTAATTCCGTTGTGAGCTATGTCCATTGCGTTTAGTGTTGCAAGTGCTGCGCCCAGGCTATGGCCTGTCACGGTTATGCTCACCTCCTCGTGCTCGTACTTATCCACCAGCGCCTGCACCGCTTTACGAGCCTGTTCCCTGGCGCTGGTCTTGGCGTAAGGGTTGCTTTCCGTCGACTTTGTATAGATGCCGTGGAAACCAGCGTGCACCTGAACCAAGTCAGATCCGAACAAATCTTTGGCCGATGTTTGAACAAGATTAGCATCGGCAGACCACTCTTCCGCTGTCACGGTTCCTCTCCATGAAACCAAAATATCCCTCCTTCCCAGAACGGCTTTCCCTTCGTCTGTGGCCACCGCCACATACGCAATATACGTCGCCTGGTCATCACCGGTGGCGGCATATATAAAGTCGGTGACTCTGTAATGGTAGGGGTTTCCTTTTTCAAGACCAACCTTGTCAAAGTACTCCTTGGGTGGGTATAGGCTAAGGGCGTAACCCTTTGATGCCTTGGTGCCGTTGAATGCATCGCCGGCAGCTCCGGCACGTTGGAGATAGTGAATTATATAGCGGCGGAGGTTAAGATCAAGAGGGTCCAACAGCTTATCCCACTTGTCCTCGCCGCTAAGTTTTTTCCAACATGATGCTATTGAAGGGGTGGCCATTTGCAATTATTTTCTAACTCGATTTCTTTTGTGAGGAATGGATATGGATGCCGCTCAAAGCTTGCTTTATAAAGACCGGATGACTTGGTCCTGTAGAATGTAAGAAATAAAAAAGTAATGGCGCCAGTGGCCACATTTTCGGCGTGCCGATTCAATATCTCATTCAAGCTCTTTCTTTATACACAATATTTCAATCAGTGAATGATTTTTTTAATCAATAAGTTCACGACCAACAAAGACACAGGGGATAGGATCAAAGCATGCACGTTTAAAATAAAACCTTTAATCAACGAGTTGGTAAGTGGTAAGCGGCTTAGTATTGTTTAAACAGGTCTCGAGTTTAATGACTTGTGTATGCAAAAAAAAAATTACGGAGAGACTCACCCGCCAAAATTAAGTGTGTAACTTAAATCAGTCTAAATTAGTCAAGACAAAATCTTGAAAAATTAGGAGGAGAAAAAAACTTTTAACCAAATATATACTCACAAATAGAGGTGTTCATATCCCGAAACTTTCAACCAAATCTATCCAAAATTTTGGGTACCCGAAATTTTTGAGTATCGAAAATTCGGCCCGTGACTCGGTCCATAATAATTGAGTATCCGTAAAATTCGGGTACCGCTAATTCGAGTGACAGGGTACCCGGTTCCTTTTTTTTTTCAAATTAAAATCGATCTAAGTTCGTTCCTACTGATATTTGTTTTGTGATACATTTGATCTTGAGTTGCAGATGGAAAAGAGTAAAATATAAGTGAAAGGAAACAAGTAGAGGACAAAATATAAGAGACAAATCTCCATTCTGTCCAGTCTTCTCTTCCCCCATTTCTTATATATTCTGTAACTTTTTTTTTTGGACTTTCAAAGCTTTTGACTCGGTTCTCTACATTACCATTTTCATTCTTAACAGTTTAGATTTTTGCATACAACAATCAATCATTGGGTGTTAGAAAAATAATAAAAAAGAAATCGGGTATTGGGTAGTCAAGTACCTGTTTAAGGGAAAATTTTAGACTTGATCCCGACCCGAAAACTCGTTTAAAAACAAGTCAAGTACTCGGCCCGCAAATTCAAGTATTTTCATTATAAATATATGGTATATTTTAATCGGGTCAACGGGTAGGATAATTTTGAACACCCCTACTCAAAAGTCACTAATTGAGTTAATAAAATTTAGTAGAAGATATCCTTAGTTGGGACATTTTTCTAATAATATATTTTTTGATAAATGCTTGAAATATTATTATCCAAAGAAATATCACAAGGCTATTACAAATTTCTTATACGTGTCCTTGGGTCGTCATCCCGAAGAGAATTCCCTAAGCTGCACAAAACGAGTTATTTACATTTTCCATTTTGATCTTCTTATTCTGTAAACGAATGCTAATTACATGTCTTATACAATTCAGGACAGTAAACTCACTCCTAAAGGTATTTCTAAACGTTCTACGATTATGTTCTTCCCAAATATGATGAACAAAAGCTCCCCAAGCCATCTTTAAAATGGAAACCAAAAGCGATTTGCCCTTCAAGTACTGAACAGCCCACTCTACCTCCTCCTCCCAACACAAAATCTCTCTCTGCAGGCCACAAGAGCGAAGAATGGATTCCCAAATGCCCTTGGAGAATGAGCATTCAAAGAACAGATGATCCCTAGATTCCTGCGACCCCAAACAATTCAAACATATTTCATCCACTTCAAGACCCATTCTGAGCAGCCTGTCCTTAGTGGGAAGCCGATTCAACTTAATTATTTTTTTTTCAAAGTTGGTGCCTAAACTATTACTTTTTAATTAAAGTATGTGTATCAGTTTGACCTTAAAAGTAGAAAAAAATAATAGACATGAAAGTGAAAAAACGATTAATTTGGATTTATAATAGAACCAACCAGTAGGATGATAAAGTAAGGATTAGGTAGAAACGTGAAAAAGATATATTTTGACACTACATATGCCACCCATGCATCAGCAACTTCTTGTGCATTGTCTAATAATAATATTCAATGATATGATGAAAAAAAAATTATAAAATTATAATATTTTACAATTATATAATGACTATTATTATAATATAATAAAGTTTATATAAATGTTTAAAATGATTAATTGTTGTTTATTGCTTGATGTAAATTAAAGATTTTTAATAGTAATTTTTTTAATTTGTTGTTTGTAAATATGAATATAATGTAATTTTTTACAAGAAAAAATATATTAAATTATATTCAAAGTGAAAATAATTACAAAAGAATTACATTGCAAGCATTGAAAATTCAAAATACAATAAATTTTAAAGGGTCTGAAAGACATAAAAATCAAAGCTTATCACTTTCCTGAAAACTTGCACAGTAGTCTTCTGAATGAAATTCAACAATTAACTGCTTTGAGCAGAGCACTCTAAGAAGAAAACAAATCGTGTTATTGCTAATTCTTAGCATATCAACAAAATCAAAAAAAAAATTATAAACATCACATATCACCGATCTTCGTTGCTTAAAACTCTCGTTGATACTCGTTATATGGACGCTAAACTGCTGAAAAAACAAGTAACATTATCACAAATATAGGCTAAAATTTTCATAAAAACAAACAAATGATGAATTTTCTTTATATACAAAACCAGCAAATATATTGTTCGAAACTGCTATAAAGTACTCTATTAACTGCCGCATTTTTCCACTACTCTTTTATACGTAACGTAAAGTTATTCTTTTTTTTTTGGAATAGGTAACATAATGTTATTTAAATGTGATGTTAAAAAAAGCTTTTTATTTATTTTTTAGTCGCCTTTTCCAGTGTTCAATTTAACATAATGAATAAATGATATACTACATTTAAGTTAAAGAAAATATTTTGGTACATGGTAGTTTATGTAGATATATTAATTTTAGGATTTATGAGTCCTATTTAAATTTTGGCTTAAATAAAAAATAGGTGTCCAAAGTATACATTTTTGAACTTAAGGTATTTCTTTGTAAAAATAGGTGTCCAAAGTTTCAAAAGTTATAACTTTAGGTGTTTGATCGTTAATGGGTGTTAAAATTTTTTTAACCAATTAATGCTTGACACGTGACATATTTAATTATAACTTTTGAAACTTTTGGCACATTTTACAAAAAATACTTTAGGCACTTAAAATTCAAAAAATGCATACTTTAGGCTCCTATTTTTCATTTAAGCCTTAAATTTTATAGTTTAGGATATTATAATTTGGGTTTTATAGTTTAGAATTTAAATATTTAGGATTTTAGAGTTAATTTAATATTTTAAATTTTGAAATTTAGACTTCTTGTCTCTATCCACCTACATGCTTCAAGATGAAGTAGGAGCGGTGAGCAAAAACAACAGTCTTGGAGGCTCCTTCGCAAAATAGGTTTAATTGCATCGGCAAGCAAACCACAAAAGGGGATCACAATACTGAAATCACCGACAAACCGTAAACCTGAGCTGAACGTTGTGAAAAGTGTATCCACGAACACATATTTATCACAACAGTAGACGATAAAGTGTCATAAGGCAGAAACGTGTCACAAGACAAAGAAAAAACGTGTCACAAAAATAAAAAAAATAAAAAAAACATCAGAGAAAACAAAAATAAAATATATAAAAACAAAAAAGATGAAATATCGGTGATCGATGACTAACATTAAAATCAATATTATCGTAGGCCAACCAAACAAAGACACCAAAAAGAAAGAAATAGGAGCGACGCAGCGTTTATCTAACTTTTTTTTTAATTATAGTCGTTTTTTAATGTTTGATTAAGTATATTTATTATCTAGTCAGTGACAAATCAAAAAATATATATATCATCGGCCTAGGCTCGTATTCGCTCATGAAGAGGGATCAATTTAGCACCCCAATAATATGGAAATTAAAGATTAAAATTTGCGAGTTACAGTATTGGCATATTGAAGTTTCTAACGCATTAGAGATGGAACTACTATTTTTTTCTTATATATATTTATTTTGACTTATTCTATATGTTTGTCTTTGTATCAAACAATATACAAGTTAACTAAATTTAAAAAATAAAAATACATAAAAAATAGAAAGTACAATATATATTTTAAGGGTAAAACTTTGATACACATGTTGTGTAAAATTAATTTTACACAAACCTGTGTATTTACACTATAAAAACTCAAATTCTAAATTCCTAACCCTTCCTAACCCTAAAAAATTAAACCCCACACTCTAAACCCTAAATTCTAAACAGTAACCTTAAATTCTAAACCCTACAGCCTAAACCCCAAAACCTTAAACCCAAAACTAAAACCATAACCCCTAAAACTAAAAGGCACGTATAAACTAAAATTTATACGGCATGTGTATCAAAGTTTTTTTCTATATTTTAAATAGTCTTTACGTAATTACAAAATAGTATATTGTTATATTTTTTATTTCTTAATTGAATCTAAATCCCCTGAGATGAGTATAATCATATTTTCACTAAAAAAACATGATACAATTTTTATAAATGAACAAATAAAAATAGAAACATATAGAAGATGATAGGTGGTGTCGGGTTGAATGCGTTCCGCAGCCCTACAAGTGCTGATTTCAGGTAGGGATGGACATTTTATTCGACTCAACTCGATCGGGTCGGATTTTTTAATAAAAAAATTAGGTGCGGATCAAATTCGGGTTTACGGTGAAAATATCCGACTAACACGAGACTAATAGTGTAAGCTTTCCCTAATTTTTTTAGATATATTTGTAATAATACCTACTCTTTATATATTTTTTATAATTAGATCCATAAAATTTAATTTTTATTTATAATTTAGTCCTTAAAACTATTTTTTTATAATTAAATCCCCTAAACTTATTTTTTACAATTAAATCTTTAAAATTGATTTTTTTTCTATAAGTCGGGTCGGGACCAAGTTGAAGGTATTTATTTTCAGGTATGATCAAATTTTTAAAGAATGAGATTGGGTCGGATTTGATGGACCAAAAATCTGACTCGACCCGTGCCCATCACTAACTGTGTTGGTTACAGGTTGGATTCTGTTGCGGTGGGGCTTGAACTTGATCCTCGTCCTCACCTCGATCTTTCACTTCAAAAGGCGGTGACAAAATTTAATACTCTCCACTAGGAGACTGTCGGTGAATACTGAATAATGCTACAATGATTGGAGGGGATAAGCTGTGTATGGGATTAATAGGCTGCATAGTTGAAGTCAGGGACGAAGCCACCTTATAGGTGGGAAAACTGCTCCAAATTTAATGGGTTAATTGCACTTTAGGCTCTAAAAGTTTTAAAATTATTGTAATTAAGCTAGTCTCTCTTAAAATTTTATGGTTTATTGTTTTTTAAGATCTTGTCATTTAAAATTAATAAAATTAAACTTTATCTTTTATTTTTTTAGTTTAATTACTTTTTTAAGACCTTTCAATTAAACATAAACTCCCTTCATTTTATAGTTTAATTATTTTTTAAAGATCTATTCATTTCAAAGTTAATCAATTTGTCTCCCTTACAATTCAACTCTAGATATTTATTTTCGAGTATAATTGAATTTTAAAGAATGAGGTTGGGTTAGATTTAGGTGGATCAAAAACCGACTCAACCCATGCCTATCACTAATTGTGTTGATTACAGGTTGGAGTCTTTTGCAGTGGGGCTTGGACTTGATCCTCGTCCTCACCTCGATCTTCTTTCACTTCAGAAGGCAGTGATAAAATTTAATACTCGCCACTAGGAGGCTGTCGGTGAATACTGAATAATGCTACAATGGTAGGAGGGATAAGCTGTGTATGGGATTAATAGGCTGCATAGTTGAAGTCAGGGACGAAGCCACCTTATAAGTGGGAAAACTGCTCCAAATTTGATGGGTTAATTGCACTTTAGGCTCTAAAAGTTTTAAAATTATTGTAATTAAGTTAGTCTCTCTTAATATTTTATGGTTTATTGTTTTTTAAGATCTGGTCATTTAAAATTAATAAAATTAAACCTTATCTTTTATTTTTTTAGTTTAATTATTTTTTTAAGACCTTTCAACTTAAACATAAACTCTTTTTATTTTTATAGTTTAATTATTTTTTTAGGATCTATTCATTTTAAAGTTAATCAGTCTGTCTTCTTTACAATTCGACTTTGGGTATTTATTTTCAGGCATGATCAAATTTTTAAAGAAAGTGGTCGGGTTGGGTTCGGATAGACCAAAAATTTGATTCGACCCGTGCTCATCCCTAACTGTGTTGGTTACAGGTTGGCTTCTGTTGCGGTGGGGCTTGGACTTGATCCTCGTCCTCACCTCGATCTTCTTTCACTTCAGAAGACAGTGACAAAATTTAATACTCGGCACTAGGAGACTGTGAATACTGAATAATGCTACAACAGTTGGAGGGAATAAGCTGTGTATAGGATTAATAGGCTGCGTAGTTGAAGTCAGGGACGAAGCCATCTTATAGGTGAGAAAATTATTCCAAATTTGATGGGTTAATTGCACTTTAGACTCTAAAAGTTTTAAAATTATTGTAATTAAGCTAGTTTCTCTTAAAATTTTATGGTTTATTATTTTTTAAGATATTGTCATTTAAAATTAATAAAATTAAACTTTACCTTTTATTTTTTAGTTTAATTACTTTTTAAGACCTTTCAACTTAAACATAAACTCCCTTCATTTTTATAGTTTAATTATTTTTTAAGATCTATTTATTTCAAAGTTAATCAGTCTGTCTCCCTTACAATTCAATTCTGGCTTCGTCCTTGGTTGAAGTCCGAAGAGTTGCAATGTTGCATATAAGATCAGGTCCAAGCAAGGATAGATCGAGGGGAGCAATCACCCCTCTCCTAAAAAATTTAAATTCTCCTATAGTTTAAGATACTTTCTTTGTATTTTTTATTGACAATCTAATTTTTCACCCTTAAAATTTTATAATTTCTCTTTCTCTACGTATCTAATATTTAATAGTTCACACCACTCACATAAAATCTTGCATCCGTCCCTACATCTAAGACTTGCTGAATCTAAGACTTGCTGATATCAATCCACAACGACCTTCTTGGGGGAGGGAGCTAAGTGTGATGGACAGACTCCATGACAAACTGATACGAGGACGAGATCGCACTCAGGTAGTTCACAAATTCAACTGGTGGGACAAATCCTCGACATCTTCCATAGCTCGACATGTACTCATTGATGTTCTTGTTGGTATTCGTCAATCTTAGAATCGCGGATAAAGATAAGGGCGAGTAAAATTAAACTTAATTTAAAAAAAAAATCAAAGTTTTTTTATTCGACTTAAATTAATTTAAAAAAATTTAAATAAAATTTAATTTATATAATGAAAATTCACACAGTTCAATATTTTTAGTATAATCAATTTTCAAGTTCAAGTCAAATTCTTCAACTATATCGAATATATATATATCACATATAAAAAATATAAAAATATATATACGTTTAAATTAAAATTAATATGTATTATAATATTATTAATAAGCACAATTAAACTTTTACATAAATTCGACAGTCACCATAGATCTTGATATCCAAGTTCACACAATAAAAATGTTTGGTAAATAAACAAATCAAACGCCAAGTACAAATAGTTCTTTCCCCTTGGGCAATTTGTTTTCCCTTCGACTCTTCCTCATTAATAAAAACAAAGGGAAACAGATGAAAATCAAAAACAAAACTCAAGCGGGTATACAGCGGACAAGATTGTCCTCACCATGCAAAAGTTTAATTGCTATAAGGCTGAAAGGGTGCTAATGACAGTCACAATAGCTGATATGAATTAGCTAATCTTGTTAATAAACCAACCCAGAGTACACTCCTATTCTAATATCTAAGAAGCCAATTAGCAAGCACTCCCGAAACAAACTGCTTTCCTGGTGTTGTCGCCTTCAGTTGCAGCAACTCATCTGTTCTCTTCTACGAGTTTCACATTCCCATTCGCCCTGTCCATTGATGCAACAGTCGGTTCTTCTATCAAGGCTTGCCTCTACAGATTTTTTCAAATTCTCGTTTGTTATTGCTGCATTTTCGTTGTTATCAGTTACAGCATCATCATTAGGCTCCCCAATCGAAACCTGATTCAGAAGAACATAAAGTAATTAATATTTATGCAAGCAATTTGTGGGATGCTATATAATAAAAAGCATATTGTTAAGTTAAATGCAGGGGAAAATGCAAAACCAGGACAAAAATTCAACCAAGAGTCAGATATACCTGTTTCTGTGACAGTTGATGCTTAGCCTTTTTCTCTTGGATTATCTTTTGACGTGCCTCGTAGAATTCAAAATCATCGAGAATACATGTCTTACTGGAATGATCCTTAAAGATTTTGAGAATTTGAACCCCCTGCTCAAAATTAACCTATAGCAGCCAACCGTTTTACAATGAGAAGGATGAAAAAATCACAAAAAGGAGAATATACGACCTATGTTACTCTGACTTCATTTTCCCTCCAGTGCTCGTGCCTAGCACTCATATCTGACACATACTAGGATATGATCCTCCAGATATATGAAAAAACTTGAAAACATTAGACCAATTTCAAGTGCATACCCATATCCAACACTCACCTCGAGTCCAAGTAAAACATTCAGCGGAAGAGAGAGAATACCTCTTGGGTGTCCCTACTATTAGTAACAGGCTTGTTCTCATTGTTCTCGAGTGTTATGTGCCTCAGTGAAGTGTTTGGCACATCCTTAATGATGTGCCACTTCACAGGGAAGCAGCCAGTCCACTTGTCTTGTTGCCAGTATTCTACAGTTTTGTTAAAATCAACCGGGCCCATCATCTCTGCTACCCCGACAAATTGTCCACTGGTATTAACCTGGAAAAGGTTTGGGACTATTAACATTCAAGCAAATCATATGCTAACTAAATCAAGACAGCAGATAAATGGTAATCATACTTACCGAGAATAGCAGAAACACAGGACAGATATCAGGCTTCTCCTTGACCTCGTGGAATGCGGCATCAAGTTTCTTGTTTCCAGTAGGTGTGCTGGCCCACACATTGTATTTGATACTTTTGTGGACATCATCCTCGCTATAGGATTTAATGACAAAGAACTTTGCATCCACATAACTCTCAGGAAAACCTTCTTTATTATACTGCTCGATATCTGGAATAAGAGAAACACTGTTCTCCTTATTGCTCTCGGTCAGTGGAAGAATCAATTCTTTGCCTGGTACTATTGCAGGTCCAAGACCATCCGGATTCTTATACCCTTTTACTCTAGGTCCTTTGTTCAGCTCACTTAAACCACCCATATTTTCTTTTCCATAGCCACGACCCTTCGATTTGTTGTTGTAACCAACAGAATACCACTCTAATCCTTTCTTCCAAGCATCATAACCATATGATCCAAGACCAGAATTGCCTCTCATTGCATTACCATAGTGATCGTAAGTCATGTTGTTAGGGTACAAGTGATTCATGTATCCATATGCTTGGGCCGCACTGGAGGATGGTCTTGCATTGTGCAAATTCTGGATGCAAATCATTAGGACAATAATGTCAACTGGCAATGAAATAAGACAAGAAAATCAAATAACACCTAGTTCGTCTATTAATGCGCATATCTGGGTTAGTATTAAGAGATCACTAGAGCAGGGATTCAGATATAAGTGACAAAGAAGTTCGAACATACCATAACACGAGACAAATGGTGAAGGTTCTGATTCCTGCTCGATGAAACATTGTTTGTGTACGAAGATAACCCACTATCTGCCGCATGTTTGGGTTTCCCATTAGAAGAAACCAACATATCTAACCAAGGATTAGTTGACTGAATCCCATCATAACTAAACCTTGGATCCTGAAAACCTTGGGATAAATTACCTGTTGACAAGCCTCCTCTTTTGTAGGAAGCATTCGGATTTAGAGAGGAGTTCTTAAAAGTCGACTTCAATGAACCTGACCCATTATTCCCACTCAAATACCCACCATTTACCATGGTACTCAAAGTTCCCTTATTTGTTTCAGTAGATAAGGAAGCCTGATCACCAACACCAGAAGTTGAAAACTCGACTTGAGAAGCATTGGCTTGACTAGTTTGAAAAGGTGGTTGGTAATAGGGGCTCTGATAGAGGTATTCTTGCAGCGCATGCAGCTGACCATCATGTCCCATACCAGGAAGAGGTGAACTGGACATGGAATACGCCCCATATGGCATATAACCATCAGTTTGCTGGTACATATACGAGCCATTATCACCGTAAAAATCCTGTCAACAAACATTAAGCTTATCACCATCTGAATGTTAAAAAATCCGTCATACAAAAATCAAATTGCCAATGATAAATCTCCAAGCAACTTCAAGAAAGAATTAGCCTTTTTCTGGAAACAACAGTGAGATTTACTACAGTATAAATCCACTAATCTCTGAAGGATTTTGAATTGATCTCATCACCACTTATCAAACATCAAATCTTGTGATTACACTATGCACCAGGATCTACATTACTCCGACTCCTCATTTTACTATCTGAGTCCAAAACCCATACCCGATACATATCCAGACCTGACTATGTTGATATGGCCTTCTAAAGATCCTTCAAATACTTGTAAAACTTAGAGAGAAAAAAACTGAACGTACCCACATAGGACACATACCCATATCCCACACTCACATCCGAGTGTAAGTAACATGGAGTAGGATGACGGCAAACATCTTTACCCATGCAATGAGGTCTGTTCACGATAACCGGTGTATACAAGTAACCAAGAAACCAACTTCAATTACAGGGCTTGAATTGCACAAAATCAAATAAAATCAATATCCTCCTAATCTAGCTGATAAAAATTGGAGCTTTTATCAATAACAAGAACAAGAAACAAATCAACAATCGTCTCATAACCGAAGCACTACCTTCTTGACGGTCTCAGGACCTTTGGTTTTCATTGCTTGTGAATCTAGAGACAAGTTCTCCAGTGAAACTGCAATTTCTGTGATTGTAGAAAGGATAAAAACAAACCAACAATTTAAAAATTAAACTCTACAAATTTTCAGATATATTAGTATCATATAAACATCCAGTAAATTCATCTCAATCTACAAATAGCATCAATCAATGATTGAATCTACAAATAGCATCAAATCCATAAGCCTCCGAATCCATCAAACCTAAATCATTAAGATTGAATGCTTAGTTAATAATACAGAATTTAGCATAAATAAATTAAAAGAACTTTTCAGTAAACCCTACCAAAGCCCATCTAGAAAATCACATATAAATCTCAATAGCAAAAATCCAAAGACAAAATACATTAAAATTCACGAATTTAAAAAATCAATCAAACATAAATCCCCCACCCCTTAAAAATAGAAAGAAAATTAGTATAAGCCAATAGGAAAAGAAACTTTTGAATAAACCCCACTAAAACCCTTGCAAAAAAAAAAACAAATACCTATAGAAGGTATTCCAATAAATATATATATATATATAAATTAATGAGTAAACACCTCAAAACAACAAGCGAATCCTCAAGAGTTAAAGAACCAGTATAAACAAATAAGAAGAAAGACATCTATCCACAAATCTACAAAAACAAATCATAACCAGAGGAGTAAAGTTGGCAAGGATACGATCAGAGTTGGCCATCATCAAAGATTAAGGGTGTAGAATTAGAAAGAGCACGAAGGAAAACAAAGAAAGGGAAAAACCCTAGACTAGGAAACAGTAGGTAAGTTTGGCAAAGAAAGAAAGAAAGGCGCGGAGAAGGTGTGGCCGCCAAAAACCAAGAGCTTGGTGAGATTGGGATTTTAGAGTAAATGCAAACAACAGATTAAAAAATATTGCATTAAAATAGGGGAAAATATCCTATGGTGGTGTAAATTTTTTTGTTTTCATAAGTATTTTCATTTTAAGAGTTAGAGATTTAATTTAAAATTTATAGTTTATGGGATTAGATTTATATACTTAGAATACAAGGAACATGATTTGTATTTAATATTTAGAGTTATAATTTAGGGTTTATATGTCTTCGTTTGTGCTTTTAGCTTTAATCCACTTAAGGACCTTACTATGGTTACTTATGTGGTTGCCTGTTGCCTCTTCAAGTTTGGTGTGTCTCAAACGTCGTCTGTGATGACAAGACTCTCTTTTTCAATAAGAGGGAGGAGCATACTTCTGAATGGAACTCTCGTATTGATGTAGTTTGAGTTTTTTTTTTTAGGTTCTTGTGTAGGTTCTTTTCCTTATGTTTGGTGCATCACGCCTTGCGGGCTGCGATTTCTTTCTTTGCGTTTTTCAAATTATTTTTCCGATGTTTCTCCTCGCATATTTGTTTGCTCTTCTTTGTGTTTTACGTAGCTGGTTGTATGAAACCTTTGATTGTTTGTTTGGTTTGTATGGTGTCCGAGTGGCCCAACTTTGGTTTGGTTGAATGAATTTATCTTTATTGTCAAAAAAAAACTATGGACCCCAAATTATATCTCTATTCCTAAAAATTATGATGCTTGTGGAAACAAAAAGTTTTCACCGCTAGTGTATGGGTAGTTTCCCTTAAAATAAAGGCATACAGCCAAAAAAATACCCTTTAACATTTGATTGAATAGTCATTTTGACCACTGTTCTTTTTGGCTTAAAAATCAAATAAGTGCCCAAACTATACTTTTTTCATACAGGTGCTTGAACTATAATTTGGGACAAATGGGTGCCTAATCTTTTCTTTCGTGACCCATTTAAGGTTTTACCGTGACAAACGTTATTTTTTCGTTATTGAATGAAAAATAAAAAATAAAATAACATTAATTAACCCAACAATATTTAATTTCTCTAAAAAAATCCAAACTCTAAATCCCTAAATTCCTCCACTCTAACCACCTATTCAACCACCATCGACCACCCTTGTCTTCATCGGACCCCATTACTGAAAACCACATCATCTTGTCGTCAAAAATCGATAAATGAACAGTTGATTGCATCATCGACGAACACTCAACAATGAATAAAAAAGAGGTCGATTGGGTTCCCACCGGCGGGTAGTGAATGACGAATGTCGAACGGTAAGGTACACGACGCTTTTGACAATAAATAGTGGACCACCGACTTGTGGGAGATGCCGAACGGTGATAGAGATCTAATTTGGGATTTTATTTAAAGAAATTAAAACTTTGAGATTTTTAAAGAAATTTATAAATTAAAAATATAAAAAAAGATCATGTGTCATGTTCTGATTAGATGACGAAATTTTTTTTGCAGTTGTTGACGAAAAACTTTAAATGGGTTACGAAAGAAAACTTTAGGCACCTATTTGGCCCGAAATGTAGTTCAGGTACCTATCTAGAAAAATGTATATCTTGGGTACTTATTTGACTGTTAAGTCTTCTTTTTTGAAGTAATTTAATCTTCAAAATAACTTGACATTCTCCAAGTCAACACATTTTTTTATATGATTTTGTGAAGTCAGTGTGCATCTGCTATGTAGGTTTGTCACTTTATTTCAAGCCATTTATCGTTAATTGATTAACAGTTTTTATCCGCAAACGAGTCATTTTGAGTCAAAATAAAACATTGAAGGTGAAATTGTTTTTAAAAAATAAAGATTAAAGTGACTATTCAATTGAATATTAATGATATTTTTTAACATTATACCTAAAATAAATCACCTATTTATTGACCAACAATTCGTTCTTAAGAACTAAACCAAATTAATAAATTTCTACAGATTTAAATCGATAGAATGAGAACCATTTATAATTATAAAAAATCACCTAATGCTATGAATATTTATCTATATGAATGTTTATTATGATAAAAACTTTATTAAAGAGATTTGATTTGTTTTATTATTAAGAATATTATCTTCATTAATTAGAGTTTAATATATTATGTATTTCTTATGCCTATAAATAGATGATATGATGAAGACATTATACACAAGTCTATATTCAGAATAAATACAAATCTTCCTCTTTCTCTCATCTTCTTGTTCCTTTATTTTTGTTATTATTCTTATTTATTTTATTTACAACACATTATCAGCACGATTTCGCTCAATTAACGTTGTTTTTGTTGGCGATTCCCGAAAAAAAATTCAATATGATATTGATGATTATATCTACCATATATTCAAGTTAGCTTAAAAAGTCTGATATATTTTACTTATTTATATATTTGATATAATAATTGATTAATTACTCTTAAATTAAGGTCAATATACTTAAACCTATTATTTAATTATTATTTCGATCGAATATTTTATAACGTTCATTGCACCGAGTTTATATAATAAGTTTTCAGCGAAACCTTCATAACTCTTTGGTAGCAATTACCAGGCGACGTGCATTCTTAATTTTTTTAAGGCTCTTAACTCTTTTTGTTACTAAGAATATTGTTTTTATTTGCCATGACCGTGGGCATGTAACATGAAACTTTTTGCATCTACAATTAAGAATAAGGTTTGGATTTTAAAACCATCTATATATATATATATATATAAACAGAGGTACGATATGTATTTTTCTTATCAATTGCATTCCTACTTTGGCCATAAGTAAAGATTATCGGTGCAAATTTATTGAGATTTTCTTATCAATATTTGTTATTAATGAGAGTCGATATTTTTAATTATATTTTGAGTTTTACATGTTATGTATTGAAAATATTCATGGTTTGAATGAAGATAAAATCTAAAGAGACATGTTTCTTCAATTTATGTTTATTCGATTAGATTTATTATGTTTCCTCAAGTGAATAAAAGCATGATTAATTTAATATTATGACTGTTATAAAATCTATATTTGCTTGAAAGCAATAATTCTTTTGCGTTGAAAAACTCGACTATAGACTTCTTCAAAGTTCATGTTACAAAAATTTGTCTCGGCCCAAGAATTTTTATGGTAGGCATTCTCTGAAGTAAATGCAATCATCGCGTTTATTTCATGAGATTATTATATATGTTTCATTCACTAAAGTGAATGCAAACATGATAATTCACTATAAAGTTAGTGAATACAACCCAGTTTAGTGAATGTTTCAAAATAAATTAAAATTCTGTGGTTGAAGTATCACTTATGAGGATATGTTAGAAAAACATACTTTACTTTTCACACAAATAAATTTTTTCATGCATACATAATATTATGAAAAAGGTTTTAAAGACTTATTGGTTTCGCTTCATTCTCTGAAGTGAATGCGACATTTTATAGCGAAAAGAATAAATGTCACATTAGCAATTGTGGTCGCGATCGAGGTCATGAACATAGACATAAACAAGATGATCATCTTAAGAATGCTCATACCCACAAGAAGTGAGATTATACAAATGACAAGAGTGATAAAGACCATATTAAGAAAGTAAAATATTTATGTTGTCAATGCGATTGTACAAACCATTGATCTCGTACTTGTCATACGCCGAAACAATATGGACCTTTATCCATTATCATGAATGATAGAAAATAAAAACAAATTTTATTTACGAAAATAACAAAAATAATTATGTCATTGTTGGTCCAACTTATATGAATGTTATTGATTTTCTCAAAACCTTGAAAGGAATAATTTGCCTTTTTATTTTATTTCTTCGTAACCCCTTAGATGAACAATTGAACTTTTTAATTTATTATTCTTTTATATCAATTTACTTTATATAATTGTTGTTATGTTTTATAGTTTTCTTAAATATTTATATGTTTTTGCTTATTTATATATTTTTAATATCTTTGTGACATATTTTTCTTTGAATCAAATATATATTAAAGTTGAATCACATTGTATGGTAAACTAGAAGTTTACACATTCAAAATTTTTATTAGTTGGCATGATCGGTTAGACCATTCTGATCAATAATGATGCGAAAGACTTATTGAAATTTACATGTATATTTTATCAAAAAGAACCTGAAGCTCTTGCGTTGTTTGTTCTCAAAGAAATTAATTATTAGAACTTTACTGGTTGAATTTGAGACAGAATATTTTGCATATCTGAATGAAACATTGGCTCATTTATCCACAATATGGAAAGTTTTGATATAATTTCAGTAGATGCATCTACCCACAACCTGTAGTTTGTGAAATTATTTATTCAAATAAATGAAAAATGAGAAATTTCAGATTATGCAATTAAGACTATTCGTCTTACTGAAATCAGTGAGTTCATGAACAAATGGTTAGCAAAATCATTGATTGAATGCCTCCCATTAATAGTTAAACCGTGAGAACAAAACCTCTGATACCTATATGGTATTTCAAATGTAGCAACACATTTATGCATCAAGCCAATAAATTATAAATCTCCCAATTATTATCGGCTTTTGGTCAGAAGTCATATATTTCTCATTTTTTGATATATGATATATGTTTGAATTGCTCCACCACAACATATAAAACGAGTATATGAAAAGGGTTGAGAATATATATTGAGTATGAGTCTCTTTTTATGTTTAAAATTTTAAACATTAATTGGAGAATCTGACAAGATTTTTCTCAATTTCAAGGGAAATAATAATCAGCAGGATAAAAAAATGAATTATCATTATCTTGATCCTAGTATATGAACCTAAAATTCATAAGATAATTCATATTATTATATGTCAACTGACAGACATATTTACTGACCTAATGAGAGTAACCAAGTCTCATATATCAGCTGAAAATGCTCTAAATTTAAATTATATGTTAGAGCGAATGACTGTAAATCGTGCTTGAAGCATGATAGTTGAAATTGGTTTCAATGATCAAAATTCTCGTAAATGGAAAATAGTATGAGATGGTCATATATTGGAGGCAGATGCTCCTGAAGAGACTCAAGACATAACTAATAATAAAACTCTAAAAGAGTTTCAGGTACCTGCAATAAAGATTAAAAAGAGATATCGACAAATTATGTCAATGCGAGAAAAGAATGAAACTAGAAAAGAAAAGTTGTCGACAACAATTTTACATAGAATACTTCTATAGAAGTAAAGAAAGAAAATGAGGATCTTGTATAGAAATTTATAGATACTGAAATGATTGGTCAATATAAAAAGACGCTTTGAACTTTTAAAAGTGAAGTTTTGGAACAATAGTCCAAACACCTAAAGGTGTAATGTAAGTGTGGTCTAAATAAGTAGTCGTGAGATATAAGACGACTTGAATTATAAAGAATTTCTAATTACTTCACGGTGGATGCAATTAATTTGGCAGTTATGAAATACTTTCTATGCGTCTAATTATTTTGTGGATTCTTATTTAAAATGCTAGAAGCATTTAAAAATTTCTGAGGAAATTTATTTAGATATGTCATCTTGAATATTTATATTTTGGCGCATTTGATATAATTGCCTTAGTAAGTAATTATTGAGGAAATACTATAAAAATGATTATATTTCCTTATTCATTTAAAAAGGAGTTTGAATCAAGATTCTTTATGATAATTATAATATCATTAAAACTTCTAAAAAGCTTCAAATTGGAAACCCACGAAGAGCTTTCAAAATTGAATTATGAATATTCAAAGATCTTGCGTGATGTTTTCATGAGAGGGAGTAAATATGTGTTGCACTTTTTTTTCTTAACCGAGGTTTTCTCCCAATGGATTTTCTTGGTAAAGTTTTTTTAATGAGGCAGCATGTTATGTGTATCAAAGATGCGTGTATTTTTTTTCCTTCACTAAAATTTTTTCCCCACTGAGTTTTTATCTTAGTAAGGTTTTAATGAGACACATTATCTTCATAGACATTCAATGAGGAGTGTTATGAATATTTATCTATATAGATGTCTATCATGATAAGAACTTTATCAAGGAGATTTGATTTACTTTATTATTAGGAATATTCTCTTCATTAATTAGAGTTTAATATATTATATACTACTTATGCTTATAAATAGATAATTTGATGAAGACATTGTACACAAATCTATATTCAAAATAAATACAAATCTCACTCTTTCTCTCAGTTTCTTATTCCTTTATTTTTATTATTATTCTTCTTTATTTTATTAACAACACTTTCATATTTCGTTGTACTCTTTCACAAGTTTTTTTTAGATTCTTTTTTTGCTTTGAGTAATCAATCAAATTTATGTTGCAAAGTGTTAATCAAAAATCGAAAATAAGTATTATAAGAATAAATAAAATTAAACTTAAATTGAAATGAATTTATTTGAATATAACCAAATTGATTAATGATCATTAACCATTTAACCGAATTAAATCGGTAATAGTCTATTAATACCATATTAAAATAGAATATTTGCAGGTCAATGTAATGCCAAACTAGTTCAGACATTCACATCACTCACATCATACGGGTGCGCCCCAACCCGAATGAGATTCAATTTGCACTCACTGTGCACAAGGTACAATTTCCATTCAAATCATTCAATAATTATTAAGTGGGTAAGTGCATATAAACACTTCCCATTCAATTTATTCCATCAATGTGGGATAGGGATTTTTTACTTCTTTATTCAATTCACAACTACCGTACTTTGAACATCAATTTCTCATTCATCATTTAACCGTTTTGAGCATATGAGATACCGTTGTAAAAGTCTCATGGAATAGAATAAAATCTAATAAAATTATTATTCGAATCTCCACATTTACCCATTCAAAATATGGTTCAAAATTACCATTTTTCTCACATTTTTCCAACAATGATTCAAATGCCACCACGTCTCCAATGATTTAAATAACTCTATCTCTCCACTTTTCTATTTTTTTTAGTTTTTCAACAAAAACAAAACCTAATATTTTAAAGATAAATTTATCATTTTAATTAATTTTTATCACACGTTTCATATATATATTTTAAAACAATATAAAAAGTTAACATGTGACAATAATATTGCGACGGAGGAAATATTTCTTTTCTAGTACTTTCTTTTTTTTTAATTTAATTTATTTGATTTTAATTTTTTTCCTTTTTCGATGGTTTTTTTACAGAAAAGAAACCTATCATTAAAGCATTAGCATACAAACATAAACAGATTCAAAGACCAAACATCAGTTATAAGTTAAACATCATATACAAATCCTAAAAAAAAAAAAGGATATCATCGTGAAGCAAATGGGAAAAAAAGTCGCCGCTCAGTGGAAGACAAGAATTAATCTTAATCAAATGAATTGATTTGTGAGAACTCAAAGGTATGAGTAAAGCCTCTCCGGAGGCCAAACACAGATCTTGACTTGAGACATTGTCCACCTTTAATATACCAGGGTTTAGTTCAAAGAAAACCAAGATCTTATTTTTTTTATTGTTTATAATTTTCTTTATTCATCCCTTCCCATTAAATTTATCATTTGTTAACCTTTTTTAAAGTTAAAATTTTTAAATAAAGATTATAATTATTTTAATTAATTAAATTTTATAAAATATATATTTAAAAATTACTTGGTTGAAAGCTTTTGAAATATAGTTCACTCTTCTATCAATAATAATTTTTTTAAAATTGAGATTAAAAAAAAATATATAAGACAATTTTAATTGGACAAAAGAGTATTATTTATCAAACTAGCTTAATTTTGATAATTAATTTTAATTAAATTATTAAGAATTTGTAAATTTAGATTTCTACATTTATAAAATTACTTTTATATTAAATTTAATGTAATATATATCTATTCTTAAAATTAATGGTTAAACTCAACGAGTGGCTCCAGTGAAAAAGAGGGTAATGTTCATCCTAAGAAATATGTGCTCGAGTACCAATATTTACAAAATGAGTGTGCGTCTTGTCAAAGTGTTAAGAAAATGTATGAACAAATAATATCAAAGTTTGTAACTTTGTATAATACTTGGAATGATATGCAAATCACATGCAAAAAAGCAACCGAGGGAAGTGTTAAATATTCATCAAAATCTCTCTTTCTAGATAATTCATAAAATAATTTAAATAATATTAAAAGTATATATTTAAAATTATCTATAAAAATAATTTAAATATTTATAATATTTAATATTATTTTCAGAATCATCAACAGAATGATCTAGACATTTGTAAGAGCTATGATTATGATGTTGACATTTGTCAACAATACAAGAGCCACTAAACTCTATAAATATGGGTAGAAGCAAGTGATAGTCATATAGTATACCAATTTAGAAAGGTTATAGGAACCTACAATTGCCTTTCCACGTGTTCATCTAAGTGAGTTTTAAATAATCATCAATTTTTCTATCTCTTTCTAGATAATTCTTAATAATTATCTAGATAATTATTAAAATAATATTAAAAATGTATAACTACAATTATTTATAAAATAATTTAAATATTTGTAATATTTATTGTTATTTTGATAATTATCCACAGAATAATTTAGACATTTGTAAAAGTTTATAAATAAAATATTGATATGTGTCAACAATCCAAGAAGCACTCAAGTTTATAAATATGGGTAGAATAAAGGGTTTGCCATATAGTATAATAAGTTGCCTAAGTCTATACGAACCTAAAATTGTCTTTCCATTGTTTCAGATAGAGATCCCAGGCTTACAACGAGATTTTGGAGGTGTTTGCATCAGGCTCTAGGTACGAGATTGAGGTTCAGTACCGCGTATCATCCTCAGACAGATGGACAGTCAGAACGTGTTATCTAGGTTTTGGATGACATGTTGAGATGTTGTATTATTGAGTTCCAAGGAACCTGGGAGAAGCATTTACCTTCGGTTGAGTTTGCTTATAACAATAGCTACCAAGCGAGTATACAGATGGCACCGTATGAGGCATTGTATGGCCGGAGGTGTCGTACATCTTTGTGTTGCGCTGAGGTAGGGGAGAAGCATGTTTCCTTACCAGATGTGTTAAAAGACACGGATGTGAAAGTAAAGCTTATGTGTGATCGCTTGAAAGTGGCTGCTGATCGACATAAATCTTACGCGGATTTGAAGCGTAGGAAGATTGACTATACCGTTGAAGATCGTGTGTTCTTGAAGGTGTCACCATGGAAAAAGGTGATGCAGTTCGGACGTAAGGGCAAGCTTAGTCCGAGATTTATAGGACCATACGAGATTGTGGAGCGTGTTGGTCCGGTGGCTTATCGGTTAAGGTTGGTCCGGTGGCTTATCGGTTTAGAAAAAATACATAATGTGTTCCATGTAACTATATTGCAGAGGTATCGATCGAATCCCTCGCATGTTATGCTGGTGGAGCATATTGAGTTGAGGCCGGATTTATCCTATGATGAGGAGATGGTGGAAATCCTTGATTTTAGCAGCAAAGTTCTTCGTGGTAAGACGATTGAGCTTGTTAAAGTCTTGTGGCGACATCGAGGTGTCGAGGAAGCCACTTGGGAAAGCAAGGCGGATATGTTGGACCAATTCCAGCTTTTGTTTCCTCTAGTTAAATTTCAGGGATGAAATTTCTGTAAGTGGAGGAGAGTTTGTAACACCCTGGGTTTGGGTTTAGACGTTTTGGGGTTTGTTTTGAGGGTCTGGTGGACCGGTATTAGAGATTCGAGTTAGTTTCAGGATTAAATTGGATTAAATATTTTTGAAGCTGATAAAAATGTGGGAAATATTCTAAAATCATTAATTAATATATAGACTAGTGACCAAAATGAAAACTTTGAAAAATGTTTTTAGTGACTGTTTTGTAAAAGGATCAAAACTTTGAATCTCTAAGGAGCTATTTGCCTAAAGTCTAATCTCAGACTTTATCCCTTAATTGGCTATTTTTAAGAAAAATATAAATAGGTTGAGGAGAATTTATTTTATAATTAATTTCTTAAACAAAAGTTACATAACTAACTTTCTTTCAAAACCTTTTCTCTCAAAATATCTTCATCCAAACACTATTCTCTTCTTCTAAATCTTAAGGTAAAATCTTGTTTTCTTTAATCCTTTAATTCCAATTGATTTCTTGTTGATTGTTTATCAAAACCATATAGTTTTAACTTTGTTTTCTCATGTAAAATCAAATAATTAAGGGAGAAAACATCCATTAGAGGTAATGTTCGTCCTTCTCCTCTAATGAAAGGTTCTTTACTGAAATTCCCAAGTTCTTGATCCTTTACAATTGTTTTCTAATGTGTTTTGATAGTTTAATTAAGGGAAATTGGTTTAATTGTGTTTTGATTAATGAAATTGGTGGATTTTTGAATTGGATATTTTTTTGGGGTTCTTGATTAGAGTAGATCATGATTTTGATGCTTAATAATGTTAATAGCTTGGATTTAACATTTTAATCTCGAAACTAGTTGAATCTCTAATGTTTAAGGTTGATAGTTAAGGGTTTTTGTATTGTTAATGGAGTTTAATCATTTCTGGAGGTAAAAGGTCATTTTAAAGGGTTTTTTTTATATATTATTGGATGAGGTTTAATGTATCGAATCGTTATATTGTAGCTGGGTTAAGTTTGGGAAGTATTTGACGTTGATTTCAGTAAGTTTCAAATGGTTTTGAGTGGGCAACTTGTGAGTTGTGAGATGTTGCTTTGAAGCAGTGGTTTGGATGCATTTTGATACATGTTTCCTCTGGTTTTGTGTGGCCAAAACAGGGGATAATCAAGGCAAAGCATCTTGATGAGGTAGATTGTTGCTTGCCGAGGGCTCGATTTGCATTGGCGAGCAAGGCAAGGTGTAATTGGTGAGTGGAAACGGTTTTAAAAGTATTTCATGGGTTTGAAAGTGTTTTGGGGAGTTTAGGTTAAGCTTGAAACACTTACCTAAGCTCAGAAGTAAGTTTCCCCTCTTTTGCTCTTTAATATCGATTCAGATATGAGCATGTGTAACTCATGTTTTGGTCGTAAACATGGTTGGTTTTACTTACTGCAAATGCATGATTTTGAGTACATATGCAATGGTTTAAAAGTATACGAAATGCTAGTGAGCGTTGGTTTTCATTCCGATCGGGAATGTGGTATTGCTTGGCAATGTGATTTGCATATGTGGTGACTTGTATAATGCGTTGTAAAACAGTGAGTAAATGGTTTTGTAAATGATATATTGGTTAAGTGACATGATGGGAAAACATTCAGATATATTTGGCACGCCATAGGATAAAGTGCACTATAATATGTTTAAAATCGATCGTGGTTAGAGGTCCTTGAGGTATAGCGGTCGGCTACTCAGACTATGATGTTATCACTTGGGTTGAGCGGTCGGTTCCCCTTGTTGATGTTAATCTTGCGGTTGACAATGTTGTCATATCATGCAGTCGGCATGGTATGGGTCTTGATGGCGATCGGTCATTAAGGGAGATCCGTGTATCTGATATGTAAGGTTAACGGTTGGTTAACCAATGGTTAGCGGTCGGCTAATCGAGGATAGAAGTCGTCGATCTGGGGTCACTATAATTGCCAATATATGAAAGTTTATGTGTTGAATTTACTTTTTAATGCTTTGAGATTTAAGCATGGTAATATGATTTAATGCTTTGGGATTTAAGCACGAGATGACTTAATGCTTTGGGATTTAAGCATGTGATCTACAAATGTTTTGCATATGGTCGATATGCATGTTTGATTTGGAATCAATGTAAATACTTTGGTCATAAGCATGGTTTTAAAACAAGTGTTTAGTTTTCAAAGGGTTTTTAAATGCATCATTGTTTTACGAGCATCCTCACTAAGCATGTGTGCTTACGCTCTCTTTTTTCTAATGATGCAGAGCATTGAAGTTTGGGGCAGCAAAGGCAAGGTTTGAAGTGATCCAAGAACCAATACTTCTTTTGAGTATGAACTCGGTTTTAGTTTCGGTTAATAAGGCAATGTGTTCGCCAAGTTTTTGGGATTTGTAATTTTGTTTTCCCCTGGTTTTTGAGCATGGTTAGTTTTGTGTTTTGGAGTTTTGATGATGTTGATAAGCATGTTGTGAATCGTTGCTTATGGTCGATGCTAGGTGGTTGCCTAGGATTGTATCTAGTTAGCATTGGATGGTTTCCATGCTTTGATGATTTTAACATGTTGGATGTGACATTAGAGACATTGGTATGTTGCTTATGCTGGAAAATGTTCAAATGAGTGTTTGGTATGTTTGGAAATGTGGTTTTAGGAAGCATGTCTATAGTTTACCTTTAAAGTATGATTGCCATGATTTGTGGATGATTCTATGATATTTTGGTTCGGATCGATCCTTAGAAATGTTGTATGAATGTTTGAGGAATGAATAAGTGTTTGGAATCCATAATGGTAAGTTAAACCAACAAAAGTGGACGTTTCAGGTTCAGGCGTATCGGAATGCGACCCCTCGTACCTGTACTGCTAAGCCATTTTAGGCATAGTGTTTCGGTATGCGAGGAAGTGTTTTGATACGAGAAAGCCTTTCCAGGCATAGTGTTTTGATATGCGAGGAAGTGTTTCGATACAGACAAGTCATTTCAGGCTTAGTGTTTCGATATTCGGGAAGGTGTTCCGGTACAATTTTGAGCTATTGGAATTTGAGCTTTTGTAAATTGGCCAGGCGTACCGAAACAACTGTTCGTGTACCGGTACGGTATGCATTTAAGTTAGTAATTTGGTTGTTTAAAAGGTTTCAAGGTTATTCGTTTCAGTCCCTGAATCTTGTTATGGCAATTGTGAGTGTGTGGATGGTCGGCTTGGTCTGAAAATTGATATGCAAGCATGTAAACTGACTAATTGAGGATTGGTAATCCTAATTTCACCAAAGGCCTTGTAATTTACCAGTTTTGCATTTTGGTCCCTAAATCGTATTGTATGCAATCGGTTGCCCTTCCGTGGCCCGTTTTCTTTGTGTCCTCATCCGCTTCATGCATGAACACTTAGGATTAATAATATGCATCTAGACAAGATAAAAAAGGGATTGATTTTCGTAATCTTTCTTCGGTTTGCCTCGGCAAACCTAATGTAGCTCGCTTGGTTCGATCAGGCGTCTAGGTCGGGTCAAGGGGGTTACAATATAAATTATAACCCAAGTCTATTACCAAATAAAATTATGAGTCTAAGCATAGAAAATAATATTCTACATGTGTTCCAGAATAAATCAATTAATTAGGAATTCAAAAGTGTACCATTTTTAAAAATCTTATATAATTTAAATTTTAATATCGTGTAAAAAATATGTAAATTTTCTGTTATATATTATTTTTAAATTATATCATATTTTTACAAAATTGTCAAACAAGTGTTAACAACGAGAAATTATATCATAGGCCCGGCTCGCCACGTCATCCATGGTCCTAACAAATAAAAAGCATCAATTTCATTAAATTTTTACATTTCATCTTTTTACCAAGTGAATCTTCACTCAGATTTACTGTAAATTAAATTAAAAATCATTTTTTACCAATTGTAGATTCACTTAGTAAAAAGATGACATGAAAAAATTTAAAGAAATTGATGCTTTTATTGGTTGGGACCATTGATGACGTGGCAAGCCGGGCCTATGATATAATTTCTCGTTAACAACACTCCCTCCCCCAAAATATAACATAGACCTCTCCAAAGTCGAATTTAGTTGTACAATTATTATTATTTAAAAAAAGAAAATTTTACCATGTTGACGAACACCGTTGAACACCACTAACGCTGAACATCGTTAAACACCATTAAATTGATTAATAAAGATTAAAAATCTCAAGACTCAACATATAATTATAAATTATTTAAAATGAAATTTTAATTAAATTATTTTCCATATATATTATTATTTTTTATTTTTTTAAAATAATTGAATCAAATACCAAACTTAGTCAATTTAAAAAAATAAAAACCTTAAACCCTAAACTACAATCCATAGACCCAAGACCTAAAACTTGAAACCCTATATTATAAACCCTAAACCTTAAACCCTAAATTCAAACATCGAGTTTAGGCTTTATGGTTTTGGGTTTGGGGTTTTGGGCTTAGGGTTTTATGTTTTAGGTTTAGGGCTTTTATTTTTTAAATTGACTAAGGTTGATATTTGGTTCAATTATTTAAAAAAATTTAAAAAATATAATATATACGGAAAATAATTTAATTAAAATTTTATTTTTAAAAAAATTATAATTATATGTTGAGTCATTGAGATTTTTAATATTTATTAACAATTTAATAATATTCAGCGTTAGTGGTGTTCGTCGAGCGTGGTAGACTCATCTATTAAAAAAAACCTTTATAATTGATTACTAATTGATCTGAAACAAGGCGTTGAGTCGCTCAATAAGATTGGGATTTGATTTTTAATATTATAAATGAAATAAACTAAGTTGAAAGAATAATAATTAAAAGTAATAAAGTTAAAGTTTGCCTTATTAAAGAATTAAGGAAAACTTATAAAGTTTTATAGGTTTACCCTCTTAGAATTTTATAAGTTTACCTCTTAGAATTTTATAGGTTCGCCCCCTCAACATAAAATCATGCGTCCATTTCTGAATTGGAGAGAACTTATAGTTAAAGTTTTTTTTGGGTTGTATATATGTGGATTCGTATAAATACACACACAATTATACATATATAAACTAAGAAAGAAAAAGTAATAAAGTTAGAAATGAAATAAAGTTGATCCCAACAAATAATTCAAGTGGAAAATATATGATATTTATTTTAGGAGACCCAAGTTCGGACAAATATATGTTTGTTTTATCAAAGAATTAAAGAAAAAATATAAATTACATATATTATGTAATCACACCAGTGTATTCAAGTAAAAAATATTAAAAATATAAACAAAATCAATATTAAAATAAAAACCACATTTTACCTTTGTTATTATTTTCGTTATAACTACATTTTTTGTTTGACACAAATAAAAGACCCTCACATTTCTTCATCTATAGCTACAATTTAATATATCGATAATATTATAAAAATAAACAAGCAGAACAAAAATATACAAATAATTTATAAAAAATTACTCGTTAAATATTACATTCTTATGTCGTTATTAAAACTCATATAAAATAAAATAATATAAACATCTTTAGTCACTATATCAATTAATAAATCTCAATTAAAATCATTATTTAATACATTAACTATAAAAATATTTTTTTACAGGTAAGGGGATAAGATTATAATAAACATAAAATTAAAAGAAATAAACAAATTAGGTATTTTATTATTTTAATATTATTTGTAAAATCAAAATATTTATAAACGCCGATATGCCTACTAATAACCCTAAAAATTAGATATTTTTTTGACATCAACCCTAAAAATTAGATAAATACATATCAATCTTACGACGATTCTTTAAAAAGTGAATTTTAACGGAAAATACTCAAAATTATTATTATTATTATTATTTAATTTTTATTTTTGCTTGTTACAAATTAAACACCCTAACCAAATTACCAGTACTAGAATTCTTCATCTGTAGCTTCTATTGCATTTCAATTCAATCAATCAATCAATCTCCGAGGACAAAAAAACTTTTTCATCTCTCTTCTTATTACCGTAATTTTGGCCTACTTTTATTTTCATTTTATACCCCCAAAATCCAAAGAACAAGTATTGATTTTTATATCTTGTTTTATAAAATCAATCCTCCAAAACGTGTTTTCTAAGCATTTCCATAAGGATCTAAGGTCGACCCATCACGTTTTTCTGAGGATAATTGATCTGTGAGTTATTTTACTTTTATAAAGTTTGTAGCTTGTTTAATGTTCGGTTTTACTTTCACTTATTTATTTTTTCGGAAAAGTTGAATGATCAGAGTTAGGTTGTTTGGTTACTGAGAATCGTTACTGATTGTAAAATGGAAAGTTTTCGAGTAAAATTTTGTTTTTTTTATTTTGATACACATAATATGTAAAATTAAACCCTAAATTTTAAATTACTTTTTTGGTCTAAACTTTTTAAAAATCATGTTTAAATCCTACAACTAAAATGAAATATAACCCCTAAAATAATGTTGTATTGAGATTTGCTGTTTTGTTTGATTTTTAAATTGTTTTTTTGAATTTGTTTTTATTTTTTTGTTTTATTGATTGGCTTATAGAAGTTTGATTTTTAGTGAACAGGGGAGATCAAATATGTAATGCACATGCATAGATTTTGTATGTTTTTAGCTACATTTGCTTTATAGCTACCGTAAAATAGATCTTTTTAAACGGTATTTGCTAAAATAGTACATCTTTTTTTTTGCCCCCACGTCTAGATAGCTACATAGTGAATAATTTTAGCAAGTATTGTTTGTTTCCTCATTTGGATAATTTAATCCGTGATTATGTTATTATTGTTTATAATTTGGTTTCTGGAAATGCTATGATAGACAGTTTATGTGAACCTTGGTTACTTGTGTAAGGCTATGTTTAAAAGCTTAAATATTTAGTTATTTATCATTTGAGCTTTCAAAAAACATGTTGTGATTTGCTTACGCAATGTTGTTTATTAGTTTCTAGATTGATAAATTTGGTTACCTCTTTGGTTACAGAAGATCTGGACCAGTCTGAAGGGAATTGAGTGGAATGTGACTTGCATGGGTTGAGGATGCGAGAATTGTGAAGTGGAGCTCGAAGATCAAAACGCTTTGATGATCTTCAGGCACCTTCTCAACCAGTTGATCAAGAAGAGAATTCGGTACCGCCTGCGCAAAACCAACCCAGGAGGCGAGTTGGCGGACGAGGAAGGGGTAGGGGTAGGGCTGCAGCTGTAGCCAAGGGCCCTCACAGGCAGTACCCAATAGGCCAACAGCAGCTGGTAGAGGTTGTGGCGTTAGGTTGATAGATTTAGACCCTGAGCCTTGTCAAGTTCTTCCAGGGGCTCCACCTTTGGCTACTGCTCAACCTGCTTTCAACCAAGTAGAGGTAGTGGCCAACAAAGATATTGCAATGGGCGGTGGGAATGCCAATAAAATAATTGGAGTTGAAGAAGAAGCTAGCACAACACCGATTCCCGAAAAGGTAGCTCAATATTAATTACTGATCTTTCTTTTTGTTGAATATGTTTTGTCCGTTACTTAAATCATCCATATTAAGTTGCTTATCCCGGGAGGCATTTTCGGGAAGAAAACTGGCTGCAATTCTTTTTCCAGTATGTTTTCCTCAACTAAGAGTCAAGAGAAAATTAGTTATTTCTTCATTTCACCATTAGGATCTGCTTCGAGACTATTTGGATAATCATTTATAGTTTTATTTTACATGAAAGAGAGAGATGTTAGCATCAAATTGTCAGTGGTTCAGTATATTATTGGTCACGTTTTTTTGTACCAACTAAAATATTATTTTTTTTTTCATTTCCTATTAACAAAACTCTTGACTGAACACCATTTTTTGTTATCGTCATGCAGGTTCAAGTTGGTAATTCTCCTGTATATAGGATAGAAAGGAAATTGGGTAAAGGTGGTTTTGGCCAAGTTTACGTCGGCCAAAGGGAGAGTGGTGGTAGTGGTAGAATTGGACCAGATGCTGTCGAGGTTTGTCTGAGGAACCCATGGCCATGTTTAAGGATTTTCCTGGTTGAACCATTTGGCATGTAATGTCATGAGATTTTTTCATCACAGGTAGCCTTGAAGTTTGAGCACCGAAACAGTAAAAGTTGCAATTACGGCCCACCTTCCGAGTGGCAAGTGTACAAGTATGGCACTTTTAATCATAAAATTTAATGTCAAGCTTTGTTTTTCAACATATTTTGTGCAGTGTCTTGATTCTTGCTTTTTCTTGTTAATATGCTTGCAAAATGAAAAGTTCCCTAAATCATGGGTGCACTACAAAAATACATTAATGAGTTTCATGTTGATCTTTGTTTTTCAACATCTTTTTTGGTGCAGTCTTTGGGATGTTTGGAATTGACAATTCATCTTGGCTTTGTCTATGTGTAGTTGTACTCTTTTCTTGTTAAGGATGTTTGGCTGCATTGCAAAATGATAAAAGTTTCATAAAAGGGGTTTTTTAACTTTCTGTACTGTATCAAATTCACCCCTCCTATTTTGCATATTTGCACCTGATCGTTGCTGTTTATTGTCTGCTTGAAAAAAAGGTTTGTGCGGAGATGTGAAGCCTGAGAACTTTTTGCTAGGTCAACGGGGATCCGCTGATGAGAAGAAGCTATATCTTATTGATCTTGGTTTAGGCATGTTCTTCAATGGAAGATTTCTCTATGAGATTCTAATTTTTCTGTCATGTCTTTTAACCAAGTTGAATAAACACTATTCATGATTTAGTATTAATTACAATATGCCTCCCTTTTTCTTGAATCAGCTTCTAGATGGAAAGATGCCCATTCGGGTGAACATGTTGATTATGATCAGAGGCCTGATGTATTCAGGTGTGTCGACTGTTTTATTAAATGTCACCTATTTCACTTATTTTCTGTGTTAATAACTTGTAATTTTTCTTCTATCAGGGGAACAGTTAGGTATGCTAGTGTACATGCACATTTAGATCGGATTGGAAGTCGTAGGGATGACCTTGAGTCATTGGCATACACATTGGTATTTCTGATCAAAGGACGGTTACCATGGCAGGGTTATCAGGTTTGTGTTATTATTTTGATTAAGGATTTACCTATTCTAATTATCTATTGTTCTGACTCTTCATTTTTCTTGAAATATCTGTATCCGGCACCCATGTCCGACATCTTCCAAATGGGTGTGGGGATACGACATTCAAGGATTTTCCCAGATGCATAGAAAAAGAAAAACTTGGGCATACCAATGTTGGACATGTACCCGCATCCGCAGTCACATCTCATTCCAAGTAATATAGGTTTAATTTACTGCCTTCATCTTTAACTATTTTGCCTTTTTCCGGAACTTCACAGGGGGATAACAAGAGCTTTCTGGTTTGCAAGAAAAAGATGTCCACTTCTCCAGAGTTAATGTGTTGCTTTTGTCCTGCCCCATTTAAGCAGTTCCTCGAAGTTGTTACAAATATGAAGTTTGATGAAGAACCCAAATATGCCAAGCTCATCTCCATCTTTGAAAGCTTAATTGAACCGTGCACAGCACTGAGACCAATTAGAATAGATGGAGCTCTTAAGGTGGTTGTTACATATTTTCCCCCAATAAACTCGATTAGATGGGATGTCCGATTAAGCAACTTTTCTTGGTTTCTTTTTGTATAAATAGGTCGGGCAAAAACGGGGAAGATTAGTCATTTAATTTGGAAGAAGAAGAGCAACCTAAGAAAAAAGTACGACTAGGTAGCCCTGCTACTCAGTGGATTTCTGTTTACAATGTGCGTAGCCCCATGAAGCAAAGGTAAAGTTGCATTTTCTTGTTAAATATAATATCCACATCTAATCGTGGATGTCTCATTGGTTGCATTTTCATTTATTTTATTTTTCATCTACTTTTAGCATATTTGGGAAATGCTTTTATTATTGATGTCTCGTTCGGTGATGAAATTCTACAAAAAGCCCTTGTTCTCATAGTTGGTGGCTGTTCAAAGTTGAATGCTTTGTTGCTTCTTTTCTTCATTTATCTTGAAAATAATCATGTTTGACTTGTTTGCTGACATGGGTATGGAGATGTCAGTTGGACTTAAATTGAACTAACATACCCGTATCTGACATATACTTGGATGTTTAATTTTCTCTGCCTACTTTGTGTGAAATATGAGATATTCATCCATGAGTTCGAAATTTTCTTTGCATAGATTTTGTTCAGCAACTTAGGTGATTCTGAAATGGTGTTCAGTCATCATACATATTTTTCACGAACCTTGTAGATATCACTATAATGTAGTGGATTCGAGGTTGCATCAGCATGTAGAGAAGGGTAATGAAGATGGGTTGTTTATTAGTTGTGTGGCTTCAGCAGCTAATATCTGGGCCCTTATCATGGATGCCGGAACAGGTTTTTCTTCCCAGGTTTATGAATTGTCAACTGTCTTCTTACACAAGGTAAGTATTCTAAAGCAGTAATTGGTGTCATTTTTCGGTTTGGTTTAGGTTCATTTTGTTTTTACTTGCACTTCTTACTTAAATATCAATCGGATTTCATTAGGATTGGATTATGGAGCAGTAGGAAAAGAACTACTATATTAGTTCAATAGCAGGAGCAAATAATGGGAGTTCCTTGGTTGTTATGTCGAAAGGTTGGTAAATTACCTACTAAATATTTTCCTTCTTGATGACTTTGAAACTAGATAAAAGTACATTTTGAGTTATGTTACTCATATCCAGATAATTACATTTTGAACTATGTTAAAAGTATTTGACACCTGCACCTGAGTCCAAGAAATATAGACCCTATTACTAAGCTGTTATCAAAATTCAACAACTTTGTAGGAACGCCTTACACCCAACAGTCATACAAAGTGAGTGAATCTTTTCCTTTCAAGTGGATAAACAGGCAGTGGAAAGAAGGCTTTCATGTAACATCAATGACAACTTCTGGGAGTCGCTGGGGTGTGGTTATGTCGAGGAACGCTGGATTCTCTGATCAGGTATTCTTTTTTTTTAATCTTTTATATACATCTTCAGTTTCACCACCCTCCATTTCCAAAGTATCTGATTTTACTTTTAATACTTATTTCAATGATTCAAGGTTGTGGAGCTTGACTTTCTATATCCGAGCGAAGGGATACATCGACGATGGGAAGTGGTTATAGAATAACATCCATGGCTGCAACTGGAGATCAAGCTGCCTTCATTCTTAGTATTCCGAAACGAAAAACGACAGATGAAACTCAGGAAACTCTTCGTACATCTGCCTTTCCAAGCACCCATGTAAAGGTTGGTATATCCCAAGTTTTGCCTCTTGCTATCTTTTAACACTGGTAGCCTATGTTACTCTGACTCTTTCTTTGTCCAACTAATGTGGACATATATCCAGACATGGAATGGAGGTATAGTTCTCTGAATATATGAAGAAAATAGAGAAAAATTTAATTCGTATATTCGCTTACCTCTGGTAGCAATTAGCTTCTTTAGACGTTTACAACGTGTGCTAAATGTTTAATGCCAGTTCTCTTTTAATATGTCTGCTGAACCATCATTTTTATGGGGTTCGTATCTTATGTGATGATTTTGTTTATTTTGCAGGAAAAATGGGCCAAAAACCTGTACATTGCATCGGTTTGTTATGGAAGAACAGTCTGCTAATTCTAGACTGTAAAATTATTAGATCCTCTTCAAAGAGAAAAAAAAAAATACAATTTGATGTTCTAAACTTGAAAGCTTGGAGGTATTCTTGGTGATGAGTATTGCGGAGTTAATTCTGCTATCTAAAATAGATAAAAGGAAGAAGAAAAAAAAATAGAAATTACAATGTCTTGAGCTGATCTCGACTTAATTCAGTACATTCCATGGTCACTGGTCTAGTCTTCTGCTTTGTGTTCTCAGCAACGGCATTGCAAGTAACTTATGGCAAAGAAATCAAATAAATTGAAAATCGAATTGCAAGTATTCGCCCAGTTAAAAAAATGAACTAATTCTAATTTTATTTTCATTTAATTTATAGTTATTTTTATTTTCTATACTATGAAAACAAGAATTTTATATTTTATATAATAAGATAACTTAAAATTACTATATAAGAATTATTAATTATTATAGAGTACAACAAGTGACTTTAGCAGAAAGGAAATGATGTCTTCTCGGAGATTCATGTTTGACCATATGTGTGTTTTGTTAAAGGGTTTAGAAGTGCATAGTTAAAAGGTTAAGATAAAGTATGAATAGATACTATTATCTAATCAAATTAGTATATTAAAAAAAGAATTATTATTTTTTTATTTGTTTGAATAAGTATCTTTTAAAAGTATTTATAAAAAATAATTTAAAACTTTATTAAATATTGTAAAAAGTCATAAAATGACTATTTGATCAGAATAATTTAATAGATTAAAACTTATTTTAATATAAAACTTCAAATTTAAATTGATTCGAATTGAATTAAAATGAATGTTTAAAATATTTCGAATACCTTAATGCCTTTCATTGGTGGTCTTTGGGAGCGTGATTGGACGGTGTCGTTCGTGCATATATTTCGAGAGGCCAATAAGGTGGCTGATAGGTTGGCATCGATCATGAGGGGTGGTTCGCTTAATGATAAGATCTTTTATGTCCCACTAGTAGGGTGAGTAAAAAAGTTGAATTTTTTGATTTGATTCGAGATAAAAAAAATTCAACTCGTCTTGATTCGATTTAAAATTTTATAAACTCGACTCAAAAATTTTCAAATAAAATTTGAGTTATAAAATGAAAATTTAAATAACTTGAAGTTTTTAATAATTAGTTGATTAATTTTTAAGTTCGAGTTGAGTCTATTAATTTTTCATGATATATATATATACTGATTAAAAAATGAAGAATCATATGCCACATATGAAAAAATATATATGCATATTTTATATGATTAGAGAAAGTCGTTTAAAGTAGAATCAAACGTACTATAACGTGATAAATAACTATAATTAAATTTGTATATAAACTCAAAAGCTCGATTCGCTCGAACTCGACTCAAATTTCACTAACTTGACTCGAATAAAAAAAATCAAATAAAATTTGAGTTGTAAAATATGACGCATCAACTCGAATAACTCGAAATATTTTGACTCGAATCTGCGATTCGATCGAATGCTCACCCCTATCCACCAGAGAATATTGTTTATTTTCGGGTTTGGAGGTTGTTTGGTTGCAAGGTATTTTAGGAGTCCTTTATTTTAGGGTAAAGTTCACAAATAGTCACTAAACTATCCTTAAAAATACAAAATAGTCATTAAACTTTTCAAAAATTATATAATGGTTATTAAACTTTAGTTTTTATTACACAAGGTCATTGGGCCGTTAACTGGAAAACGTGACAGTTACGAAAATTTGTATAATAACATATTTAATCCTCAATATTTACACATTCAATCAATTTAGACAACAATAATGAGGGTTAAATTAGGAATAAATTGGTTAAATGTGTCAACATGGAGGATTAAATATTATATTATTTAAATTTCTATAATTGTCACGTCACCCAATTAACGACAGTTAACGATCAATGCCCATTTTGTAACAAAAAACCAAAGTTTAATACCCATTATGTAACATTTTAAATTTTGATGACTATTTTGTATTTTTAGAGATAGTTTAGTGACTACTTGTGTACTTTACCCTTTATTTTAAATTTGTGATTTTATTTGTTTATTTTTCACGTGTACTTTTTTTCAACTAGGTTTAGGGTTTTTTTTTTAATGAGGTATATAGAGGTATTTCTCATTATATGATTTTCAATTAATGGAATCATGCATTTCAATAAAAAATATTTACAAATTTTGACGGATATAACTGATCTCATCTATAAATTGCAATGTTTTTCATACGTTATAGATCATTTACTTTAAATCCTCGCAGTAGACTTTTTCAAGGGATCAGACTCATTTAGCTTGATAAGTTTGTGTCGAAGTCATTTTTTAATCGAGGTAAAAGTAGCTCGACAATTAATATTTGAAACTAAAAATTTTCGTTTTAATTTGATTTTGAAAAAATTAGAGTCGCCATCGATCACTTTGAGGTAGACCAGACAACATAAAAATAATTAAAGATTCATTTTTAAAAAATTAGGGTTCAAGAGTCGATTACGTGTGTGGAAGGATTAACACCCCACAGACGCTCGTTACTGGTACCTTTAATTTTACGTGACATTTTGACATTTTAAATAATATTTTGAATTTAATTTAACCATTAATTATTAACTGGACTTAAATTCCAAATGGAGATATTCCTTTTATAAAGAAATATATTTTTATACTAATATGAGATTAAAAACATCCTTATATGTTCGAGGCACCCCATTCATATTCAAAAATATATTTACAACATAAAAAATTTTTAATGCATGATCAATTATTGTCTTGTTTATTTTAAGTTCTAACTTAAAAAGATTCTAATTAATCATGTGTTATTTAATTCTATAAATATTATTTAATTTAAAGGCTTACATGAGATAACACCCAATTGCTAAAACACCATCTATATTTAAACCCAAAATTATATATAATGTTCATAATTCAATTGATTAATCTAATTGTTTAAGTTCTAATCTTAATTAAGGATCTAGTTAATTAGTTAAATTATTTATCAATTTTAAGTTTTAATGAATACTAATAATTCTACTTAAAAGCCCATGTTAGACAACACCCCATTGCAAGCAATTAAATTAAATAATTAAAGCAGGACTAAAATGCACAAATTGAAACTTGCAAACTGATTTTTATTAAAAATTGTGACCAAATTGTATTACAATTCGAAGTTCTAGGGACCAGAAGAACAATTAACCTTATTTTAAAGAAAAACACACGGATGTTGGGTCAACCGGGATAAAAACGCACGAATCCCGGGTTGACTCGGTGTCAAAACGGCACCGTTCTAACTCGGATATAAAACCTCCAAACCGAGTCAGACTCGGCCATTTCACCTGGTCCTTCTCTCTCTTTTCTCTCTCACCTCTCCTAAATGCTCTGCAACTAACACCAAAAAACCCAGAACCTCGTCCATTTTCGATCAAAATCAAAGGGTTTTGGATGAGTATTCATCCGAATTCTTCAAGAACTCGATGAACACCATATTTTTCGGCCAAACTCTTTCGCTGTCCCGCCCTTTGATCCAACTTGCCTCCTCTGGCCACCATCTGGTCTGTTCGTCGCCTGCCGAGAGTTGACTCTCGGCTGCTGCGAGACGACATCGACCGCCATTCGCAGGAAACATAATTTCCCAAAAATTCATGAAAACCCCATTTCCAAGCTTAAATCCACTAATTCCATTTTCGGCTCGATAGAGCCTCCCATCTCCGTCTTCCTAAACTTAAATCTACCCATGAACCGCCCCTCTTCAACTCCATCTGAATCCTAAACCCACTTCGGGTAAGAGATAAGTTTTTGACCGCTTTTCTTTATTTTTACCACTGTTTTTTCTTTGCAAATTAACGCTCTCTTTGTTTTGCAGGGATTCGAAATGAATAAAAGGATTTTACCTCTACAACCGTGAAAACGACAATCAGATCCTCCTGGCCGGCCACATTCTCGATGATTCCTCGAATTTCGGCCACGACTGAGCTTCCACAGTGACGGCCCAGACAGTTCGACCTTCAAGATAATTCTCTCTTCACATTATTATCTATTATTATTAGTTTAATAATGGTTGATTAATTGTTGGTGATTTTTGGTAGTTAATGGTCTGACAATTCTCTCTCTCGGGTAGGCAGAAAGTGATGTCATCACGGACGTCAGCGAAGACAGCTATTGACAACTAGGAGAAGAAAGTTATAATCCTTGTGAAGTTGCTTCGGGCCAACCAGGAGCTATCACGCGTACTTATTTAGGCGGGAAAAATAAAATTTTGATGGGCTTGTGTTTGTTGGGCTGTCAATGAATTGTAAATTGGGGATTTTGGCGAAAAAAATTTATAAATGGGTTGTAATGAACTGGTAATGGGATTTTGACAATTTTATGTAAATGAATATTTTTGAGGACCATATATAGACTGTTATTATAATATTAGATCTCAAATTTATTTATTTATTTACTATTTTTATTTTTTTTAATTTTATTTATAAAACATATATGTATATATAGGTATATCTAGATAAATTTCGGGTCTTACAGCTTGATCTACTCATTTTTTTCATTTTGTTTAAATTATAAATATATAAACAATATTTTCTAACAATTAAATAATAAGAGGTTATATTTGGAAGTCTATATTTGAATGCATTTAAGCAATTAATTTTTTCTAGACTTAAAATATAAAATGGTTCTTGAACTTTGACAAGTTTGTTTAAATTAGCCTTTTAACTATTTTCTTGATCAAATTTACCTCTATTTTTAGGTAAAATTAACCCCTAAACATTTTAATTTTATTCAAATTGACCCATGAACATTTTTACTACTTAAAAGTTAACAGGCCAATTTGAACCTAAAAAAAAGTTCAAAGGGTCAATTTGACCTAACAAAAGTTCATAAAACAATTTAATCAAACATGCAAACTCATGTTCAAGTGTCATTTTGTGTTATAAGTTTTTTCTTCTAATTAAGATGTTGAGATGTTTTATATGATAAATCAATTTAAATATTTTTTCTTTTATGTTAAAGATAATTAAATATGCCCTTTGTATGAATATCTCAATCCAATCCAATCCCCCAAAAAATATTTAGTCTTAACACTGTACAATGCTTGAAAAAATCTAACTATTAAAATTTGGGTAGAATTGGTGTGGAAGACATGGCAGAAAAATGTAATTAGTCAGGCTTAGTGTACTGGAGCAGCATATGAGGAGATCGGTAGATGCTGACCAGTGTCCAGTAAAGGACCTCTTCAACCTCAAGCTCACCCTCTGCTCTTGCAGCATATATGTCCTCACAGATTGCAAGCAACCTGAACCAACATAAAGTATTCAGCTATGTTGTTTGAACTCGAGCAAAAATATCGAATACAGATGTGTTAAATAATTATGGTTTTTTATTTGGGGGCTATCTTCATATTCGTCATTAATATGCATCGAACATAAATATTTTTAAAACAATAGAAATAGCATAGATTTAATGTGACATTGGACTGAAATTGAATAGAAGGATATATATACATGAACATACATGCCCAATATGCATGCATACATGTCTAGAATAAAAGGGCATCAGCACAAATACGTACTTGCATGCAAGCACACATACATACTTGTCTGGTACGCATCATTGCATTGGATGCAAATACTTTAAAAAATAAATGAAGAGTCAAAACACTATAGGTTCGATGTGATATCAGTCTGAAATAAATAAAAGGGTATACATATAGGACATACATGCATACATACATACATACATACCTGTCACAAGAAGGAAGGTTCTCAAATTGTATTCTCATTCTGAGATCAGAACACTGTAGTCTGATGAAACGGCCAACAGCTAGCACAAAAGTAATGTAAAGACCCCAAATGCTGAATTTGCTTAGTGTATCCCCAAGAATGCCCTCTGAGCAAACATACCAATCCAACCACACACATATATAAATAAATAAATCAAAATGGAAAACAAAGGGAAATTAATCCAAATAAAAATGGTTGAACAGCTTTCATAGGTATTTTGCATGTAGATCTTAATAGTTATTTTCTACTTAAACACAAATGTAGGCATCAAATACGGATATGTTCATTCCCCCAAAATTTTTCCATATATTTGGAGGATCCTTTAAAAAATATAGCTTGTCACCCATGTCCAAATATGACTCAAATACAAGTACTAAACATGGGAATTGCTAGCAAAATGAAGAGTTTTAGAACTTACGCGGTGTTTCCTCGGAAACAATTATGGCCATTGGTCCAGCAAACTCACAGCATCCAGCTCCACTTGATGCATCAATGTCCTCAAAAGACCACCATTCTGGATTTCCATGATTGAGAATAAGATCCCCACTAACCTTATCAACCTGTAAAAAATACCATGTTTACTGTTATCTCAACAGATAGCTGATGATGAATCTAAATAATCAGAATCAGGTGGATTTATATATGTAATGGCATACCGACTGTTCGAGAAACTGCAAATCGCCAGAACCAGTAACCCGGAAATATTTTGGATAGATGTTAAAGATCCTAAAACTATTGGCAGTTCCATTAAGAACTTGCATTACTTCTGCAGATGTAGGAAGATCCTGCTCTGCAACGAGTAACTGATGTTTCACAACTTCCTTCCCTTTCGGTCTATCTCTCATAAATTGCCAAGAGAAAATAATGCCCATGCTCCGGTGGAGGGATTCAATAAATCGGGATTGGACAACTGGAGGAATAAGCCATACTCCGCTTGCATCAGGTTGGCAACATATCAGTTGAATGTCCACTTCATTATAATTGTCTAAGTAGCCTTGTGGATCCAGATCGATATGTTTGTGCCTTACTTTGTTCCATGAGATCCTTTCACACAAAGTGGTCTCAAACAACGTAAGCCTTCCACTACTCGTCTCTATATCAATCTGAGCACTGGCTTCCCTTATGGGGTTGGCAATGTTTGTTGGGTTACCACTGCTGTACATCTGTGGAAAAAACAATCCAAGCATTCCCCAAACAGTATAGATGAGTGGTTGATGCTATGGAATTCTTCCAATATTTCCGGAATTTAATTATCGGAACATCGAAAACTAGAATGTATAGTTTCATATTCTTACCAGCATAGGGGCCCATATGACACAAATCAGTATGAAGAACAAGCAAATGCCACTGCAAAACTTAGTCAGTTTTGTCTGTTTTTGTCCGTGTTGGTGTTTAGATCTCTTTAGATCCACATCACATTTGACAAGAAACAAGCTTCCATGGATATCTTCCAGCTAGATAGAAAGCTAACATTAGATCCAAAAATGATTGAGCATGCGAGTTTCTTGAAGTAACAATGAAATTCAGGGTTTTACATGAACAATACATAAGCAATTTATATATGATAGACTTACCTTTAACCAATCATACATGGTTAAAGATGTAGTTGTGCAAGACCAATCAAGTACACATCGGAGTTCATAAAGGAACGGGAGAGCACGATAAATTCGGAAACCCAAGTAATTAGTTTGAGAAATGCTACTTGTTAAGAATTGCCTGTACAGATTGCTTTCATGCGGAATCCCGAATCGGATTTGTATGGCCTGCAGAGCCAGAGAAATCAGCTTCGTGAGGTAGATAGCATGAAGCGCAAACTTCCCAGCATGTTTGTCCGAAGGCTCCATTTGCCAAGCATAGTTCGTAACGGAGTATGTGAAGAGGAAAAGTGTGAAAAGATAGAATATAACTTTCGCAGTTGCAAATGAACAAAGGTAAATGACACGATCCACCACTATCAAGAAAAAAATAATCTGCAATAAGAGGCAAATTTCTATTCATTTCAGAGATCTAACCATTTAAATCCTGAACATAACATCAATGGTAAATAAATAACTTTCAACATCAAGAATTCTGTTATGATAAGAAGCTTGTTTATATAATTGATTGAACCGAGTCATACAATTACTGAAAAAACAATTTCATTTTAAGCAATGTTTGAAGTTTTCTCAAAGGGAAATTCTGTGTTTAGAGGAATACCATTAAGATAAACACGAACTCTTTTGGGAATTGATCTTCATGCTGATAAACTTCGAGGAACTCACTGTTATTTTTTTATGACTGATTGGTAGAAAATTGCCACCAAGAAGAAGACAACTAAATCTGCACAAAATACATAGGCGTATAGGTCTATATCTTTCTTACCTCCACTGATTACCGAAAGTATTGTGTAAGGGAACCGTATTTCTCTAAAAATATCAGCATGGTAAGCTTCTAGAATCTCACTGGTTACATCGGCAGACGGAGTTAACGACCTTTGCCATTCTTTGATGGAAGAATTTTCTAAAGGGGAGGCATATAACACCTCGAAAACAACCAGGACAATGTTAACATTTTCTGGACTTTGTTCAATGCTTTGAACTCGAACCCTACTTGCAGGATAAATATTGAGGTTGTCTCTGCATCTTCTATCATGCATGATCTGCAGCAACTTGTTCATTTTCAATTCAATTGCCTCAGGTTGAATGCCATCTCCAGCTGGCGAGTTGACTTCCATAGATAGCTGCACAAAGTAAGGAGGAGTTTCGGATTCTTGTGTCAGTGATAGCCAGTACCTGTAAAGGTTTTGAATCAACACTTCTGTTGTGTTCCTTATATGTAAAAGCTGTCTCTTGATTCTCTCAATAAATGCAAAATCATATGCAGCCATTTCCTGGTACTGATTTTCTGTAGTAAAGCTGAACTCAGCTGCTGCTGTGCATTCGCCATCAGTGGAAGTTATGGCATACTGTAAGAGAGTAAACAAATACACTAAAAATAGGGGCCAATGGCTGATCACAAAAGATGACATATTCTTGAATGCCGGAAACCCCAAATCCTGAAGCAACCCGGCTTCGAAAATCATCCCGAAATGTTGGATGATGATTTGGTATAAGTATTGAAGCAAAATGCAGACCTCAGTGTAAATTAGCATAATAACCCAGAACATGTGGCTCGGACCGGTATTCACACAGAGAGCATATAAGAAGAGACCAACCAGATAAACCATTGAAAGGAAGCTAAAATTCCATAGGAAAATCAGAATAAAGCAACAGTAACAAACAACATTGTTATTTGATCTCATTTGGTCCCAAATATGGTGGAATATGATCTTGATTTGTCCACGCGCAACATTAAACATGTTCTTGTCAGTACCAGACACCATGGACTGTGTTGTTTCAACATGTTCACCACCAAAATCATGATTCTCTACCTCATAATATACCTCATCATCCGAAGAATGATCAGATGATTCCTGTTTTTCGTGTTCAATGTTCAAGAGGTTCACTAGATTCATGACTGCCATACTACCAAGAGACTGCACCTGTGAAACTCCATCACCTATCAGTTGTACTGCTGACGCTAATGAGCTTTTCTTGTCTAGGTGTTTTTCCTGAGGCTTTGTATGGGAATTAAGGAATGCATTATCGTTAACTGTATCCTGTAGTTCATTGATCTCGAACAGTGAATTGAATGACTGCTGTCTGGAGTCCTCTTCAGGCAGATCTCCAGTTCTTTCACTTATAGGAGATCCATTCATATCATGAGTAAATGACAAATCAGCATCCCGTTTTTCGGGGGTAGTTAGAGACAGATTCGATTTTACTGAAAGATTCTGGTTTCTCTTCATTTTGCCTTCAGGAAAGGTGCTACCACAATTAGTTGTGCTCATGCTATGAAGTTGGATCAGCAAGTTGAGCATCTCTGATTTGATCTTTTCAACTTGTAGATTACGCATGCCCTTTTTCTCCTCGGATTTACGTATCTGTTGCAAGTGTGCAGTCTTCCAAGCAGCCCTCTTCTCCTGCTCACGAACTAAAGCACTTATCTTTTCCGCTTCAAGATATTTCGATACATAGTCAAACTCAAAGGAAGAAAACATGTATGACTGAAGTGAAATCAGAATGAATATTATAACTTCAACAAGTGCAAATCTGGATGTAACATGAAATCCGTATTTATGCAACCCGATCACTTTGCTAATTCGATCTATTTCGCATTCCCCCTCACAAAAATCACCTAGAAAAGGAGACTGGTATGCAAGGCTAAGGACGATGAGAGCAAAATTGTAAATCCGCAAGAATTTGAAGATACTATTCTTCTTTTTTAGTATTTGAAGCCTAATCCGGAAGAAAACTAGTTCAAATCCAAGGTATCCGAGGTGAAGAATATCGTACTCTAGTGTTCCAGTGATCAAAATCAAAGCAAGCACAAGATCCAGTAAGTGGCAATAACTGTAAAGCCTCAGGTAGTCAAGAAATGTCCACAAGACTTTTGTTTCAAATGAGAGATCACTCAGACCGGATACTTCTTTTGAGTGAAACATCATTTGTTTATATGTCTGAAACCCCGAGAGACTTGACCAGCGATCCGCATGGAGTTTGATACAAGAAACCATGAAAACCACATAATAGCTGATAAGCATTCTGGGCTCATCTACTATGAAACCTGCAAAAAGTTTTGTTAAATAGTTTCACCAATGAAGTAAATAGAACATAAGATTATAATGCAACAATGAAGCTAACAATGATTGACTAATAATCACATCTAGAAATTGCTTTATCTTGTAGAAAAGAGTACTTTAAATATATAAATTCTGTACGCTTTTGAAGCAATCCGATTACTCATTAGTAAACTATATATATATGAGTATCCTCTCTTGTGATGCTTGAAACAGAAATTAAAACCATTCAACTTCCTTGTTTTGAGTTTCAAATAACATATGTATATAGTAAGTAATTTGCTTCCTAATTGACTATGCGGAGTATTTCATAGAAAGATACCTAGCCAACATTTCCGGCAGTAGTCAAAATGAATATGGAAGCTTCTCCAGCAGTCATCACAAAGCACTTCGGCCTTAGTCAGTGAAAGATGCATTGAAGAAGTCAGATTCAACAAAAAGGCCATGTACTCGAGGGTGATAACAGAAGCAAACAAGAAAACGAATATTAGCCACAGTTTACTTATGACATCCCGGTGTAAAAGAATGCAAGCAGCAAGAGATGCAATGTAAAGCAAAGATATAGCATTCAGAACCGAGAAGCTGGAAAGAAGCAATGCAATCATGTTAATCTCGAGGCCAAAGAGACTAAACATATTCTCGACCCAGAACTTGATATAAACTTTCAGACTAGCCTTTTGCATTGCCAACCTCTCCTTTTTCAACACATGAATTTGCTTTCTCTTCCATTTATGGTTATCTTTGGAACTTTCCTGCGAGCGCCTGTTCATACAATTTCTACCTTCACTGTCTCCTACAGGATCCATGCCTCGAGAAAAGCTAGTCTTAAGAGATGGACATGAATAGCTCCTGTGCTTTTTCATTTTGTTTAATAGCAGATTGGCATCTAAAAATTTTCCTCCTCTGGTAAAAGTCGTGGTTCCATTTGAGGCTATTTCAGTTGACATAAACAAACCACTAGAGTCCTCCCACCATCCTTCATTTTCAAAGTTGCCCGGCATCTTTTCAAACCATTGAGAGACATTGTGCTGCAGAATACACGCAACAATAACCAGCACTTTTCCTCTCAAGCCGGATTCTACACCAAAGAAACCAGGTCCATACACCTGCAAGCCAAGGAAAAACGAAACCGAATAGTGTTTTTGGCCAGGGAACATCTCTGCCTGGTAACCCCACATCTGGAAAGGATACTCAATCATTACAAGTGATGCTGTATAAACCAGAAAGAATTTCGAAGGGATCTGAGAATTTTTTGATAAAATCATACAAACAACTAATCCGAAAAGATAGGAAAACCCGAATGCACTAATCGGAGACAAAGATGCATAAAATATAGCAAGATATAGTATCTTTTCACTATGCCAAATTAGAAGGCGCTTGAGAAAACTAAAAGCATCAGCTCTCGGCACATCATCCCTTGGCGCAAAGTTTTCGCTTTGCCTCCTCTCATAACAATGTAGTTGCATCACGATTAATACAGCTAAGGACTCCCAAATGTTTTTCAACATTGAATCTTCCGGGTTATAACCAAAGGCAGAAGAAAGTTTAACCAACCCTGACAACCATTCCTGAAGCCAAGAGAACGCACTTAACCCATAAATGAACACAAACACTGCAATGGCATAAACTTTCAGGGGTAGCCAAAGGCGCTTTACTGTCTTCCCTACGAGTTGTCTTTCAGTAATCCACATTAGAAGGAAGAATAGGTAACCAAATGAAGAATAGTTAGGTGTTACTACGTAAACTGTAAGAAGGATCGTGAGAAAGACAATATAAGCTCCACATGATCGGTATATCAAAAGAAACTTCTCACCAATAGCATTCAGATATGATCCTATCTTTCTCTCTGCAAGATCAAACAAAAAGACGATAAATGAGTATATGAATAAGTTAATTCCAGGTACCGTGATCAAAACAGACATGTGAATTGTGTGTATGTGCATATTACAGATATTCATATAGTTTCCTCAAAAAGTGATTTTTATATATCTTACAGCATCGATGAGGATGCTTATATTTAGAAATTAGAATCATTCAAAAGAAATCAAGTTTTTTCACATCACTTAAAACTGAAACACCGAATATGAATCTAAGGATGATCAATCCTAACTGCTTGTGAATGCTATATTACTTCACCCAAAACACAGAATAGGGATCTTCATCAAAATGATGAAGATTTGGGAGCCTTTCTAGAAATATACTTCTGGCAGAGAAAATATCAAAGCACTGTCAGAAATTTCAACCTCGGATAAGCAGTACCATGAGAAAAGTTAATTGCTGGGGTATTTCTTGATTTCGAGGTATAAACCGTCAATATAACAGATTTGAGCAAACCAGCTCTCAAGATGCTAAACCCTATCGGAGGGCAAGGAGTGTGTTGAACAATCGCTGAGAATGAAAGCAACATTTCAAAACCGTGATTATGAATGGCAGAAAAGCAAGCAAGCACAGCTATCTTCAGGAAGTCCCCAGAATTAACATGATTAAAGGAACCTACACCAAGTCATCCAAGGTAATATTAGAAATTCTTTTCAAATAATTACTTAAGAGATGTTAGTATGTACCAAATAATCATCTATATTTACCAGCCATTTATCATCCGCGTTAGGATTATAGAGGAAATTCGAATTAAGTATACTCATACCTAGTTGTGAAAGAATTTTCTCAGCAATTGAGCCTTTCTTCTCCAAGGTGGAAGATATTAGATTAAGCTGAAGAAGATACAACAGTGTGAAATGTGCCTCACATAAAAGAATTAAGCATTGCCGTATTGTTGTGCCTACATGGTGGCTTAATAGAAATATCAAGAAAAAAGCCACTGAGACGTAAGCAGAAAGATCATAGTTAGTACTGATATAATATTATTTTCCAATAAGATTGCAGAATCTTCGGCTAACAAACTGAACATAATTGGAAACTGAACAAAATATTGAAAATGTTAGTAGCTTAACTTACTGTACAAGGCAGGGATGAGACCAGGGTTCAATGCAATAAGGAACAATTGCAACAGCACTATAGCTCGAGAACTTTTACGTAGTCCATATACTATTGTAGCTACAATCAGTATTTTAGTTTCTCCAGTGTCTGAAATTAAAAACCAATGGAAATCTTTTGTCAGTAGATTAAACATAGAAACTGGTAAATAAAACTAGATGCATAACAACAAGAAACATTGAGAATGGTTGGATGTTTGAATAAGTGATAATGGAGTTAAGGTATGATGGTTTAAGTAAGATTTTGGCATTGGAGGTATCAAGCTAATACTAGCAAAATGTTTGGCCTTTTGATAGGTCCTGAAAGGGTGATTTGAGAAGGAATACAGATCATAAAAGAATCTTAGGAAAGAATTAACCTAAGAAAAGAAAAGGTGATCAATTCAGATACTCAAACATTATAGTTTCCTCACCATCTAAAGTGGAATCGTCGCTTGAAGACGGTCCGTCCCTCTCAGCTAAGTACAGGAAAACGGAATTGTTCACAAGATTACTCAATGCAACAAGAACCCCAAGGCTAAATTGTGCCAATAGATAAAATCCAGGGATAGGGTAGTGCCATAGCCCTATAGTTTCCCAAATCTCCATGTCCTGAAAGCATTTTCTCAATATGTCAAAGATTATATAATTATATTAATTCACACCACTGGCAGAATATAAGCTAGAATACTACCTGCCATTCCTCCTTACTAAGGACCGTGAAAGCTATGTTGAAGATGTATGTGCTCACAGCCCAAGAGAGAATCAAAACAAGAAGCAACCCATTCAACCGGTGCAAGTGATACATTGAGGGGAAGACATACAGAATATAGCCAACATATGCAAGAAGTCCAAATGCATAGAGACTTGCAAAGTGGAAACTCCAAAAGGAAAGAGCAAGCAAGGAAATCTGCCATATTCAACAGTAAAAACTCTTAAGAACACAAAGGAACCTCTGTGAAGGTAACAAATTTTGATCCACATGAATTCCAAAGAGAAGAAATTGCATAAAGGTTCACTCCATCCCTATGGTTCCTGTTGGACTTACGAGATAGATTCAAAGGGAGACATGACTAATGGACCCTGTGATCCATTGATGCCCTACCATTGCCAGTTAAGAAAAACAGTTCACATAGGACATATCTATATTTTTATAAGGGCTTTATTATTTTTATTGTTACTATTTTATGGAATAAGATTTGCATTAGTTCACATCCATATGCAGTTCCTGAGACATTATGATTGTAAACACAATCAATACACAAGGGATGAAAATTCTAAAAAAGACAAAAACTGAAGTATGCTTACTGGAAAACCATAAGTAAAATAGTTAATGCCAAAAGTCCGTAAGATTGGTCCTCTCGACAAAATATTAGAGTGCCTAACACCGGATCTGCAAAGCATTTTTCAGACAGAGAGAAGTTAAAACTGTAGATATCAATGCATCTCCTATCATGTTATGCAATGATAAATATCAAAACAACCTTATATCATGTTGAATAACAAACTTATAAATAAAAGGTACACATGGTTTACGTTTTGCTATTCTGTGAAATTTTCAATACCAAAACCAACCAAATGTGCTTTGAAGCAAAACCTCCCACATTAAATACCTCGATTCATGAATAAAGAAAGAATGCTTTGAAGGAAGAAGTTGCTTAGTCAAGCTGCTTGCTCTCATCGACATGATGAAATCCATTTCTATAAGATCACATCTAATCCAAGATAGCTGCAAAAAAGTTAGAAATACAGAATGGAAATAATAGCTCAGAAGTTTATCAGTAAGTTATACTCACAATGATATAAAAGACTACAAGAGAAAGACCAGAACAAATTTCCGACCACTCTGACTTAGCAGATATCTTATAGAGTCCAATGAAATCAGCTAGCCACCCAAAGATCCCGGAATACTCAATAGGGAGTTGGTATATATAGAGCAAGATGATGTTCAAGCCAGCATACAACAAAAGGTACCTCCAAGACCTTCAAAATCAGACCAAAAAAAGTTAAATCAATCAGTGAGCCAGATAACATTAAAAGCTAACTAATGTGAAATCGTAATCTGATCTCTAACCGTAGGAATTTTAAAATGCTTACCTGAAAAGACCAAGAAAGTTGCTTGTTAAAGACCAATCAACAAGTCCAATACTACTACAAATAAAAAATGGTAAAGAAGCCCAAGAGGGATGACTAATTCCCACAACAAGTTGTATAGCAGGCAACAATAAGCAGCACAAAACCCTGAGATGGGAACCTTCAATGAAAGGAAATAGGAAGATGGCTTCAAGTCAAATTCCAATGCATGTGTAATTATAGGAATGGGAGAAATCAACGATGTAACTAAAAAAACTGATTACAACAAACATGGTCAAAGAACTCAAATAAGTTAAGATAAAAGCCCAGAATTGTAGAATGTTTTGACTAACAACTAGTACCAAACAGTACCTGTTGACTATGTTAATAATAAAAATGGACTGAACTCAAAGTCAAAATTTTCTTAGACAATCATGTCAGCTAAAAGTAACCATATCAGTAAAGGATTCATTACACACTGGTCAACCAAGTAGAGTTAAGTTTTGGTGCTTTCAGAAACAAACAAGAAGCATCATGGTCTATTGAACTAGAATGTATAGTAATTATTAACTAAAATGCTAAGTAATTTTTTTAAAGAAAAGAAGGGTAAATCCAAAAGTATATGAAACATAAACAGAAAACAGAATATATATAAAGAGAATTAGAAAATCGGTACTATAAGAGGTGCACTGCACAACAAACCTATCTGCAGTACAAAGGAATATAGATCCCCCCAAAATGTATCTCTCTGTGAATCAACGCCAAATCTACTACCGCGTATTTCAAATAATGCAACTAAAGCTGCTAGTACTTGTACTACCAAGAAATATATTACAGATGGAAAGCTCAATGATTGATCTCTGCAAAATTCATTTCATGTTAATGTGCAAATTATATAAAAAGAAAAACATAAAGCTTAATTCATGCGTTAGATTTTACCTTCCAAAACCGATTAGCTTTGCCCATTGAGCATCAGAAATGCTCCATTGGTCTCCATTCACAATCCAAACAATGTAAAATATGGCATGTGAAAGAACAGTTAACAACGAAAAGCTAAGGGTATACCATGATAAGAGAGATTGCCACTGGAACTGAAAACCTATCACACACCAAAAATACTTACTTAGAAATTCAAGCCTTAGAAAATGTAATTTCTGATCTGATTTTTAGTTATTTATGGCAGGAATAAAAATGCATTTAAGAATTAATCAAATGATTAAAGGAATGTAACCAAGAATATGACTTATCACGTGATCCCTTACACCTTTCAAAGTTCAAGCCTGAAGTCCATAAACTGAAAGTTTTGAATATTGAACCATTGATTGGCTGTTAACTGGTTTCCCATTTTAACAAATAACAATTTCATTATATCATACACATTATTAATATATACCTAGCTTCTTAAGTGATTGATTGAGTGGCAAGATGTGATTGATTGAGGTATGAATTAGTTAAGATATTAATCTACTTTTGAAGTCTTTCATTTGATTTTTTTTCAAGAATTTAAAAAATTCTTATTCCTATTGCTCACTTTTGTTCTTTAAAGGTACAAAGTTATAAGACATGGTTCATGATGTTGCTCTATACATCGAAGAAGAAAGTGGCTTTATGATCAAATCTAGTTTTGGATTATTGAATGAGAGCCACAAACCTTGTACAGCAATTGCAGTGTTGGGTAAAAAAAAATTTCCTGTCTTATGAACTGCTCTAACAGTTGACATCATTGAAATGAAAAGGTCCAAACGAATAGATAATGTATGGCATAAATGCACTAACAGGAAATGGCCATGCTAACCATGGTTACTTTTAAAAAAATTATACTTATGTCTATAAATGAATTCATAATTTTAAATCCAAATAGAAGTACATACTAACAACTCGGGATTGTATTTCTCCGATTTCATATACAAACTGAAACTGTGCTTCCCAGAAACAATAGAACTTAAATAATCTCAGAAAAGGGATAAATAATCCTTTGTTAATCAACATTGAAAGAAAACTGTCATGATTAACCACAGAAAACAGAAAAAGAAGAAGAAGATGGTATACCTATTTCTGGAGCTGCATATTGAATTAGGAGAAAGGCTATCAGATCAACCAGAGATATCAAACTCCAATTTAGCAAAGCAGCTGCAAAAGGAAAGAAAAAAAAACATAAAATGAAAAGAAAATAGTTAACAGTTTTCCATTTTTGCTTTAACATTTGCTAGGTTTTATCTTAGCTAACCCTTCAAGCTAAATGCATAATTACATTATGAGGCATTCATAAAAAAAATCTCTTTTTCTACTGCATTTTTATACTAACAGTAGATATTCATAAAAACATTTCGCTAACAAATATGAAAACATTCTACAGCTCTGATTATCTTGAATTAAAAACATTTGGATAAGAAATCAAATCCAAATTAAATTCTCTGATAAGAAAACACGTCATTAAAAAATTTTGCTATGAAATTGGAGATACGAAAGCATACCTATCAAAAGAAGAGAAGGCAATACAAATCCAGTGAGGAACTTCCCCATCATAATCTCTCCTTTTAATCGTAAACATAATCATTGTAGTTGCACCATAACTGAAATCCGGAACTCATTAGCGTAATATTGAATCTTTGACACCCAATTAGAGCCAAAATAATATACACTCAAGACTAAATCAACCATCAGAAAAAAGCTCCATTGAGTAGAATAAGTTCTTCATGGTATTTTACCATTGGTGAACATTGAAAATACTTCATGGTTGGCCGCAGTCAATTATTATGAAGAAAATAAGATAACCCATTTCCATATAAACCCGTCTCTTAATCACCAAATCAACGCTGCAACAAGAATCTTCAAAAAGAAAAGGCTTTTTTTTTGGGGGGGGGGGGGTTTTTTTTCTCAGGATTGGGTGAATTTTTCAGAATATCACTAGAAATCAAAACTGGAATTTTGTAAACAATGATCTCAGATTTAGCCTACCCTGATTTTCACTGATAGCTTAGAAAGTTTTGATCTTTGTGTTTTTTTTTTTTCAATGTCTGCAAAAAGTTGCACACTGTTTTATTTGTTGGGCTCATGTTTTCCAAAATACTAGGTAACAGAACACATGTTTCCTCGTATATGGGTATTTTCGGGATAATAAAATGTTCTTTAAGCAACTTTTTAGTTTCCCCACGATGGTTTTATGGACCCACAAGATCAATGCTCCCCATGATGTGATTCTAATTACTGTTTTGACCTTGTTTATGCATCCAATAAATAGACCAGTGGAGCTATCTCGATTAATTAATTTTCCCCAACAAATGAAACTGCCCCAACAATGGAAAGCATTAGCAAAACAATATGATGTAACAATGTTGAAAGCAATTGAAAATGAAGAATGTTTAAGGAAACGATTGAAAAAAGATGCCGAAGTTTAGGTTGTTACCGAAACACATAATCCTTGTCCGACATGGTGAGTCCGAAGGCAACAAAGACCCCTCGGCCTACACGACAACCCCCGACCACAAGATCTCCTTAACCGATCATGGCCGAGACCAAGCCCGACTTGCCGGTTCCCGGCTCCGAGACCTCGTTTCGAGCAATGTGTCTTCCCAAGATTGGCGGGTTTACTTCTACGTATCTCCTTACGAGCGCACCCGATCCACGCTACGGGAGATTGGGAAATCATTCTCGAAGAAAAGGGTGATTGGGGTGAGGGAAGAGTGTAGGATTAGGGAACAGGATTTTGGGAATTTTCAGGTGGCGGAAAGGATGAGGATTACGAAAGAAACGAGGGAAAAATTTGGGAGGTTTTTTTATAGGTTCCCTGAAGGTGAATCTGCTGCAGATGTTTTTGATCGAGTTTCCAGTATGTTCTTCTTTTTCATCATCAAATATGAATTATTTTTTAATGGAATCTTTGCATTTTGCTTTAAAGGGTGCTTAGGAAATCTAGTTTCTTTTTAGAAAAATGGTGATTTGGTATTGGAAAATGGGAAATTGAATATCTTTTTTGTCTATTTTATTGGCTGCTTCTCTTTGTATTTTTTCTGTTGTTTGAAAGAAATGCTTTTGAAGATGATGCATTGGCTTCTCTCTGTATTTTTTTCTATTGGGTTCTTGTTTCCTGCTTTGATTATATTGAAACAAAAACATAGGTTAAAAGATTGTTAAACTGCATATGCAAGACTCTGGTTTATTGCTTCCTTGACTATGCATGAGCATGGGTTTCCAGTATGTTATTCTTCATCAAATTTGCATTCTTTTCAATGAAAGCTTTGCGTTTTGCTTAAAGGGTGTTTAGGGAATCTTGTTTCTGTTGAGAAAATGGTGATTTGGAAATGGGAAATTAACTGGCTTTTGATATATATAATATTGGCTGCTTGTCCTATATTTTTCTTTTTTTGAAATAATTACTTCTGGAAATGATACAATAGATTGTTTTGAAACCTTGAAAGCAGAGAACTTCTGAATGAAAATTGGGTTCATGTTTTGTTTATGATGAGACAAATGAAAGATTAAAAGACTGCTGAACTGCGTATACAAAACTCTGGTTTATTACTTCCTCGTATGAGCACAAATTTCTTTGATGTATGTATTTTTCTCCTCTCCCGATCTTAGCATGAAAATGGCATCTTATATTGTTTGTGTATGCTTGTTGAGTTACTTCCTTTAAATCATATGCCTCGATTGGTTGTTGAGATTGGAATCTCAGTCTCTCACACGTGTTAGATATTGGTTCTAAAGAGTGGATGCATGAACCAACTTGGATAAGTATCAGGTTTGCTGCATTTGTCATGTCATCCTTATAGAACTTGAGTGAGTTAATAGTGCTCACCGACTCAAAGGTTTAAGGTTAGAAAAGTATAATTGAACCAGATGTGACTCTCTTCTGATAGATTATGATGATGAAGCAGTTTGCATCTATTGGAAACAAATCTTGGCTTTGAATTACTATGTTTTATATATGGTATACAATGTTTAAACCAGATAAAGTGATAAAACTTTCTTGTTCTGTATTCTTAGTTCTTTAGAGAACGAGCCTTAGTAATCAAATGGTTTTGATTTTAATTTGGATTGATGAAAAGCTATACTGAAAGAATATTTTTGGATCTTACAGGTTTTCTTGAATCTCTTTGGAGAGATATAGACTTGAATAGGCTTAACAATGATCCTTCTCGAGAATTGAATCTGATAATAATCTCACATGGTTTAGCCTCTCGGGTGTTTTTGATGAAGTGGTTCAAATGGACAGTCGAGCAATTCGAGCGGCTATATAATCCTGGTAATTGCGAGATTCGAGTTATGGAGTTGGGACCTGCTGGAGAATATAGCTTGGCGATCTATCATACCGAGGAAGAGTTGCGAGAATGGGGACTCTCTCCCGAGATGATAGAAGACCAGAAATGGCGAGTCAAGGCAGACAAAACTGATTTGCACGATCATAGTAAAGGGTATCTTAATTCGTTTTTCGACCAAGAATTAGACTCCGATGAAGAGGTCAAAGAAGATATTGTTTCAGATAATGAATTTGAAGATGTCAAAGGAGAAAATGTTGATTCAGATGATGATTCCAAAGACATTTTTGTAGATACCGATTCTTAAGAGATCAAAAGCTGTGTCATAAACTACCTGTTCAAAAACTCATTATTTGTAAATCACTATTCCTTTAGTCTTTTTTTCTTCTTTCTTTTTTTTAGAATTCCACCATTATTTTTTTGTTCGAGATAAATAAGATACCAAATTGAAGTTTCAACATTAGCTAGCACTGGGACTGAGTTATCTCAGTAACCGGCAGCTTACAAAGAACAAACTGGAAGGTAAATTTAGCTAAACTCGAGACTGTTCCTATCACATGTATAATGTCTCATCTAGCTTAGACTAGTTTTGAGTCGAGTTAAGAGGTTTTGAGTTGTTCTATTTCTTGATCAAACGAGTCCATTTTTATGCTCTTCTGTTTTCTGCCATCACTGTGTCATTTATACTAGCCATTTTCTTTGGAGGTTGAACTTCAGATCCAATTGCAGACACAAGTGCTTCCTCATCCTTTGATGGTGCAAGAGCTATGTTACTCGAGCTCAGGTGTTGTCTGATAAGAGTATGTGTTTGACACAGGTATGTTCAGTTTTTCAAAGTTCATATCACCACATCCAAATCTGGGTATGCATCAGATATGGATACTTCAAGAAAAACGAAGAATCGGTTAGTGCTGAAAATAACATTACTATCCTCATTTTTTGACCTTCAGCTGATGTCTTGAGCCACGAGGTGCATTGCTGGGCCAGCTATGTAGCTCGATATAGCCAATGAAGTACTGGGGGAAGGTAATCAATCTGAAGCCTGATGAGAACTATGGCCGAATATTACACTTTTCATTGCATATGATTGTTTTAGAATCTGTTCTTTGTATGGGAATGAATGGAAGGTTAATTCATTTCTTTTACTTGGAAGCAATGAAAAGTTTACTTGGGAGAAATACATTTCTCTTCTTATTAGAAGAAAACATCTGAGTTTTTCTGTTAGCTGGAACCTACTCGAGTTCAAGAACAGAGATCAAGCCTCAACTAGAAATTGACTTGAGCCCAATCGAGTTCAAGAAACAAAGAGATCAAGCCCAATCGAAATTTGCTTGGAAGATGTAAAAATTTCGGCCAAAGATGTCCTGTAAAAATTTGAAATTTGTGATTCGAAGTTTGATTAGAATTCAATGAAGTATTTATTTTTAGATTTTAAGCTCGATCTAGATAAAAATAAATAAATTATTCGTGTCCGTTCGGTTAAGTTCGTATACCTATTTAAAATGAACTCAACTTTCATGTTTAATTCCGGATCCGGATCCGATTATTTATACTCCGTTTCAATTTGTGAATTTTCTCAATAAAAATTAAAAATAATAAGATGTAATAACAATGTCAAACTCGAGTGTTTTCTGTATCATAGGACTTGTCTTTCAAATCCCGCCCCTTGGATGAGAAAACTTGTTATCCACAAGTACTAGTATAGATATTCTTTTTTCAGATTCGGCAAATGCAGGATCAGAGTAATGCTTGATCGAGTGTTGCACCGGTGCCGAAGAAAGCTTTGTTATAGCACATGATCGACTTCTGTAATCGAAAAACGAGTCTGTACTTTCTCCTTGATGTGTACAAGAATTATACAGAGACTTGTCCTACGTTTTCATCAAGATGAATGGTTTAACTGCATTTACTTTAGAAGATGAGAAATTCATTGTGTATTGCTTAAGTCGAGTATCGGATAAAGAAGATTTGAGCCATGGTAATCGTTCCAGTTTGAGAGGTGTAGCTACAGTTTCATCGAAACATGACATTTATTACAGTGAGTTTCGATCAGTTACAGGCTTACAGCCATGAGTAAATAAGGTCTTCAGAACTTGAGATCTAGAAGGAAGGGCATTTTGTCCCCAAAGGGTGGATCCGAGTACTTTCCGGTGAGTGTTTGTGATGAAACATATTGGTTTGCAGCCTCCGAATAATGGATTCTATCCCAGTTAACATATTCAGAACTATCATCGCATGCTTTAGCTGTCACTGTGGTTCCATTCAATACTTTTGTTTTCCCGCAGCCAATCCGGCTGTCCTAATTCAACGGTGGACCTCCGTATCCACAGCAAACCATTATTGGCTGCTCGAATCCTGCAAAACAGTAGGTGAAGTCACTTCGGTTTCGTACTTGTAACTCTCATTTATCTTTGTTTTGTTGAGAACAAAATCAAAAACTCTCGAAAGTACTAAATCGAACATACCGAATTTAGAATAATTCGCTATAAGGTCGGATTTTATTGTGTAGATGTCGACATACGTAAAGTTTGAATCCGTAGACTGGCCCTGCAATTTCTTACAGAGGGCATGAAGTTGCAGATTGAATGCTTTAGCAGCTTGGTTATGCTGGCTGACACATCCTAGCTCATCGAGGCTCGATGTATCGGTTCCAAATTTGGCAATATTTTGAGCTAAGCATCCGAGAGGTCCCGTGTTATGTACCCAGAAATTCCTAGCCCCTTGATCATATAATGTCTACATTGAAAACCAAAGAATTCTAGAATTAAGACCGAATCTTAACGAAATAAGCACTGGTGTAGTGTTCTTGAAGCTGACCTTTATTCCTGTTTCGAATTCTGTCAAGATCAAAGGAATTAAGGCAAGTATTTGATCAAAAGTTTTAGAATAAAATGCACCCGCGAGGTCGTTTTGGCCTAAATCGAACATGTAAAGGCCGTTCCGTAAATAATCTTCAGCTGGAAGGTACTTGTCAAGTTTTTTACCTGCAATCAAATGATAATCTATATGTATGTATATGCTTCAGTTTAAGATAAATGGATTATCTAGATAGTCGATCCTGCAGCTGCGAAGTTGCAACCTTTGCGGAAACTCGGCGTGCCGATCGAATCCAGGTAAGCATTTAGAAACGGCAGACCCATTGCATCCACTGCAACAAATAATCCGAATAAGCAAAGAACAATATGCAAATATGCAGGGGGTAAGCCGGTGAAGCAATGTCAAAATGCAATGCAGATTGTGAGAAGTTTAACTGAGAAAATCGATGATGAGACGGCCATCGCAGTATCTCCCTGATGGTGTACGGAAGTAACTTTGACCGTAAGGCGGTTCGAGACTAGCGATTCCCGCACCAACTAGCTCACCAGTATCGGAATTAGAATCACCGAAGTTGAAAATCGCCGGGAATTTGAATTGAATGGAACCGGTGAGAGGCAAGAATATGAACACCAAGGCAATGATCCAAGAATTGAAGCCTTGGGGGCCATGGTTATTGTAGGATCAACAGGTTGCAGGGGTTATTATACGGTTAACTTATAACACACGAAACCAACGATAATCGGATTCTCCCTTATGATCGTTCGGATTCTAAAAACGACTCTTATAAGGTGACTGTTTAAGTCATACCATTTGTGAATACTTACACTTAAGTTATGTCCGCTTTAATAAAAACAATTACGAATTTGAATCATTATACATAATAGTAAACTTTGAAAGCTAATGGTTTGGTAAGTCGTGCATGTCTTAGCAAGTGGACGTTCGCTTTTAATCGTGGTAAGCAAAGTTGCCAAATGAGAAACAAAACAAAAGGGTTTCGTTTTTGTTATCTTGTAAACTAAAGGGTTGAAATTCCACATTCCTACATATTGCATTTTGATTTGCTTTGATACTACAAATGGAACCACATTTAAGAATACGGTGGAACAATATTCGAAACTCATCATTGTAATAATCACACGTGTGATTGAACATGTCAAACCACGATTCTTATTCAACGGTTGATTTAAATAGTCGTTTCGACAGAATTAAATAAAAATCAGAAAATTAATGATTATAAAAAAAAATCTAAGCTTGTGTCATGGCCCGCACATTTGGGTCCGAGACAGATGCGCAACAAGCAACCCAAGAGGTTCTAGGCTTGCCAAGAAGACCACCTGACTTGGTCCGATCGTTGAAGACTAAAAGAAAGCCCAAATACATTGAGCCTGGTAAATTAATAGATGACATCTTACCAGGGAATATTCTAAGGGATAAGAATATCTCTCAATGTAAACACAAACTTAAGGAAAGAATTTCATAGTGATAAAGTTTCCTTAGTTAGTGTAGATTTGGTAGGTGGCTTTCGATCTGAGCCGTTAGTGTGATTTGATCTCGTCCGTTATTGTATGGGGATTCAACTATAAATAGAGGTCTCCCCACCTCAATTGTATTCATCCATCATTTGAGTAATACACTTGGCATTTACTCTAAAAATACTCTGTAGTGTTCTTCGCGTTCTTTCTATTGTTCTTGTTGCTTTTCTCTTTTGTTCGTTTCCTCTTGGAACAATCTTGCGTTTGTGTGCCTTGGAAGAATTCGATCTTCCGGAGTGAGGATTTCAGGCTTACTTAGTCGTTTGTCTAAGAACATCGACTAAGGCCGCACGTTGGGTTGGTTCAGAAGTCTAGCCCCGTGACAGTTGATATCAGAACGAGTGTTCGAGCGTAAACACTGATTGGAGATGGCAAAGAAAAGAAGGAATGTTGCAGCCCAAAAGGGTGTAGAGACCCAGGCTGACGACGAAAAGCGAGACAGTTCGAGCAACACTGTGCCTACGCTGGAAGAAAGGGTGGAAAAGCTCGAAGGATCCATGAAGGATGCCCGAGTGGAGATTGACGTTGTGAGAGTACGTCTTGACAAGCTGGACTCTTCGGGAGAGCAGCTCGAAAGCAGCGTGCAGGATCTAAAGAACAACGTGCAAGACCTTGACCAGTGTGCCGACAGTGCGGACAGATGGAGCGATGCACTCGAAGCCGAGCTAAAGGCTTTGAAGGCAGAGATGATGGAGGAAATTAAGGGGCTCAAGGGAGAGCTTCAAGTTTACAAGGCTGTCGTGACTGGTATGTTAAACATGGCAACAATTAGACCAAAGTTGGACGTGCCAAAGTCGAAGGAGTTTAGTGGAACTAGATCGGCCCAGGATGTGGAGAACTTTGTGTGGAGCATGGGACAATATTTTCGTGCTACAAGCATCAAGGATGATGCGGATAAGGTAAACATTGCTTCTGTTTACTTAACTGACGTTGCACTTTTATGGTGGCGACGCAGATGCTCTGAGGATAAGAGCAAGAATATTCCCATCGGGACTTGGGAAGAGTTTCAGGTTGATTTCAAAGAACAATTCTACCCAACAGGAGGCTCGGGAGAAGCTGCACGAACTCAAGCATGAAGGTTCCATCCTAGAGTATGTCAGACGGTTCACTGAACTCAAACTCCAAATCACGGACATCACTGAAGCAGAAGGCCTCTTTGCCTTCAAAAACGAGCTTAAATGATGGGCCAAAATGAAGCTGAAGAGGATGGGAGTTGAAGAACTCTCTAAGGCTATGGCCGCAGCTGAATCCATAGCCGAGTTCGAGATGGCAGAGTCCCTCAAGCCCCGAGGCAAGGGCTATGGTGGGGGAGTCAAGAATGGGGAAGGTCTTGTCTGCTGTATCTGCGGAGGGAAGCACATGATGAATGATTGCCCCCAGAATGATCGTCTTAATGCTGTTAAAGACGATGAGTCCGATGAGTCGAAAGAAGAAGTGACGAGACTTGGTGCGATTGCGAGTGTCAAAGCGATCAAGCTGATGGTAGAGAAGCAACTAAAGTGCTACCAATGTAAGGGGGCCACACAAGTTGCGAGCATGCCCACATCGAGGCTACGAGACTTGGTTCGATGATACTGAGTTCTGCTAAGGCGAGAGTACGCAAGCAGAAAGGGTTGATGTTTGTCGACATCAACATTGCGGGACGATCGAGGAGTTCTCTAGTGGACACCGGAGCAACCGATCTATTCATGTCCAAGAAGGCTGCCGACAAACTTGGTCTTAGAGTTGTGGGTTCAACTGGAAAGATCAAGACTGTGAATGCTAAAGAAGTTCCAATTGTTGGAACGACACGGAAGGTTGAGCTGCAGATTGGTGAATAGAAGGGCAAGGAAGACATCAAGGTAATCAATTTAGATGACTTTGATTTTGTTTTGGGACTAAGCTTCCTTGACCGTATAGATGTTCTTATCGTTCCTTGTGCCGACGTCGTCTGTGTTTTGGATCGCAAACAACGTTGCGTTGTGCCCACGTACCGAGATAAGGTTAAAGGAACCAAGACGCTGACTGCCATTCAATTTGCCGAAGATGCTCCAAGCCAATGAAACATCGTTTTGGGGGCTACTATTGGAAGGACTACTTTAGTGGGGCAAGAGCTGCCCGAGTCAGCTAGCGACATGAGGCCCGTGGAAGAAGCACATTTGGGCAAGGTGGAAGAAGCATTGAACTTCAAGTGTGAAGAAGGGTCAATGCGGGAAAAGTTGCCAATGGGCAACGAGGCACCAAACTTCACGAGGGAAGGGTTGATGCCGGTTAGAGTGAATGCCACGGAAGAGGTGCATCTCAAACTTCATCGAGATGTGCGCAATGATGTGGAGTGAGGAGAAGTTACATGGCGAAATGAACCAAGGCGAACAGTCTGTATGGGAAGACAACCCAGTCCGAGTCGAGGGCTCCTTATGGGGGGAGCCGTTCTTATGGGGGAACATTATTGCCCGATTCTAAGTTGGGAGCAATCCAAGGTACCATGGAAGATCCAAGATCAACCAAGCGAAGTCCTTTCTAAGACAGTGATGAGGGCATCGCCGGATTTGGTGGGGGAGAATGTCACGGCCCGCACATTTGGGTCCTAGACAGATGCGCAACAAGCAACCCAAGAGGTTCTAGGCTTGCCAAGAAGACCACTTGGCTTGGTCCGATCGTTGGAGACTAAAAGAAAGCCCAAATACATTGAGCCTGGTAAATTAATAGATGACATCTTACCAGGGAATATTCTAAGGGATAAGAATATCTCTCAATGTAAACACAAACTTAAGGAAATAATTTCATAGTGATAGAGTTTCCTTAGTTAGTGTAGATTTGGTAGGTGGCTTTCGATCTGAGCCGTTAGTGTGATTTGATCTCGTCCGTTCATTGTATGAGGATTCAACTATAAATAGAGGCCTCCTCACCTCAATTGTATTCATCCATCGTTTGAGTAATACACTTGGCATTTACTCTAAAAACACTCTGTAATGTTCTTCGCGTTCTTGAGCGTTCTTTCTATTGTTCTTGTTGCCTTTCTCTTTTGTTCGTTTCCTCTTGGAACGATCTTGCGTTTGTGTGCCTTGGAAGAATTCGATCTTCTGGAGTGAGTATTTCAGGCATACTTAGTCGTTTGTCTAAGAACATCGACTAAGGCCGCACGTTGGGCTGGTTCAGAAGTCTAGCCCCGTGACACTTGGTTCAAGCGATTGAATCTTCGATTTTTTTTATATAATTTACAACAATTTGTTCAATTGTTAATTTTATTCCACCGGTTAAACTGATTGGATCATAATTTCTAATTCTATTGATCATGTTTTAACAATCATACCTTGAATCTAACGCGTGGTTTCAGTAAAAAAAAAAGAATAATATTTATAATAAGAAATTCAGGTTCAAATATCTTTGTGTACAAAGTTTTTTTTCATGGCAGATCATGTGAATCCTTTAGTTGTTTCAGGGAATGGAGCACCACTTTTCAAGCAAAGCAATTTGGAGTACAATTGTTCAACAAAAAAATGGAGTACTTCATCCTATACTTATGTCCGACGATAAGGTATCAAATGACAAATATGGTTGCTTTTTTAAATCTAAAATTTGACAATACCACTGTTAAAAAAATGACAATAGACTTAAATTTGATTGATTTTGTTTAAATAAACCAACCTTAAAATAAAAATCACTCTATAAAATTATATTTTATGGGTTATATTTTAATACACAAACTGTGTAAAAAAAATTACACAACCCTTTATATTTAATCTATAAAATTTAAAACCTAAATCTCTAACTATTATACCCTAAACTCTAAATTCTAACCATAAACTTTAAATTCTACACTATACACACTAAACCCCTACACCCTAACTTAAATCCATAAACCCTAAAATTGAAAGGCTTATGCAAAAATTTATACAAACTTGTGTATCAAAATATTTTCCATATTTCATACACAATTAATATTTGAGTTTCATGCATAGTTAGAGAATTATAATACGTCATAGAATAAAATAAAATTATTATAAAATTTATAAATCAATTGCGGAACTTGACATTCAATTTTAAGGTGCCAACTAGAGATTATTTTTAATAGATTATATATATATTGATACACAAGCTGCGTAAAATTATATTACATAACCCTTCATATTTAAGCTATAAAATTTAAAGTCTAAATCCCTAGCCCAACACCCTAAAACATAAACCCTAAATCATAAACTCTAAATTGTAACCATAAACCTTAAATTCTATGCTCTATAATCTAAACCCCTAATCACAACCTAAATCTCTAAACCCTAAAATTGAAAGGATTGTGTAAGCTTGTGTATGAAAGTATTTCTCATATAAAATCTAAAATTTCAACAATAACTTTTTCATTGCGTTTTTTTAATATATAAATACATATTAATGAAAAAAGTTTTAAAGAAATGATTAAAAATATTCAAATATTTGAAGGGGCGAATGAGATTCTTAAAATTTTAAAATGGTCAAGTGATGAACTTTGAAAATCGTGGGGTCATTCAAATATTTTAAGAGACCTAATTATATATATTTTTAAATTAAAGGCCAAATGATAAATTTTCAAAATTTAAGGGGACGTGGCGCCCAACGAATTTCCCTGTTATAAATAAATAATTTTAGGATAAACTATCCAAGTGACCACCGAACTATTTGTGCGTACCTATTTTGATCATCAAACTAAACAATTCGTCAATTAGACCATTAAATTTTTAAATTTGTCCTATTTTAACCACCGCCGTTAAAAAATTAACGGATTGGTGATGGAGGGGTGATGTGGCAGTTAACAAAAATTTCTAAAATTACACATTTAGTCCTTGTTATTTACTTATTATATCAATTTGGTCCTAATTTTAATTTAATTAAAAAATTAACCAACCAACCAAATGATGACACGTGTTCCATCTTTTTTAATTCTAATTTATTTATTTTAATAAATTTAATTAACCAACTAGATGATAACACGTGGCACCATCTAATTAGACATAATCAAATGAAACAAATAAAATAAAAGAGAAATGAAGATGCGATTTCATCCCTTGCCCAAGAGCATAAAGGGCTAAAGTCTCAACTATTGGGCTAACTCCATTAAATGACATAAGATGATAACTTATTTTCTTAAAGGTTACTTTGTTGGTAAAAATTATAGAGAATAAAATGTTAATTATTTGTAGTTATGGAGAGGAAAAAGGGTGGAGGGGTAAGCAGAATAAAACACGATTAAAACTTAGACCCCCACTTTTAAGCACTGCTTCACGAAATCGCCAGATGAGTTTCTCTATTGTGAGGATATCAAGATCGAAGACATCATTGGAAAGGTCGCCTTTTTATTTGTATAGTAAGCCTCAGATTATTAGGAATGTGGAAGCTTATAAAGAGGCTCTTGAAGGATTGAAGAATTCCATCATTGGGTATGCTATTAAGGCCAATAATAATTTGAAGAAGTTGGGTTGCGGTGCTTGTTGGTGGCAATGAACTCAAGTTGGCTCTTCGTGATGGTTTCGATCCAACTATGTTGATGATTAAAAAAAAAAAGAAAGGTTTAAGATTAATTTATTGTAAAATATGAACAGACAATATAAGCTAGCCTAGTGGTTGAGGGTTATATTCTTGCCCATAAGTCATGGGTTCAAAACATGTGGGAGTCAAAATTTGCAACTTAATTTTTCATCCAATCGAGTGACAACGTATTATCTAATTAATTAATTAATTTTATTTAATTAAATTAAAATTATGACCAAATTAATATAATAGGTAAATAATAGGGATCAAATGTGTAATTTTATAAATTTTTATTAATTGACACGTCACCTTTTTATTAGTTTTTTAACGGCGGTGGTTAAAACATAATTAATTTAAAAGTTTGATAGTCTAATTGACGAATTGTCTAATTCGGTATTTAAAATAAATACGTCCAAATAGTCCGTGGTCACCTGAGTAGTTTACCCATAATTTTATTAGGATTATACGATAAAAAACACTCGGTTTATGTATATGATAAAATATATCGATTTTACCATTATTTTAAATATATTCCATAATACTATTTTTTTACATTTTCTCTCCTTAAACTCTTTTTATATGCTGTAGTAAATTTAGTTGGTCATAGAGGCGTTCACAGACAGAGTCGAGTTTGAATTGAATTTATGCACGAGATTAATATATTTATGTTTGGTTGAACTTTCAAACTTAAAATATGAGCGTAAAGTTTTGTTTAAGTTCGTGTTCGTCTTTTAACCACTTATATTATTTTTTAAATATTTATTATGCTTTTTTAATTTAATAATTTTACCCTTTTATACGCCAACAATTTAATATATTTGTTAATATTTATATTATAATATTATAAATTATTACAAATTTAATTTTTATGTGATATAAGTTATATAATATATAAAAGTAAAATAATACGGTACATTAAAAATTAGAAAGCGGATCGAGTAGGTTCAAGTTTTGAATATTAAAGTCCGAATCTTGCCCATATTTTAAAAGTGCTTAATTTTTGATCCAATCCAATTTTTGACACTAATATTTTTATTCAATTTTTCAAACTTCGAGTGGACTTTTGAACTTGAATGATTAAATTAAACTTAAACAAATCTAATTAATTGTCATCAATGACGGATTATAGGACCAATTATCGATCATTTTCGTCATAATTAGGGATAAGCATTTCACCCGACCTGGGCGATTTTTATTAAAAAAAATTAAGGTCGGGTCGGGTTCGATTTAGGTTTAAGGTGAAAAATATCTGACCCGTGAGGTGTAGTTTGTCATATATTTTTAGGATATTTGCAATAATACACTCTCTTTATATATTTTTATTATTAGATCCTTAAAATTATCTTTTTTACAATTGGACCCCTAAAATTATATTTTACAACTAAATTCAAAAAAAATATTTTTTATACATCGAGTCGAATTCGGATTGAGGTATATAATTTTCGAGTCAGATCAATTTTTTTATGAATGTGGTCAAATCAGATTTAGATTTACAATAATTACTTTCAAATTCGATTTGAAATGATAAAAAACCTGACCCGATCTGTACACATTCCTATTCATAATAGATATTTTCGATCACTCCGTGCATATTGTACTTGAGTTACGAGGTCTGAGTTATGACCGATAATGTATATTGTACTCTTGGTGTATTATTTTTTGACTATGTGTATATTTTTTTCTTTCTTAAAAGTCGATTGGTTAAACCCTAATTTTTCTCTGAAATCTAGTTTTCTTTTTATAGTCGCCTGAAGTTTTTTTTTTGTTTAATTGGTGGCGTCAACCAGTCTTAGTACTGGTTGTCGACCACCGGTGTCATTATTTTTTTGCTCTTTTATGTTGTGTTTTTAATTTTAATAAAAATCTATGCTCTTTGGCACACGTTTTCTCTGTCTGTGTGGCACACTTTTCATTGACTTTTGTGGTTCGTTTCATCTGTCACTTGGCACAATTTCAGCATACCGTAGCGATCGTTTGGTGCTCGTATAGAGATCTTCATGGAGCTAGCTTTCTGATTTGATTCTGTCAGTGGCCGTAGAAAAGATTGATCCTCACTCGCTTGATGGTTTGTAGCCGATGTAATCAGAACTGTGTAGCGGAACAATCTGCTGATAGTTTGGTTCGCTTACCACTCATTTTTCATCACGTAAAGCGTCTCGTTTGGCTAAAGACAAGGAGATTCATGAAGGTTTTTGGGTTTTGATGGTATGCTAATCTCCATGAAGGGTTTGCTTTTCTTTGCACCATTGTATGAGATTTTTAGTGGACTAGTCCTTTTTTATATTTTTGATGCACTGTATTTGTAGTATCTTTCGTGGTGATTAATAAAATCCAGATGTCATTATTCAAAAAAATCGATTGATTGAGCTTCTTAATATTTGTTTATATGATTCTACTTTATAGGAGTTAATATTTCGTACGTATGTAAAAATTTTAAATTTCACATATTTTTATATCGTTAGACGAGGATAAATGAATGACTGAACTAAAAAAATAATTTCAATCATTATTTACCCTCTACTAACGAAAATAAAACTCACTCATTTTCTATACTTCTATATATATATCACACCAATAATTTTATGTCACATGTATTATCAATAAAACAAAAACAATTAATACATGTACATTATCAATTGTTTTTGTTTTATTAATAATACATGTGATATAAAATCATGACTTAAATGAAAAATAGGTGCCCAAAGTATGTCATTTTGAATTTTAGGTGCCTAAAGTATTTTTTTGTAAAAATAGGTGCCCAAAGTTTCAAAAGTTATAATTTTAGGTGCCTGACCGTTAATGGGTCTTAAATTTTTTCAACCAGTCAATGCTTGACATATGGCATATTTAATTTGTTTTTTTTCAAAATTAAAAAAAACTTTTAGTTTTTCAACAAATCTCAAAGTTTTACAATTTTTTACGAAATAGTTCCCAAATCCCTAAAATTACCCAAACCCCCAAATTGTCGCCGCTTCCGCCGTCGATCGCCTTTCTTGAGCACATCGATTTGGTCACCGAACCAAGGCGGTCATTTCCCCAAACACGGGGGGACTCTGGCTCTACCAATTCATACATATGTAGTGAGATTTGCCAAAGGTATGGGCTTATAGTCGAGAGCTTAGAGGTTGGGGTTCGTGTGTCTAGTCCTATAGGGTTTGATGTCTTAGTAGACAAGGTGTATCGATAATGTCTGGTTAAAATTCAAGGATATATGTTTCCAGCAGATTTGATAGAGTTACCCTTTTAAGAGTTTGATATGATCTTGTGTATGGATTGGTTATTCCAGCATGATGCTAGCTTAAGATATCGGGCTGGGAGCTTAACTCTTCGTAAATCTGGTAGAGAAAGGTTGCTTATACAAGGTGAGAGGAATCATTGTCTTTCCAATGTAATCTCATTCGTGTTGGATCGAGATATGTTACTTCAGGGTTGTGATGCCTTCCTAGCTCATGTGGTGGACACGAGGATCCCTTGTCCTATACCTGAGATTATTCAGATGGTATACAAATTTGTTGATGTCTTTCTCGAAGAATTGACAGGGTTACCTCCTGACCGAGAGCTAGAGTTCATGATTGAGGTGTTGCTGGGAATAGCACCAGTTTTCATTGCGCCTTATCGTATTCCACCAACTGAACTTAAAGAGTTAAAGAATCAACTTTAGGAGTTACTAGATCGAGGGTTCATCCGACCGTGTATTTTACCTTGGGGTGTTCTTGTTCTGTTTGTGAGAAAGAATGATGGGTTTATGAGGCTAATTATTGATTACCGTCAGCTCAACAAGGTAACAATAAAGAATTGTTATCATTTTTCCTCAAATTGACAATTTGTTTGACCAATTGAAGGGTGCTCGCGTGTTTTCCAAGATCGACTTAAGGTCAGGATATTATCAGTTAAAAGATGAATATGTTTACAAGACTATATTTTGGACTCATTACGGCCACTACGAGTTCCTAGTGATACCGTTTGGTCTCACGAATGCCCCGACGATATTCATAGATTTGATGAATAAAATCTTTCAACCCTTCTTAAATCAGTTTGTAGTTATCTTCATCGATGATATCTTGGTGTATTCTTGCTCAGATGAGGAACACGATTATCATCTATGCATTATTCTTCAGACCCTTAGCGAAAATGCATTGTTTGCTAAGTCAACAAGTGTGAGTTTTGGTTGTTCGAGGTGGCCTTTTTGGGCCATATTGTTTTGACATAAATGATCCGTGTAGACCCTCAGAAAATCTAATTCTTGGTTGAGTGAAAACCATTGAGAAATATTTTAGAGGTTCATAGTTTCCTTGGTTTGGCAGATGCTTTGTCAAGGGGTTCTCTATCATAGCAGCCCCTTTAACCAAATTACTTTAGAAATGAGTCCCTTTCGAGTGGTCTGAGAAGAGGCAACAGAGTTTTGATCAACTTAAGGCCTACTTGACAGAGGTACCAATTCTTACTCAACCAGAGTTGGGTAAAGATTATGTGGTTTTCAGCGATGCGTCCCTAAATGAACTTGGGTGTGTTCTCATGCAAGAGTGAAAAGTTGTGGCTTATGCCTCGAGACAGCTCAAGGTGCATGAGTGTAATTATCCCACGTACGACTTGGAGTTGGTCGTAGTTATATTTGCCATAAAGATATAGAGACATTATCTGTATGGCGAGAAGTGTTACATTTACACCGACCACAAGAGCTTAAAGTACCTGCTCACACAAAAATAGTTGAATTTGAGGCAACAGCGTTGGGTTGAGCTGCTCAAGGACTATGATTGTGCAATAGAGTATCATCCCGAAAAGGCTAATGTTGTTGCCAATACATTGACCCACAAGGCTATAACGGATTTGAGAGCCATGTTTGTCCGTTTAAGGATGGCCGATGATGATGGTCTTGTAGCCAAACTTCGTGTAGAACCACTCGTGTGCATTACCCTTAAAAGGGGAGACGATGCAATCAATATCATCTTTTGAGCTTCCCTTCATCTGTCTCAAGATTCTTTGTGTGTCGCGCAACCACTGGTCAGCCTTGATCGGGTCATCCTTACCCAAGCTTTTGAAATTATTAGGCCCAAAGCGACGAAGCCTCTCTACAGGGGTCTTGCGAGGCGTCTGAAATTGCCTCAGAATAGCTTGTACCACTTGCAAAAGGGCAGAGGTAAGGTCACAGAAGTGACTTGCCTCTCCATTACCGGTTTCACCTTCCATCAACTCCTTTTCTAAAACACAACAAGCAATGTGGCACATCATGATTCCCAATCTTATACAGTACACTTAAATTTAGAGACTTGTATTCACTAGATAGCTTACCACGACCTCTATGACATCCTAGGGTTTCCTAGAACCGACTAAACCTAAGCTCTAATACCACTAAATGTAACACCCGGTCATGTCCTAAATCCGGAGCATCACATTCGGGTTACCCAAAACTGACTCACCAAAATTTCTCATTTAAAATCACAAGTTGACCATTCACAAAATAATCAGTTACCATAAAATCCACGTAGATAAAGAGATTAAAAGGGTTTACAAAATATAGGTTCCAAATAAAATACATCGTTTGACCAAATAACAGTAAATCAAAATAAAGATACAAACTTGACTGTGGTAAGTTCCTATGAATACAATCAGTCCAAACTAAACATCAAGTACTATACTCTAAACTGGCTCGGTGCTGGGAAATCTTCATCGATGTGCTCCTCCAAAAGCAACCTGTCAACCTACGCACGAAAAAAACACAATTTTGTACGTTGAGCTAACAAAGCTCAGTGGTACATTTCTACTCTACCATAATTCATGAATATCACAAAACAAACATGCATGATAATAAAATTAAGAGTGCACAAAAAGTCTTCTCAACATCTAAGGATCATCTTCTAGCATATCATAGCTTGAACTTATAACTGTCTCAAAATACCAATATTATAAGAAGTCTACCAAGCCATCCCAAACTTACCATACTCGAGGCCACACCGTCCATTGAGTTACGACCCATACCCTGATCACATAGCCCAAAGGTTATCTAGCCCATATTCGAGATCACGCAGCTCATCGGGTTACTCGAGCTCACACAGCCCATCAAGTCATAACCCTACCCTGATCACGTAGCCCAAGGGTAAAATAGCCAACATCTATTATCCATACAACAACGTAAATAACGTGCATTCCCTAATAGTCAACGAAGCCCTACTATTTTTCCCGTGCTTACATAGCTACCGGGTTACCCGTGATCATATAGCCGTCGGGTTAGGATTATATCCAGATCAATATAACCACAAATATGTCCTAGACATACTTGGATCACAATAGCCACAAGTAGTCTTTTCTTGATATCACACAGCCGAACAGGTTACTCGAGATCACATAGCCCCCGAGTTGTATTTCCATATCCTGATCACATAGCCCAAAGATAGGTTTCAGACCGCATCCAGATCACATAGCCTGTGGATAAGTCGGATGTACTCGATCACATATCCCGGAGTACCCATCCCTTTATTTAAGTGCCCTTGCACTGACTCTAAGACTTTCGGATTCCTAACCAAGACACATGCGATAACATATGCTCCCCCGAGCATCAATATATCTCACCGAAAGATAAAAGGTATCCAGCCAACCATTACCAATGTCCCAAGGCATGACTCGTTGATATAATAATCAATATAACTCTTAGGATTCATACTCGTCTTTCTCAAATGATTATTTCTTTATTCACGGCAACCCGCCTACATGGGCGTTCCTTCAGCACACAGCAAAGACCCCAAGCTACCACGTAGTGTTAATCGATCCACCACGGATCTCTATAGATTGCTAGACTAAGCAATTTACCCAACTAGTACCAAACCATTAGCCATTAATCCACGTACGAGTTATTAACCTTGATTTCTCAGTTTTAGAGTCTGTTTTATACCTTTAGGGACCCACCAGACCCTTTGCCACGAATTATAGAGCCCTCAAATACAACCTCAAAATTCTTGGGCAGATTGCTCTATGAGTACCGATACTCATAAATGGGTATCAGTACACCTCACTAGGTATCGGTACTGTAACACCTAAAAAAAGAAAAAGTGTTGGGAATTGCTGGTTGTGGGGCTCAAACCCACAATCGATGGTATGTTTGGTCGTATATCCAGCCATTTGAGCCAAGTGCTCTTAGTAAAATGGTTGCCCCAAATTCAATTTAAGCAATACCATATTGCCATTTTGAAATCAATAAAACCAATATGACCTTTCAGCTATCTTATTTATTCGAACCAAAATATCCCAAATTCCTAAATTTTACTCCCTCACTTAACCCTTTCGGCCACCTTATCAGGTAACCATCACCGCTGTGCCGTGGTAGCCACCGCCACCATCATCTTCTTCCCCGCCAAGCTCCGATCAAAACCCTTCAACTTCTCTACAGGGTAGTTGTGCCGTTCGCCAGCAATTTTAGTTTAAAGGTCTGACGAACCTAGGGTTGATTCATCTTCGATTTCGGCCGACGTCGACCTTCGTTCAAAGTTTCACCGCCAAGGTTGCATTCCTCACGTCGAGGCGGTCCGGACCTTACCGTCTAGTCATCCAACAGACACTGCTCGGCCCTTCATCGAAGATCGACCGATTTGGTAAGTGGGGTAAGTTTTTGGTCATTTTTTTGAAAAGTTCTTGCGTTATTATGAGTTAGGGATGATCTAGGTGAAGAATTCGGCCAAAATGTGCATTTTTCGACCGTGAAAAGCGGCGCGTGAACCCCACGCGCTGGCCAAGGCAAATTTTAGCCACCGTGATCGGTTCACCCATAAACCGGTCCGGTCTAGTTCAGTCTAACCCGGTCCAATTCGGTTCAAAACGAACCGATCTGACCCGAACCGTCTGACCCGATCCGTTGATCGAGTTGACCCAGTGAATCAACTCGACTGAGTTAACTCGCTCGAGTCAAACTTTTGACTACTGGCGTTAGCATTGACCGTTGACTGATGATGTCAATATTGACTTTTGACTGCTGACGTCAGCGTTGACTTTGGCCCAAAAAGTTAAAAATTTTGAAAACCTTTATTTTATGTTTTTCGACGTCTTGAGTTCATTTTTGAAGTCGATTTTGCAAAATTCAAACCCAAAAGCCTCCAAAAATAACCTTGAACCCAAGTGAGCCTACGAGAAATTATTCAATTTATGTATATTGTATTCAAGTTATGGGTTAATTAAGGACTTTGTGTAATTGAAGGATTTCGCGGCTCTTTGTATCAGATCTTAGAGAGAACATCAAATTTGGGTTCGAGGCTGATCGAATGGAGTATCATGGGTTGGCCATTGTAGTAGAAATTCAAGGTAATACATTACTACCTTCTGCATGCTTTATGAAACATGTAGTACAAATTCAAGGTAATGAATGATTACAATTAAGCGTATTGTTAACTTGGCTTAAGTCAAATCTAGGGGGAAATATAAGAAAGGTAATTTTGCACAATATTAAATACTCGAATAAGAAGCTTGATATTCAAGAGGGTTTTTGAGTTCAGTAAATATTAAAAAAATTAGTAAATCTCCAAATTTGGATTGGTCATGTTAATGAAATTAATGTATGAGATAATGGGTTATGGAAAGACCAAATTGCTCCTGAAAAGTAAGAACGACAAAACACCACCAACTAAGGAAACAATATGGAATATACATTTGAACTGATAAAACAACTACGTTATCTGAAATCTTTAAACTGTTAGGAAAGATCTCAATATCATGATGTTAGTATGTGTGATAATAAAATACTTGAATTCTGGATAAAATGTTGAAGATAAAATCTCTAGAAGTACTTCGAATTCCTGAGTTGATCTAATTGAGTGAATGGACTGAAGTATTCTCAAGTATTATATATATATATATTTGAAATGACGAATATACCCTTAAACTTCGTAATAGAATAAGTGGTTCGAAATGACCGAAAGGACTCAAATGTCTGCATTAACCAAAATGATCGAAATATATCAGATAAAACAAATAAGATATCTTTGACCTCTGGAGTGATTGAGTAACCTTCAGGCTTGGAATGAGTGAATACTCTAGATGAATCGTAATTCAAATAAAATATGATAATCATATCGTCCTTATGGGTTGAGAAAACGAACCTAGAAATGTTGGTCATCTCAAATACTAATGAAATATTGGGTTAATAAAATGCAAAGATTTGTTCGACTTCGTGGTGATAAACCAATAATGAATATGAGGGTAACCGGTTCAGCTTATGATGATGTTAGAACTAAGGGAAGAACTCTCGTGAGGCGTATCTGTTGCATACTGGGAACCCTAATAAAATGGGTTATGGTTAAGTGAATAATTGTGAGAGCCTGATAAGCCGCTTGAAATTACGTATATAGTGAATTCAGTCTTTACCTCTTGGGCTGAATTACCAAACAACCACTGGGAGTCAAAATGACCTAAAATGCCCTTATAAGCAAATTGTCTGGTACGTACTGAGTATAGTTAAAATCCTAAACAAGTCTGATATAACTGAAATCATGTTTGATACTGACCTATTCGATATCTTGAACTTATCCCGATATACCTAAATTCTTTCATAATCATGATACATCAAAATTTTTGAATGATCACAAGGTACAAATTCCTAAGCACTGGATGAAGATGATAATTATCTAACTTTTCAAATAAGTTCTTTAGTTTTGAAATCAGTATAACATACACTAAAGTTCTGTATCCTCTATTTGTAATTATCAAGGATCTCGAAGTGATAAAATGAACCATCTAGTATATTCCTTGCACATGTAATTTTTTTCCTGTTTTGGAACTAAGACTCTCTGATCTGAATCATGAATCATGTCTGTCTAAAAATATACCGTTATGTTTGATATGAAAAATATGCTCTCTGATTTCTGATACTTTGAATATGTATGATTTCTAATTTTTCTTATTTCGTATGTCTACTAAACTATCTGAGGGTATTTCTGGGTTATGATTGAAGATCTGTAGGCTCAGCGCTGGTAAGTCCTTCTGGACCTAAGGCATCCCCTTAAGTAAGCTCCTAGGCTCAATGAGCCTAGGGTAAGCCTTTTTGTAAGCTCCTACGCCCAATGGGCCTAGGGTAAGTCTTTCTGGATACTATTCTGGAATATTATATGTCGGTGTATGATTGGAAGGTAGTCAGGTAATTAAAATAAAACTTTTCGTTCCTTTCTACAATTCTACCCTACTGAATTAATTTACTAAAGTCTGAAACTCTCTGTATGCTCTGAATATGATATCTTTGAAACACACTAATTTCACAGTTCAACTTTCATAATCTGCATCTCATCTGATTTATCAGACTATAGGTATCCGATCTGGTACTCAGGTGATCTGATAAAGAACAATCATATTACCTAAGTATATCTATGTTACGAATATTAATATCTTGAATAGAAACTGTTGTTGCTTGAATCATCATGTCAGTATTATTGTTTTGTCGTTTACTTATTTGTGCCTACATCATCAGTTGGTAGTTCTGTATTACTGAGCTTTCTCAAGCTCACGTTGCTTTTACCATCGCAGGATAGAATACATTTATCTTGGTATAGTGATCGACACCAGTGGTTGGAGTTTCATTGGCGTTGCTTTCGGAGTACGGTAGTAGTACAGTTAGTGGGCATGTATGTTGTGTCTGATTTTATATTAGAGTCTGTAATATGTTTATTTTGAAATTTTCGTTATATGTTATATAAATTTCAAAAATGGTATTTTAACAGAAATTTTATTTTTTTCACTTTTTAACGTATTTTTAAGAATGTTCTTCTGCTTTTGTCGTTGGTCGCTCTGGTGGCCTGAATGTAACCTCCTGAATTAGACGTTCAGCATAGGCAGGTTTAGGGGGTTACATGTACTCCTTCACGAGTACTGATACTCAACTCGAGTTTAAATGAATTAAATTATTGTCCGTACCGATACGCTCTGTTCCGTATCGATACTCACTATCGGTACTCGGATTGCCCTGTACCGATCACTATCCGTACCGATACTCTTACCTTACGCACTAGTACACTAAGCCCTTCCTAGGCAATGCAACAATGGGTACCGATACGCCCCTAGCGAACTGGTATGTCAAAGTATTACTGGAATTTACCTTAAGCAATGGGGTACCGATACACGAAATGCGTACCGGTACGCTCCTCACAACCTGTCTCCCAAAATACAAAGGAGTACCGATACGCAACCACCCCGAACCGGTACTCGGGCCTAGATTTCAAAACCTAGAACTCGGGATTTCACCAATCCCCCACTTAACCTTCATGGTTAAGTCCCAAATCATTCCTACAAGTTATTTAGAGTATAATAGGTGGTTTTCTACCCATGTAACACATTATCAACACCCAATTCGTGATTTACCATTAAAAGGGGTTTAAAGCTCAAGAACCCTAACTATGCAACCCATAAACATAAAACCAAGCAAGGCAATCATCTTAGGAGGCTCATGAAATGTAGGAGTCAGAAATGTATTGACCTCAAGCAAGCAAAACCTGAAATGAAGCTCCCGCCAAGCTCTTACCACATCTCTTCTTGGCCCAAGCTTCCAAACTCAACCTCCACCAAATCTAATGTTGTTTAGCTCGAAATGGAGATTCTTTGATGCTGATAAACTCTTCCTTGATGACCAAACAGAGATTCACACTCTAAAACAACAAGTTTCTATTTTTTTTCTATTGGTTTGGGTGAGTATTTTAGGGGAAAGATGATAGGGATGAAATGGGAACAAAGATGACTTCACCCTCCCTTCACTATGCTGAGAAATTAAAGAGGCATCAACCCTCTTATCCCCCAAAAGCAATTTACTTTATTGCCCTTCATAACATTCACTTCATTCAGCCATTTACCCATCACCCAAGCCCAATAACACAAGAAAGCCCATAAAGCCCAACATAACCCGAACATTTATCTCGATGTGTCGGTCCAAGACCCAAGTCAATGCCCATCGTTGACTAAAAAATATGGGTTGTTACAACTCTGACCCTTCCCATGTCAGCCCTCTTAAAGAAATCAAGGTGAGTGCCGATTTGTCTTATAGGGAGGAACTGATCAAAGTCCTTAATGTTGGAGTCAATGAGCTACGCAACAAGAGTATACCGTTGGTCAAGATGCTATAGAGGAACCGTGATGTCGAAGAGGCCACTTGGGAGTCTAAAGACGATATAGAGTTGTTGTACCCATACATTTTTAGATCAGGTAAATTTTAAGGAGGAAAGAGTTGTAATGACTCAGATTTTCCAAGTCAATGAGTTAGCATTGACCCGAGTCTAGGGTCATAGTTTGAGTGGGTTTCAAACCTATTAGACCTTGAGTGTTGACCTTTGAGCTTAAGAATTGGGCCATGTTGAGAAGTTTTGGAAAGCGAGGGACTTAGAGTATGAATCTCCCAATTTTTGGACTGAGCACTTTTAAACTTTGTCCCCTCCTTTTCCAAAAGCTGCCCATAATACATCATCCTCCATAACTAACCTTCTTCATCCAAAAATCTCCTCCTCTTGTAAGAACACCAAGGAGAAATTAAGGTAAAGATTCAAACTTTATCCCTCATTCTTCATACCCAGAATTGATGTTTTAGATATGTTAATCTCCTCCATACGATCTACTTTTTGAAGTAAAAATCCATAGAAATGGTGGTGAGTAAAGGAAATGAGTTTTAAAGGGGTTTTGAGAGGTGGTTGTTTTAGTACAAATTTTATGATTTAAATTCGTCTAAAGCTTACATCTAACCTTTTAAGAGTATAATGAATCTGTTTTTACACTTGTTGTCTAGTTTAAGAGGTTGGAGGGACACCCTACACCAAAGGGCAAAGAGATGAAGTAAAGAAAGCTTAAGAAGAGGAAATTTTGAGATTTTGAGTAAGGTTAGTACAATTCTATCTCCAACATGTTTCATGTTTCTCATAAAGGTGATTTTCCTTGCATTGTTTTATTTTTGGAGTGTTGAAAGCTCGATTAAGGGTGAAAATGGTAAAATCTAAACTTTGTGTTAAAAACCCCTAAAAATGGCAGTAAATTATCCTATTAATCTTTCATATGTTGTAGATTCGAGTTGAAGGGCTAAGGGTTTAATTTAGGAGGCTTGGGAAGCCATTTCTCAGGCCTTGGAATTTATTTCTGGGCTTCAGTATCGGTACTCAAGAAGCCATTATCGATACCCTTATTCCATAAAAATTCAGTGGCAAATTGTGGTATCGGTACCCAATGAGGGGTATCGATACTGAGGGGTGTATTGATACCAGTGTGGGAGTATCGATACCAGGCGTATCGATACAAAAAATAGGGGTATTGATACCAAGGGGTGTATCGATACCAAAAAGGGGTATCGATACCCACTAGACAATCTGCCCAAAAATGTTGATTTTTGCCTGAAAGGTTGAAAAATTACATCGTTCGATCCAATAGAACCCTAATAGCCTGAAATGAGTTGTAACACTGAGAAACTGAGAAATTACCCTATACTCGAACATAAAATTTAAGAACTCGATAATTACTATGTGTGACATGTATGATTGTTAACAACCATAGGTTGATTCACTTATGTGGTATGGTTGTGTGCCATGTGGGCACTTGGTTGATGGGATCCGGATACCTGAGGTAAGCACTATTGTACATAGCTATGATGTTGATGCGCTCGATGTCTTAGTGGTCCCGAGCGGCTTTACTACCCGATGTCTATGTGGTCCCAGGTAAGTGTCATGCACGACCTAATATCTTAGTGGTCTTAGGTGCGTAGCATGTCAAGGTATTCGATGTCTATGTGTTCCCAAATATCGGTCGATGCACTCGATGTCTAAGTCGTCCCGAGTGTACTAGTGACTAGCCCGATGTCTTTATGGTCCCGGCTTGACAGGTTTAGTTATTGTGATGGCAGTAAATAATGCTTGAATTGTTCATCCCTGCTTTATACTCATTGCTTAATCATGCATGCTTACTTTTATGATCATCATGAAGTTTTGTTGAGTAGACTTGTACCACTGAGCTTTGTTAGATCAGTGTGCAGATGTGTTGTTTTCCTGTGCGTAGGTTGGCAAGTCACTCTCTCAGAAGGAGCATATCGACGAGGACTTCCCAGCACCGAATCAATTTGAGTACAGTACTTTGATTTTGTAGTAGGGATATGTATCCATAGGACCTTATTGTGGTCTGTCTATAACTCTATTTATACCTTATTTTGATGTACGATGTTTAATACGTACAGAGCTCCAGTTTATATGTTAGATTTAAAACTATTATGAAACTTATTCTAAATGACTTGTTTTAATTTGGCTAAACTTGAGATTTTAAATCAAATGAATTTTTATGGGCCGGATTAGAAGAAGCCCGAGTATAACATCTCGAATCCGGTGAGATCAGAGTGTTAAGTCACACATTAAATCACATTAAAGGATCCAAGATTTGTCTCCAGCGTCGCGTGAATACTGTAGCATCCAATCTATCACAAGTGAATGTTGTTCTACTGTTCCGGAGCTCCACTGCTCTGTTACTTCCTGCGCAAACACCCCTAAAAGCCATTACATTTCCCATTAATAGCATCAATATAGATAAACATTAAGCTCAAGCACTATAACTCCATAACTGTATGCAAACTACTCTTAAATGCAACTATATGAGCCTGAACACATGCAAAAGCTAAATAAAATGGGTACAAAATATAGGTTATCTACAGGGATGTAAAAAGCTGACCCGACCTGAAAACCCGACTGAAACCTACTCGAGCCAGAACCTGGTTTGACCCGAGGATGCGATGACCCAAAACTGATCTGTAACCAACTATTGTTGACTCGAACCTGAGTTAGACATGTTACTGTAGTAACTGAACCCGACTTACATCCGACCGAGAATAACCCGAACCCGAATTGAACCTGTTATTGTGGACCCGAAACCCGACTAAAATGAACTCAAACCCGAGACTAACCTGACAGATAACCGATATTACCTGACTGAATCGACCCGAGATCTGATTTTACCTGACCTGTTTTGAACCCGACATGTTAATTGACGTGACATGTTTTGAACCTGACCTGTTGTTGACCTGAACTAATATTGACCTGGCTTAATTTACCTAACATGTAATTGAGAAAGCCTATGATTTGATGATTTGATGAATTTAAAGTGATGATAAATGTAAATTATTAAGTGTTGGTAAATGTAAACTATTAATTTTTTAAATCAATTTAAAGTGTTAAATAATCTTTTTGTTATATATACATATATAATCAATTAAAAATATCAAAAAAAAAGAAAGATTGGATTTAGATGTTCATTTGACACTACTTAAGTTTGAAATTTTATTAAATAATTCAATGCTTAGTAATAATTCAATATTCTTACTAACTCATTCAATATAAATTATTTGTCAAGTTTGAACTACTAAGTTTGAACTAAATTAAAGTTTTAACTTTCATGTTGATGTTATCATTTGTACAATTACATGTTTACATCCATATCAAAATTTTGTGTATAATTATATTTAATCAAAGTTTATTATATGTTATAATAATAATAATGTCTAAATTGAATTAACTTATTAAACTTAGAATCTAATTGAGCTAAACTAAAATCTAGAAGCATAAATCACGGACATAATTAAAAGAATTCTAAAACTAAATGTGGAATTTCAATTAAATTAATCTAAGTTGGGACTCAATTGAATTAAACTAAAACATTTGGTAGAAAAAGAAAAAGACAATCGATAAAAAAGGGGAAAAAGACAAAATTTTAGAGGGAAATAAGCCACCCATTTTTTTAGGTTTGAGATTAATTTACTTTTAGTATAAAAATTTTGGAGGGATAAAAGCCACCCAAAATTTTGGAGGGAATTAGGGGAATAAGCCACCCAAAATTTTGGAGAGAATTAGTGGAATTTTTATTTTGATAATTTAGTTTAATAATATTTTTATTTATTCTAGTCTATACAATTTAATTTTTAGTCAAAATTTCCCTATATTTATTTATATTTTTGAAAATTTAGTCCAATTTATTCTAGTCCCTAAAATTTAATTTTTACTCTAAATTAACCCCTATTCATTTTTTTATTTTATTCTAGTCCTTAAAAATTAAAAACCTCCCCGCCCATTTTTCAAATTGATCTGCCCGCAGCCCACCCATATTTAAAAATCAATTGTCAATTGCTGTAACAAATGGAGGAACTTTTTCTCGCACATTTTTATTGGGTTATTAGTGGATTAGGCCATTACTATTTTAGGAGCTTTACACTTAAGTCATTTTTATATTCTTTAGTTTTAGTTTGATTCATTTTAGTCCTAATTTGAGTTTAGTTTCCTTAAACCTTTAGGTTTAGGTTCTTTTTTAATTAGATTCTCTTTCATAAAATTGTTTAATAATTAAAACGTTTGACGGGCTTTTCAAGGCCCAATTTATTTCGGCAAAGATAAAAAATGGCGTCGACAATTATAATGTATTAAATTATAATTACTAGTGTTTAGGGTTATGGGATTAGTTTAGGGATTAGGGGATTATTTTTGCACTTTAATTATTAGTGATGATAAGATTTAGGGGTTAAGGTTTGGAGTTTAGGTGTAAATATGTCAAGTTGAGTGTTTGGAGTTATGGGATTAGTTTAGGGATTAAGGGATTATGCTTGCACTTTAATTATTAGTGATTGTAAGATTTATGTGTTGAGGTTCGGGGTTTATGGTAAATGTATCAAGTTGAGTGTTTGGGGTTATGAGATTAGTTTAGGGATTAGGGGATTATGCTTGCATTTTAATTATTAGTGATTATAAGATTTAGGGGTTGAGGTTTGGGGTTTATGGGTATAATATATGTTTCAAGTTGAGTGTTTGGGATTATAGGATTAGTTTAGGGATTAGAAGATTCGAGGATTAGGCTTGCACTTTAATTATTAGTGATTGTAAGATTTAGGGGTTTGTGGTTTATGGGTAAATGTGTCAAGTTGAGTGTTTGGTGGGAGTTATGAGATTAGTTTAGAGATTCAGTTTGCACTTTAATGATTAGTGGCTGTAAGATTTAAGGGTTGAAGTTTGGGGTCGAGAGATTCGAATTGACCCCTATTTATTTTAAAATTTTCTAATATAATCTAATGTTTTTAATATGATGATATTTTTATTAATTATAGTCCCTAAAACTTTATTTTTAGCCGAAATTGACCCATATATATTTCTATTTTTGGTAATTTAGTCGAATAATATTTTTGTTTATTCTAGTCCCTACATTTAATTTTTAGTCAAAATTACCCCATATTTATTTATATTTTTGGCAATTTAGTCCAATAATATTTTTGTTTATTCTAGTAGCTAAAATTTAAATTTTACTCCAAATTGACCCCTATTCATTTTTTTATTTAGTCAAGTGTTTTTAATATGATGATATTTTTGTTCATTATAGTCCCTAAAACTTTATTTTTTTACAAATTGACCCCTATTCATTTTTTATTTAGTCCAATGTTTTTAATATGATGATATTTTTGTTCATGTTAGTCTCCAAAATTTTATTTTTCACCGAAATCGACCCTTATTAATTTCTAATTTTTGTAATTTACTCTAATATTTTAAATATGATGATATTTTTGTTCATTATAGTGCCTAATATTTATTTTTAATGCGATTTGTGTTTGTGAAAGGCGTTAAATAATTCACTTGAAATGACTCTACCCAAAGTCTATCAATTATTTGTACCAAACCCAAACTTAATACGAATTCGAAACATGAATTAACCTGACTTGAAGTGAACCCGACTTGAAATGAACTCGACCTGAAATGAATTCGACCTGAAATGAACCCGAGCCTGAATTAATCCGTCAATTAACTGATTCGGACCTGAATCATTTTGACCCGGCCCGAAATGAACCCGACCTGAAACTAACTCGCACCAGACCTGAATCGAGTCAAAATATTAAATCGACATAAAATAACCTGTATCCGATTTGACCAATCCTGAAACTCACCTCATCACCTATTTTTGCATCCCTAGTTATCTATGTAGTCATCATCCGCTTTATATGTAAAGACAAAAACATGGTTTCTTTCGATAAAAAGTAAAGCAAACACCAATAAAGAAAACACCAATCAAATTTCAACTTTTTCAACAATACGTTTTTTAAATAATTTTTAAACCCAATAAAAAAGAAACAGCAATAACAATCATTCTACAATACTTTTTAAGTTTGGACATTGTTATTGTATCAAAAATTAAAAAAAAATAAAAAAAAATTTAAGAAATACACAAAAAGAGTAGAAACTATTAACGTACCGTACAGAAGGCTTGATTTCCTTTTGATTCTCAGCTTTCTAACCATTTTGCGTCCCCAGAATATACCCTAATCCTTTCGATTAAACCCTAGTTGTGGATAAATTTTTGGGTGCGTTTTCACCAGAGGAGAAGAACCCTAGAAACATAATTTTCATTGATTTTGTTTACTAAATAATCTGAATCCCAATTTGTTGATTTTATTTACTTTACTTGATGTTGTTTTACCTTTCCATTTTACACGTGTAAGCTTAATTGGATAATAAAAAAATGACTTGAAAATTTAGGAAAATATAAAATAAGCCATGTCAACAAATTCGTTAGGTATTTAATGGAAAGAGACCAAAACAGAAAATATATGTAACGAGAGAGACGATTTTGACGAAAAAATTAATAGAGTGACAAACAAAAAAAGGTGACAATTGAATGACCACCAGTGTAATTTTCCCTTCATTTAATAGGGGCAAAAAATGTATGAATTTATTTTTTTTTTTTGAGAGAAAAATGTATGCATTTAGTACATCAGATTGGTAGATTTGGGTTACTATCTGTCCATCTTCAATCCCCTTACTGTTCATTCGTTTTTAAAGAAAACGAGGTTGTTTTTCAGCTTAAGCAATCATTGTAGTGTAGATTTAACCAGCGTCAGCATCTTTAATTAGCAGAGTTTTTTTCTTTTGCTAGGATTCTCTTATCCCTTTCTTTTGAATTGCCTTTGTAATTTCACTTTTCTTGCTTCATTTTATTGCGCAGTTGATCACCGTCTTAAACCATATCCATGGCAGACTCAAAGCAGGAAGAGATAGAAATCATCCATTCATGGTCTGCTCCAAGATCACTCAGTACTAGTCTCATGTATTCGTTTTCTCAGGTAATATCAACTTCTTTTTCTGGGTTCCTTGTTTGGTGGATGAGAAAGTTTGAGAGAAAAAAATGAAGATGAAAGTATATTGACACTCTTGTTTGTTATATAATCTCTGGGTTGGTTTGAAAATGGAGCTTTTCATTGAATTTTAAGTACCTGTTGGGAAGAATGAAGAACTCAAAAGTAAATTTTGATTCTTTTCAACACATGGTTTATTAAGAAAAGTGATTACTGTTCAAGTTGAAGAAGAATGAAGAGCAATCTTACTTGTTTGGATAAAATGGAATTTCTGAATCCATTGTAATTAACCCCATTAGTTTTGTTCTGTTATGATTCCTGGCGGTTTAATTGGTTGCCGAGAAAATTGAAGCAGAGAAGCTCAATCATGAAACAGTAGTGAAATCACTGAAATGGTGGTTTGTTTTAGGGAGGACAAGACTTGGTTTTCTGAATTGTACAAATCTCGCTGTTTGAGTGGCTTATATTAATTGATCATGATTTTGACTTCTGGATCACATTCACTGGTATCTTCAAGCTTTTGAAAGTGTGAATACGAATATTTATCCGATACAGGTAGGTTAAATTTCTTTTCAAGTTTTTCCATGTATTTTGAAGGGTCCTCGGAGGATCATATTTCCGTGCTCATGTCCGGATACGGGTCATAGTCGGACATGTGTACTTGAAAAAGAAACAAATGAAGACTCGGACTTAGTGGTTTAATAAGTGTTCAACTGAATCATGATCCTACTGATTCTTAATTTTTCATTCTTCTGTTTTCAACGACCTAGAATCGGATTTGCTAGAATATTGGCACTAAAAACTTGCATTTAGTTGAATTAGATGGTGTCCTATTTTATGGTCTGAGTTTTAGTTTTTCAGAAAATAGTTGAGCATTGAAAGGTTTTTATCTTTTAAGTAACTATAAAATATTAATCTGAAGTTCAAATTGGATGAAGTCTATGAAACACTAATGGTGGAAGAATCCGTAATTTTCTTTACAAGTTTCTCAATTTGCCTCTCTCTTCTGTTTATATTATATACACTTACCGTTTTCTGCTATACTCAGAGGGATGACATAGAAGTTCTGGATGAGCCTCTCTATGGAACTTTTCTTCGTGTTACCGGTGCTGAAAGGCCTTACCGTGAAGAACTCCTTTCTAAGATGGTGTGTCACATAAGCTTAACCGATGTTTCACCATTTTTGCTTCTTTCCTTGCAGTTTAAGATGGAAAAAAAATAGGATAGAGTCTGAAGTATTTATTCACGTTATCAAAAAACTGTCATTGGTTTTTTTAAGTGGAGATGCAAATGCAATCCCCCAAATTATGTGTTTAAAATTCATTGTATATGTTGGCTTTGATTATGTTCTACAGATCAAATATATTTTAATGTTACTTCTCTGAGTGATTTTATTGATTATGGGACAAATGGCCAATTATGGAGCGAAGGAAGCAAATCAACATGAGATTTATGTTGCAGCCAACATTAATTGATTGATGTCTATGAAGCGTCGACTTTTCTGTTATGGGAGTGTATCCATGTTGGACAAGTCTCTGACACAACAGAACATGTACCAGGCATGCAAGGACACATCCGTGTTCCAAATGACTGAATGTCTGTTGAGATCTGAAACAAAAACATAGAAACTGGAATTCTGAATGGTAGTTGAAGATGTTGGAATTGAATTGTTTGGTTTGCTCCAATTACCGAGTAATTGTGAAGAATGCTTTATTACTTTTAACTTTGTTATCTCTAAGCATATTATCTTGCATTCTGTTTCATACGTCTGTTCCTTTCAATTTAAACAATGTCTTTTCTTTTCAGTTTCTGGTTTCCCTCTATGCTTTTGTGCTTTGTTTCAGTTGTTAATGGCATCTCCTTCATATTTGTATATTTTTCGGCATAGGAATGTGATGGTGATAAAGTTGTGAATGACATCATTTACGGTCCTGGAAAAAAGAAGTATCGGTATTGTAAGGTAATCTAAATTTTCTTCCATCTAGCAAGCGTGTGTTTGGTTCTAATCTAGAAATTATTGCTAATCTTGTTTTTTAATTATTTATGTTGAATGTATGACTTTCCTTAAGAAGGATATACTTTTTCATTTCTTTGAGATTAGATTGATTCTAAAGGAGTTAATTTCTTAAGCTACATTCATTTGTTCTAACTTCATTTCACATGCAAAAGTGTTGAATTTTAATGCAAAAAGGCTTGATAATGGGTTTTCTGGTCGATTTCGATTTTTCCTATGTAGTGGAACACGTTGTGCGGAATGCATTAGCAGATTCTAAGATTGAACCCGAGATTATCATAGTTTGAAAATTTTAGCATTGAAATATTATTTCATGTACCAATTCTCCTCTCCTTGCATACAGCACATTGCAAAGCAACGGGTGCCCGGTTTGCCAAATGACTTGCTGCAGAGAGGAAAGCACTTTATACTGATACAAAATCCCCTCAATATACTGGTAAGCTGTTTGGAACTCATTTTCCATTTCACTTCACTCGGAGAGAATCATATCAGTAAACATAAAGGAAATTTGTAGGTATATAGTAGATTTTTCCTTGTTTAGAAGTGAATTGTTTAAGGTTTGATGTGTTAACATCTATATAGGCATTGAAAATTTTATAAACTTGACAGCATTGACATGGGAAAGATTTAATAATCTGATGCTTACTGCTCGATGTTTCACCATTTGTATCTCTGATGTCATTCACTGATACTTTTTATGTTTTGTGTTTATTTTCAGTCATCATTTGAGAAGGTTGTGCCTCCATCTTTCCTTGAGCTAGGTTTGGGAGAATTAGTTTCCATATACAGTGAGCTTTGTGCACAGGGAAAGCTTCCACCGGTCATCGATGCCGCCGACCTTCAAGAAAATCCGGAGGTTGTCGATCTTTTCTAAACAGGATAACCTGGAAGATCTTACTATATAGAAAGCCTGTTATTGTAGGTTAACACGTAAATAATTAGAGTTGTAAGTCTATCCTAACTAAGTAGTTTAGTTGTAATCTAACTCTATCCGTGTGAGGGATAAGAGTCCTAGCCTAGAGGATATCTACTCAATGTAAAACTCCTTGTAAAAGTCTATAAGTAGACTTATTTTCTGTAAATTGAAATAAGAGAGTAGAAAACTTCTCTAACCCTATTTTCTACATGGTATCAGATTAAGGCGATCCTACCTATCCAACAGTTTTTTTCCCTTTTTTCTCTAACGATCAAAACCCTCTCTTTCAATGACTCATTCAGAACCCTCTGCATCAGAGATTAGTTCTCAAAATAATCCTTGTCCCCCTGAGTTCCAGCTTTCAGATTCATCTCTTTCTCCAATTACATCCTACAAATTAAATGGAAACAACTATCTCCCTTGGTCTCAGTCAGTGAGGCTATATATTATAGGAAGAAGGAAAGCTTCCTATCTCTCATATTCAATGCCTATTCCAGAAGAATCTGATCCAGCCTATTCTAACTGGTTGAGTGAGAACAACATGATTATGTCATGGCTAATTAATTCTATGGTTCCCGAAGTTGGGGAAAATTTTATGCTCTACCAGACTGCGGCAGAGATATGGAGTGCAGCCAGGGATACATACTCCAGTGTGGATAATACACCGGAATTATTTGGCGTTGAAAATCAGATTAAAGATCTCAGACAAGGAGATCTGTCCGTAGCACAGTATTTTGGAGTTCTCACTAAGTGCTGGCAACAAATTGATTTGTATGAGGCAAATGAGTGGAAGTGTCCTGATGATATTAGCTTCTATAGTAAAATAAAAAATCAAAGGAGAATCTTTCAATTTCTTTCTGGACTTAATGGTGAGTTTGATGGGGCAAGGAGCAGAATTTTGGCTACTAAACCCCTTCCCTTGGTCCGGGAAGCCTTTTCAGAGATTAGGAGAGAAGAAAGCAGACTCTCCTTGATGGTACCAGCTGCTCAACAGACAGATGCTTCGGCACTCATTACAAATTCCAATTCTGGGAGTAAACAAAGGAGGGGGAGACCATGGTGTGAACACTGTAAAAAGGTTGGGCATTTGATGGACCAATGCTGGAAGCTACATGGAAAACCAGCAGACTGGAAACCTTCTAGATCCAGATTTCAGAAGGAAGCAAATGTTGCATCTCCAAAAAAAATTTCCAGCAGCTTTAGTACACAGCAGATTGCGGAACTTCAACAAATATTCAGTCAACTATCGTCTAAGACTAATACTACTGCCTTAACAACATCTGAAGGTAGAATTTCCTATTTAGCAACAATTAATTCCTTACATTGGATAGTAGATTTGGGTGCCTCTGACCATATGACAGGAAATATTAGTTTGTTCAGAAAATATAGCAATCACAGATCTCCCTCCTCGATCAAGATAGCAGATGGTTCCCTCTCAACAGTGAAAGGAAGTGGTTCTATTGAATTAAGCAAAAACATAGTATTATCTGATGTACTTTATGTTCCTAAATTAGCCTGTAATTTATTATCAGTGAGTAAGTTGATTAAGGATGTTCTCTGTAATGCTAATTTTGGGGCTGATGGTTGTATTTTTCAGGCACAGGGCTCGAAGATGGTGATTGGCAGTGCTAGGCTATCTAACGGCTTATATATCCTTGATGGAATATCCTACCAGAACTCCTCTATTCCCAATTGCATTCAGACATCAGTTTCCTCTACAAATTTAGGTTCAGATAATATTATGCTCTGGCATCTTCGATTAGGACACCCCAGTTTTTATTACCTTGCAAAGTTGTTCTCAAATTTATTTATCAATAAAAATCCTTCTTCTTTTATTTGTGAAGTGTGTCAAATGGCAAAACATACCAGAAAACCATATGTTTCTTCTCCTTTTAAACCTACTTCACCATTTGCTATTATACACAGTGATATTTAGGGCCTTTCTAAAGTTCAAAATATTTCTGGGTCTAGGTGGTTTGTGTTTTTTATTAATGATTTCTCTAGGACCACTTGGACATATTTAATGAGAGAAAAGTCTGAGGTTGAAGTAATTTTTAAAACTTTTTATCAAATGATAAAAACACAGTTCGATAGAAATATCAAAGTGGTTAGGAGTGATAATGGGAGTGAATATCTTAGCAAGTCTCTTAGGTGTTTCTTTCAAGAAAATGGAAGTGTTCATCTCACCTCATGTGTCAACACCCCTCAACAAAATGGAGTGGCTGAGAGGAAGAATAGACATCTAATGGAAGTAACTAGGTCCCTTTTGTTTTCAGCTAGTGCACCTAAATATCTTTGGGGGGAAAGCTCTTCTTACTGCAACTTATCTTATCAATAGGATGCTTAGCAAGACCCTAGGATTCAAAATACCTACTGAAATTATGTTTCAACATTTTCCACACTTTAAACCATTGTCCTCAGCCCTCCCTCTTCGAGTCTTTGGATGCACATCTTTTCTTCATGTGCACAGCAACAATCGTAGTAAACTGGATCCTAAGTCATTAAGGTGTGTGTTTATAGGCTACTCCTCGAGTCAGAAGGGTTACAAATGTTACTGCCCCACTAATAGAAAAACCTATATTTCTTTTGATGTTACCTTTTTTGAAAATCAGCCTTACTTTGCAGGGCCTGACATTCAGGGGGAGAGACCTAAAGAATCTCAGTCCACACAGTCCATTATTCCTATGCCTATCCTTCCTGAGCCTGCCTTGGATATCATTGAAACTGTTGCCCCTAATCCTGTAGACACAACTTCTCCACAGTCCAATACACCTTCTCCACAGTCTAAACCTTCCAGTCCTTATACAACACCTCCTCCAACACTCAGAACTATATCACACTCTGTGACTCCACAACCACCAGAGAAACAACTTAATGTCTACACAAGGAGGAAAAGAAATCAAACTGAAGATGTTGGTCAGCCTAGCACTTGCCAGGAACCAATTTTGAGTTCTAATGCTATGGAGACAAGAGGTAATGTTATTCCACAAGATTCTACTGTGAACTTAGATGACTTTCCCATTGCTATTAGAAAATGGGTAAGGAAATGTACTGCTCATCCTATCAATAAATTTGTTGCCTATGGGAAGTTATTATCTGGTTTCAAAGCTTTTACAGCCAGCATTGATAGTGTGAAGATCCCTAAGACAGTAGAAGAGGCGTTCGAAAGTCCTGAGTGGAGGAAGGTTGTTGAAAAAGAGGTCAAAGCACTACAAAAGAATAATACTTGGTGTTTGACTAATTTACCAGAAGGGAAAAAGGCTGTTGGGTGCAAATGGGTATTCACAGTCAATAATCACTCAGATGGGAGCATTGAGAGATACAAAGCAAGGATAGTGGCTAAAGGGTTTACTCAATCATATGGAGTAGATTATCAAGAAACCTTTGCCCCAGTAGCTAAATTGAATACCATCAGAGTGTTATTATCAGTAGTTGTTAACAAGGATTGGAAGTTGCACCAATTGGACATCAAAAATGCTTTCCTTAATGGAAGCCTTGAGGAAGAAGTATACATGGAGGTTCTACCAGGTTTGGAGGAAAAGACCACAAAGAGGACAATGTGCAAACTAAACAAATCACTGTATGGATTAAAGCAATCCCCTAAAGCATGGTTTGACAGATTTGCTAAGGCTATGGTTCAGAATGGGTACAAGCAAAGTCAAGCAGACCATACATTGTTTCGAAAGGTTGCCCAGATGGTAAGATGACTCTTCTAATTGTCTATGTTGATGATATGATCATTACAGGGGATAATATTGAAGAAATAGAGATGCTGAAAACTATTCTAGCAAAGGAGTTCGAGACTAAGGATTTGGGAAGCCTTATTAGGAATGGAAGAAGCAAGATCGAAAGAGGGGATTGTTATAAACCAAAGAAAGTACATCATCGATCTACTTATAGAAATTGGAATGCTTGGAAGTAGACCAGCTGAAACCCCAATGGAACCAGGTTTAAAGTTCAGTAAAGATAAAACGGGGAATCCAGTGAATAAAGAATCCTACCAAAGACTAGTTGGAAAACTAATCTATCTCTCATTTACTACGCCCGATATTGCATACTCAGTGAGCATAGTTAGTTAACATATGAGTGATCCTCGAGAATAGCACATGGATGCAGTCAATAGAATTTTGAGGTACTTGAAATTTACACCAGGATCTGGACTGTTTTTCAGGAAACATCAGGATAGAACAGTAAGGGTCTACATGGACTCAAGCTGGGCAGGAGAACTGACAGATAGAAGATCTGTTAGTGGCTATTGCACATTTTTGTGGGGAAATTTGGTCACCTGGAGAAGCAAGAAGCAAGTTGTGGTTTCTAGAAGCAGTGCAGAAGCAGAGTTTAGAGCTTTGGCTCTTGGGATATGTGAAGGAATGTGGATCAAGAAACTTCTCATGGAGTTAGAGCTGGATGAAAAGGCAGAATTTGAAGTTTACAGTGACAATCAGTCAGCAATGAGCATTGCTAGAAATCTAGTACAACATGATAAGACCAAACACATTGAGATTGATAGACACTTTATCTATGAGAAGGTCAACAACGGGGTTGTAAAGCTTCACTATATTCCTACTAGGAACCAGCTAGCCGATATTTTCACCAAAGCACTTCCAAGAGTGAGCTTTGAAGAAATGTCATCCAAACTGGGTGTACATAACATATACACACCAGTTTGAAGGGGAGTGTAGGTTAACACGTAAATAATAAGAGTTGTAAGTCTATCCTAACTAAGTAGTTTAGTTGTAATCTAACTCTATCCGTGTGAGGGATAAGAGTCCTAGCCTAGAGGATATCTACTCAATGTAAAACTCCTTGTAAAAGTCTATAAGTAGACTTATTTTCTGTAAATTGAAATAAGAGAGTAGAAAACTTCTCTAACCCTATTTTCTACAGGTATCATACTGCATATGAAATCTTACAATGTATTGGGCTTTTATTTTGCCAAACCTTGAAACTTGATGCCTGTTTTCATCTTATCCATGTACAGGATACCTTACGTGGTCTTTGTCAAGATTTGGATATTCCTTTTCAAGATGCAATGCTCAGGCATGTGAAACTTCATTTCCTTCTATGCTAAAACCTTCAAAGCTATTAACTTGCTCCTCATGCTGTGTAATTTAATTAACTCAGGTGTAAGAATCTGATTTGGGTGTGTTTAAATTTTTTTTAAGTCTTTCCTTGTATTGGGAAGGCCCATGGTGGGTTATATCTTCATACTCATGCCCAAATATGTGCAAGACTCTGGTACTTTAAAAAACATGAAGCGTCGAAGCAACATAGATAATTAAACCGCCTTTCTTTGACAATAGCTGTATTTCTATTCTTTTACATGTTTCTTTCTCTTGTATGTGTCCTTAAAATTCATTGGACTATAATAAACTGTCCAACGCAGTCATATATCACACCTAATTTTTTTTGCTGAATATATATCACACTTAATGTGCAATGATATGATTTTATACATGGTCTCTTCTATGATAATATCATTATCATAATGACTTTGTGGTCAAACATTGATCAGATGGGAAGCTGGTCCAAAACCATTTGATGGTATGTGGGCGCCATGGTGGTATAAAAGTGTGCATGACTCGACATATTTTGCACCCAGAAGAAAGTTCCCTAGGGTATGTGACCTGTTTCATTATTTTCATTTTGCATTATGAATTGTAAACCTGTTGCTTGTCTTGAAACTAAATTTGTAGTCATCTTGTAGTTGAGGTGTCTCTACTCTCTATTAACTTCGTGTTAATGGAACTCAGGTGTGAGCGTAGGGTACGGGCATGTTGAAAATTTTCTAAGCTTTTGCATGTATTTGGAAGGATCCTTTTATAGTTGTATCCCCATACTCATATCCATATATGTGTCGGATACGGGTACTTAAAGCTAAGTAAAGAATTGGAGTATCATATTTAAATTGTATTTATGTTGTTTATACTGATAAGAATTAGTCCTCTGCCTTGTTTCTCTCTGTAATGGTGATGGATCTATAATGACTTATTTCGAGTCTTGATGTGCTGAAAGTAGATTATTTTTGGAAATAAACAATTACTAAAAATGTGTTTTGAAGGCTGACAATAGCAGTTTCTGCTTTCATGACAATGTAGTTGGCCCATGTAAACAAATTTCTCAATCATCTCAATAATGATAGTTCTTTTTTTACTTTTAATAATCTGTATCTTTAAGTTCATTAGAAGAAGTGTTGATACAATTATGTTTTATCTTGTATATGTTTTCAGCCATTTCCTTTCTCATTGTATGACTTGTTGGAGCAAAGTCTACCTTTCTATAACTTGCTTAAGCGCAACGTGAGGCAGACATCATCCCTTTTAAAAAGCCCTTACCGTTTCCTGATCTTCCAGTTCCCGAGAATGCAAAGCTGCTTGCTTGGGTTGGTGATGAGATTCTACCTCGCGAGAGTGCAAAGGTCCTTAATCCTGGAACCTTTCTCAATCTGTTATCCATTGACTTCAAACTTTCCTTTATGATTGTTAATTCACAGGTATATCATGTTTCTCATTCTTGCAATGCATTTCCAGGTTTCAGTATTTGATTCAGTTGTCCAAGGTGGCGATGCCGTGTGGGAAGGACTTCGAGTTTACAATGGAAAGATATTTAAGCTCGAAGAGCATTTAGATAGGTTAGTGAAACCAAATGCTTAATGAATTCCCTTTATTAAGAACTGCAGTAGCATTAAGCAAGGGGGGGGGAGAATCCGGACATTGTTGACCTCACTCATTTCTCCTATGAATGATTGATTGTATGGAGAAAGATGAAGGAATGACACATATGCGAACTTCGGTTGGTCCTTGCTGATAATGCCTAACTGTTGCTTGAATTCTTCTTTTGGTTCATTTTGCAAGGATGTTTGATTCCGCAAAGGCTCTGGCTTTCATCAATGTTCCAACTCGCGATGAGGTGAGGATCTGCAGATAAATTTTAATTAATTCTCTCCGAAAATATCCGTTTTGTGGATTGAGCATTGCTGGATGCTCATTGTTCATGCAACAATTTAATTGGTTCTTTTGTAATAACATGTTGTTGCATCATCACAGATCAAAGAGGCTATCTTCAGAACTCTCAATGCCAATGGAATGTTCGACAATACACACATTCGATTAACACTTACTCGTGGGAAAAAGGTATGTGTTAGTTAGTATGCATAACCGTGTGTTGTAAAGAGTTTTAGATAGAGTAGAAGTTGTATGTTATCTTTACTTTATCTTAACTAGTAGTTTGAATTTTAAATTTGATCTTTGTAAAGGATAAAAGTCTTATCCTATAGGTTAACCACTTGGTGTTAAACACCTCTGTAAAAGTCTATATAATAGACTCTCTTTCACTAATGAAATATAAGAAAAACACAGAGAAAAACTCTGTTTCTCACAGTATGTAACATTTTTACCTTCTCTCCACCTCTCTGGGCTAAAAAGTAGGATGTGGCAAAAAGTTCTTTATTGGCATTCATTAATTCTTAATTTGGATTTTCTGCACTAATATGCTATACTCACATCTTGTTCAGGTTACTTCCGGGATGAGCCCTGCATTTAATCGATATGGCTGCACTTTGATTGGTAAAGCAATGTTTAAGTCCTTCATATACCTCTTTAAGTTCCTATATCTATTGACACATGTATATTAGCTGCAAATTATTACCACACTTAGAATGTGTTGTCATAGTGTATTTGGATAACATTCGCAAAAGTTCTTTTGCAAGTATAGTATGTGCTACTGTGATTTGTGAGTTTTCAGCTGATATGCTTAATGCTTCCTGTGGAGAAAAAAATGCAGTGCTTGCCGAATGGAAACCCCCTGTTTATGACAATGAGAGTGGTATAGATCTTGTTACGGCTACTACTCGTCGCAATTCACCAAATGTAAGATTCTTGGAGTCTTTTCTTGCCACTATTTGCTACTTGCTACAAAAATTTATGAGAGCATATTATGCCAGGTCTTGCTGTTGCTTCTTGTGGGATGATATGCTGGGTGTTTGTTCCAATTTAATAGTAGTTTCCTCAACACAATTTTATCTTCCTATAAACCAGCTGACTTTGAATTTATTTTTTATCCTTTTTCAGAATTTGGACTGTAAGATTCACCACAATAATCTTCTGAATAATATATTGGCAAAGGTATTGTCCTATATGATTTTTCAATAAATCTGAGAGCAGTTAATGTTCTAATATCTGATTTACGATTTAAATGCTTCTGATTTACGATTTTTCATTCTTTCATGCTATTCAAGCAAGTTTTACTATCTTAAAATGCTTCTGTCCGTATTATCAACTGACTAACCAAATTTTGCCAGAGGAACTGTATTTTCTTACCAGACACTGTGAGGGACTTTTTTCTTTAGGTCTGTTTATGGGTGTTTGTTTGGGTTAAGTATGATATGAGCTGTACATTTGCTGTTTCATGGCGGAGATAATGTTGGTCAGACTAATGCTGGATATGTATTTTTGTTGAACTATGACTTGGACTTAAATTTGCATGGTCCAATGCAGGTAGAAGGGAATAATGCGAATGCCGGTGATGCAATCATGCTTGACAAGGATGGTTACGTATCTGAAACAAATGCCACAAACATTGTAAGATTTAGGATCTTGCTGCAATTTCTGATTTTAGATCTATATGTTGGATTGGGAAATTTACTAACATTAAAACGGAGTATGGTACCGATATGCAAGAGTAATCTTCATCTTTGTTCTTGGATAGTTAGCCATTCATCTCGGATAACCATTAACATTGATACTACAGAATATTCAAATGTGTTTTGTTGTTAAAAGGATTTTATTTTCAAAGCATGTGTTTTAAAAGTTGAAAATATCTAAACTGAGAAACATTCTTCTGTTTCATGTTGCAGTTTTTGGTCAAGAAAGGCTGTGTTTTGACACCTCATGCGGATTATTGTCTGCCTGGGATTACTCGAGCAACTGTAAGTTTTCTAAACATTTGATTTAGCTGTAATTTACATCCTGGCTGGTAAATCTCATAACTTACTGATCTTAAGGAAACAAATAACCACAAAATGTTTTTTGATATTTCCTTTGATCAGAAATGATACAGTGATATGAATTTGCATGTTTAAATTTACCTTGATATGAATTTGTTTCGGAGGACATATTGCATCATATACTTAACTCGATAAAATACTTGAAAAAGGCATCCTTACCCCCCCCCCCAAAAAAAAAAAAAACCCTTATTAGGAAGTGTTTGTAAAATGAACTAAAATTATCTTCTTTTTACTGGATAACATGATAAAATGGTAACACTATTTCATCTTAACTTTATATTATGTCATTGGTTTCGTTCAAAAAAATTTATTATATCATTGGGACTGATATGCACCCCTTGCTGTTTGAAATGCAGGTCATGGAGCTTGTTGAAAAGGAAAATTTTATCCTAGTGGAACGAAGAATTAGCTTATCCGAGTTCCATACAGCAGATGAGGTTTCCAGTTGTTTTTCATTCGAAACTCGAAAGCACTTTTACAAAATACTTCCAAAATTTAAACTGCATATGTTGATGGAGTTCCTTTGAACTATATAAAGAAGGCATTATTTGCTTCTATCTTATGTCGTATTTTAAAGTTCATTCACGAGATAAGTGTCTATTACGCCCAGCTACCTTCGTGTCAAATAGAAGATGTTCGGGTTCTTTCTTTTAATCATATCCTTCAAGTCTGCATTTGCTAATCTTTCGAGTGTAGGCCTAGGCCGACTAAACTAACTGCTACCTATAATATCATTTACCTTTGCCGAGTTTACGTATATTTATACCTTGATTGTCTTACATGTGTTTTGATTTTGATGATAATAATGCCCTGCAGGTATGGACTACTGGAACAATGGGAGAACTCAGTCCGGTGAGTTCCTTTCGTTATAAATATTCAATTTGAGACCTTAATGGATCAAGGGAGAATGGGGATTCTCCGACAGTATTCAATTTTGCTGTTTGCATATGCAACATTACAGGCTGACTGTTTAGATCCCCCTGTCCAATCTAGCTGATCATATATTTCTTTAACAGGTTGTGAAAATCGATGGGCGCGTTATTGGCAATGGTAAAGTTGGGCCAGTTACTCGAAGATTGCAAAATGCTTATAAAAAGCTGACAGAAGACGCTGGAGTGCCAATACCTACCAACTCCAACTCTGAAAAATGAATAACATCCTCTAAAAAAGGTTCGCTCTCTTTTGTATCATTTCCTCACTTAAAGAATTAAACATTTTAATATTAGAAAAGGTATTGATTTATTTTATGTTTGTTTCCATGGAAAATCTTGTTCCCAAAAGTCGATTTAGCGGTCATCTACCTTCCTGTTTTAGATTCGTTTCCACTGCTTCTAGCTTATAACTAAAGGAAACCCCTCGTACCAGGTTGTGGTTGTTGAAAAGCGTGTCTCGAGACGATGATTGCTGGAGAATATGGATGGATGCATGGACTTCTTTCCGAATACTGGTGTCGGGTACGAAATTGATTGTGAAAAACTCGGATAAATAATGTTTCCCACTGAATTGTGAAAGCTCATTAAGCCGTCTGTAATGAACAATGTCATCAATGTTGAATTATATGTTCTTAACATATTCACATTCGTGGCTACAATATTTTAATGTTGTTTTATGGCACTGTGAAAGTGCATGTATATATGTGTGTATATGTAAGTCAAAACTCTGCAATGGACCAGTCCGGGATATTCGTCCAGCACCCCAAGTAAGCTCCTTAAGCCTCTTGGGATTTTTTCCTCTTCTCAAGTAAAGCTCATAAATTGTGTTTTGATAATATGAATATAATTTTACAAGTTACTTTCAAATACGAGTAAATCTTTAAAAAATATCATTCTGCTTCAAAACCTACTTGTTTACTTTTAAAAATGGCTTAATATCAAAATAAGTGTCCAAAATATCACGTTTTTCTCTTTTAGATACTCAAATTATTTTTTGCTCTTTTTAGGTGTTCAAACTATCATTTTTTATCCCTTTTAAGATCAAACTGAGGCATTATTTTGACAAAAAAATGATAGTTTAGGCACCTTAAAAGGGATAAAAATGATAGTTTGAGCACCTAAAAAGAGAAAAAGTTTAAGCACCTAAAAGAGAAAAATAAAATAGTTTGAATACCTAAAAAGGACAAAAAATAGTTTAGGCACCTAAAAAAAATATGATAATTTAGACACTTATTTTGACATAAAACCTTTAAAAATATGTAAATTTTACAGTTTAAGGTATACTTGTAGACTTAGAAATTATAAGAAAACCCCAATTGTTATTTTTAACATATATGGAATAAAGAAAATTGCTATATGTTATAAAGAAAATTGCTAAAGACAGTTAATTTAAATTTTGTATATATTCAACAATTCAAAAAGCCTAAAAATAAATGAGTTTTGTAACTAATTTATTTAATTTCATTTTTTTAACTATTGGATGAGAATAAGTAGATGGTTGAGATTAATAAAAAATTATATTAACTTATAAATGACTTTTAATCTTATATATATATAATTATGGGTAAAGTACCAAAATGGTAACTAAACTTTTTTTAAAAAAATATAAAATGATAACCAAACTTTCAAAAGTTACAAAATGGCAATTAAATTTTATATTTTTTTACAAAATGATAAATAGGCCGTTAAGTAATTGACGTGGCTGTTATAAAATTTTGTATAATGTCATATTTAATCATTCATAATTATACATTCAATCAATGTAGTCTTAATTCAAAAAAATCATTAAATTTAACTCTCGTTATTCACATATTCTTTCAATTTGGTCCTTAACGCAAAATTCCAAAGTTGTTCCACTGCTCGGGAATAAGAAAATATTCGCTTAAAAAGTAGAACGGCAAGTCGGGAATATAGGGAAATGAAAAATAAAATATTCGCTTAAAAAGTAATATTTATAGAAGGCTCCCGTTGTAACTCATGAACCAAAAAGTTGAAAGCAAAGAGAAATAATCTACACCCTCTTGCCTAAAACATAAGATGCAATTGAGAAGTACTCTTTGGTTATGCACTGGAACTTCAACACCCATGCTTTAGCATTTTAAATCCTAAAACAATAACATAAGTGGATAAAAGCAGAAAATGTTAATGCAAAATATGAAGCATAAATAAGATTACCCATGGAATCAACTTTGTTGGCTCCTGACTCCACCCTTGGTACGATCCGATATAAAAACTGAATGTACACATAAATTAGGACCATACTACTGAACGCAATTATTTGATATTTCGTGAAATGTTATTACATCCAAAGCCCTCTAATTTAGATACTTCTAAAAAATCCTCGCATTCATCTGAACATTTTCAATTCTGGAAATGCAATGGAACAACTTTAGAATTTTGCGTTAAGGACCAAATTAAAAGAATGTGTAAATAAAGAAGTCTAAATTTAGTGATTTTTTTAAAATTAGAACTAAATTGATTGAATGTGTGAATATAGATGATTAAATATGTCATTATACAAAGTTTTATAATAGCCACGTTAATTATTTAATGGTTGAGTTACTATCTTGTAACAAAACATAGAGTTTGATTGTCATTTTGTAACTTTTGAAAGTTTGGTTACTATTTTGTATTTAAAAAAAATTAGTTATCATTTTGGTACTTTACCTGATAATTATTTGTTGCACTGTCTGTATAAATTTTTTTTTTACAAGCGAATTTCTACAGTTGTCACATATCTCTTATAAGAGTCTTAAAAACTTAACCCTAAGTTCTAAACTTTAAAACTAACCACAAACATTAAAATTATAACGTTAAACTTTAAACACTAACCACTTAACCTAAAAACTAGACATATGTAGAAAACAAATTTTTTTAATATATATATATATAGGGGGAGGAGATGGCATAGTTTAAACTTTGCTGAATTTTTCGTTCAATCTTCTGCTCATATGTTCATTTTCTTCTCTAATCTCAGTTGCTTTATTGTTAATTAGGACTTCTAAATTATTATTTTTTTTGTTTCTCTTAAATGAGAGTTAAAAGATCGATCAAACAGAGATCAACAAGGTTACACGGTGTCAAGTCGATTATTCTAATATTTCACATTATATTTTCATCATTTAATAATGAAAAACTGACTCCAATATTAATCATAGTTTACCGAAAGAGAGAAAAGAAGAAGTGGATTCTAAACCTTGATTACAAGTTTATGTCTGGAATATAAGAGCTGGATTATACTGGAATCTTCATGGCTTTAACCCTGGAAAGAAGAGAAAAAAAAACTCCATAGTTGTTTTGCATGTGGTCCACGTGGAAGCTTAAATGTCAGAAAAGCAGATGATTCATTGTTGAGTAAGGAATCCCATAAAGTGGCACCTGTAAACTGCTTGACATCCAAGGCAAATCTAAAAGATCCATTTCTCCAATATAAAAAAAAAAGCTTATCTCATACAAAAGTTGGCTGCTCTGCTCACTTCTCTTTTTTATTTAATTGCCTCTGCTCTGCCTGTCTCTGCAACTTATTACCATTTTTCCAGCTTTCCTCTCGCCAACAGGGACTTTTTGGATAATATTGTTTTAATTTCATAATAATTGGAAGAAGCTTTTGCCATGGCCGCCTCCTCTCTCAAACAACGTTCCCAATTCTTGTTTGTGTTTGTTCTTGCCATTTTCTTGCTTTCTCGTCCTGTTTACAGTGATGGTATTCTCTCTCTCTCTACATGTATATATAATTATATATATCTGGATATTATATTTGTTTGAAATTTGATGTTTTGACTCATGTTTACCATATCTCCGACAGATGAGGAAGACAATCTTCTCCAAGGGCTCAACACTTTCAGGACGTCGGCAAATCTCCCGGCATTCACCAATAACAAAAACGCTCACTGCGTCGCCAAGAAAATCGCCGACGACATGGACGACGACAACCACCCATGCACCAACCCCAGCAGTTCATCATCAGGCAACAAAGCAGGCAGATTATCGGACTATCCCAAGGCCGTATCCAAGTGCAACATCGACGACAACACCACGAGCGACGTCGTCGTGCTGCCTGTCTGCGTGCCGCATCTGGTTCCGACGCTTGTTCTCACCAACTTCACGCGCACCCATTACTCTAGATATATCAACGATTCGAGCTTCACCGGGATCGGACTCAGTTCCGAGGACGATTGGATGGTGGCGGTTCTTGCTTCTAACACCCCCGCCGGGAGCCTCGCCAGTGAAGCTTATTCTTATGGAAAGATTGGATTAAGTTATTACATGGTGTTTGTGTTGTTGGGCTTGGTTGTTCGTCTTAATTTGGTGTGATTTTTCTTCCGGTTTGTGATTTAATTTGTCTCAATCTTGTGGGTTTCGATTTGTATGGAAAGTCTTTTTTTAATAGATTTGTATGGAAAGTGATTTGTATTTTGCGTGTATTTTGTAATATTTCACGTTTGTGTTTAAAATATTGTTTATCATCAATGATTTGGAAGGAATTAATAAATGGTAAAACTTTAATATACAGGTAGTATAAAATTAATTTTACATAATTTTGTGTATTTTTATTATAAAAATCTAAATTTTAAATTTTTAACTCTAATACTAAAAAATTAAAACTTAAACCCTATACATTAAATTCTAAACACTAACTTTAAATTCTAAACCCTACAACCTAAACCCCTAAACTAAAACTCTAACCCCTAAAACTAAAAGGGCCTTGTAAACTAAAGTTTACACGGCTTGTGTATCGAAGCTTTTTTTCATTAATAATTTAATTTTCAACAATTGATACGTGTTGAAACTTCCTGTCCATTGCCTTTAAATTACACCAGAATTTATTATATATATATATATATATATATAACTTAGTATGAATTTCATAGTTGGGAAAAAATTATTATATGAGTTATGCTCACTATGTTATTTGTGGTCTCAATCAATAAGGTTTATTTATTTTATTTTAACTTTCAAATAATTATCTATTTTTTTATATTAAAAAAGGTAAAGATTCACATTAAAAATGATGTAGAAAAATATTATTGGATGTGATCTACGTCATTCAGATCTATTTAATAATATTTCAATGTTGGGGAGGAATATAGAAGAAACATATTAAAATTATAAACTTATGAAGAAATAATAATAATCCTAATTTTAATTAATTTAATATAAAAACGATCATTATCATAATTTACTTGCGAATAAAAAACGATAATTAATAACATTTAGCTCGAGTTAAATCAACAAGATTTAACAAATATAATAGTATATGAGATTTATACACTGACAGTTGCATAGAGAATTAAGGTTAGGATGTAAAATTTAATGTTAGAGTTTAGAATTTAATTTTTTATTTTAGGTATAATTTTTTGTTGATATTTTTATTATAATTATAAATCCTTAGAATCAAATTTACTTGGCGTGTAACGTTGTTGATCAAATATGGAAAGCAAGCAGAAAGATTTATCAGGAAATGAGCTGACTGGGCTAGAAGTTGGACTTGCCTTGTATATTATTTTTGAAATTATTTTTATCCGATAAATTATAAGGATGTCCAAGTAATAAATAGTAAATTATTATTACTTTTTTCATATAAATATTTTACTTCTTACCGTTTAAGTGTTGACTAGCTAGTAGCTACCTACGAAGTAGGTAAAATATTTCTTGTTATTCTTAAATCCTGTCAATTTAAATCTTAATATGTAAAAATAAATTTAAAAAATTATCATTACTGTACTCCTGATTTACAGTTTTATAAATGTAATTTTGATAAAATTTGAAACAGTAGAGGATTTAAAAATGCTTTTACCTTTTTTTAATTTAAGAGTCTGAAAATTATACCAATTTGGTATATCTAATTTTTTTTATCCAATAAAATTGTCACTTTATTTGACAACAAATTTATAAGCCATAATTAATTTTCCAAACTCCAATTTGGTCATCCAATCAAGCTTTTCGATCAACACCTAAAAATAAAAACAATATATTTGCATCATAATTAAATACATTTCACGACTACTCATTTTGATTGAACAGAAATCATATGCTTCTGCTTCTTTTTATGCGCCAACATTAAAATATAAAACTTTAAGCTTTAATCTTAAATTTTAAATTTTAAACCTGAAACCTTAAATCCTAAGAAATGCATACTATTATAATTCCCTAAACTCTAATCTTAATCATAATCTTAAACTTTAGCCCTAAACCCTAACCTTTTTTTAGAATTGGGGCGTAATAAGGGGCAGGCAATTTGCATTCCATTTTGAGAGTGTGCATATATTACATATAGTAAGGGATTATCACTATTTTTTCGTTGCCTTTTCGGTTCTTAGGACTTTACCTTGGCTAATATGGATTGATCTGCGTCGCACACATGAATTTGGTGGGTGAGTCTCCCAACATAATTTTTTTATGTGCACAAGACCTCGAACTCGAAACTATCTTAAACAATACCAAATTGCTTACCATTTGGACCGAAACCTACTTAAACAATACAAAGTTACTTATCACTTGGACCAATCTTGTTTGGTTAGCTTTCCTACTATATAGATACTCTGAATTGAACTAAAATATAAAAATCTCTAAATCTATGTAAATGCATGCGCGTGACAGAATAATATTGAAAAAACCTTCCAAAACCATGCACGTGTTATATTCCCCTTCAAACTCTCTTCTCCTCTTCCCCTTTGAACGTTCTAATAAGAACTCAATCAGAATCCTCAAAAAATGGCTTCCAAATCCACCATTTGCAGCCAAAGATTATTCACTCTCTCATTAATATTTCTTTCTTTATCCTTTATAATCTTCATTGTATTTTCCAGATCAAATCAAGAAATTTTCGATGCGTTTAAACTTGATACCGAACCGCCTGTACAGCTCAAAAATCTCGATCTTCTTCAGCATGAGATTCGGGGTAAGGTGAAGACTAAAATCGGTCTGGTTAATATAAATCCCAGCGAAGAAATCGAATACGAATCGCCCGGTTCTGTGGTTAGCACCGTTCACGTTCGTTTCGATCGTGTTCATAGGGAAACGAGATGGGAGGACTTTTTCCCAGCTCAGAATACGAGCCATCCGCCGTCGTGTCCGGAGATTCCGATGCCGGATCTGGAAAATTACGAGGACCTCGATGTCGTGGTGGTGAAGCTGCCGTGCAAGGGGTGGACCGGGAGAAGCGGGTTGAAGGATGTGTTTAGGCTTCAAGTTAATTTGGTGGTGGCGAATGTATTGGTGGCGAGCGGTTGGGTGACGCCGGACATCAAACGGGCGGTGTACGTGGTGTTCGTCGGGGATTGCGAGCCGATGCCGGAGATTTTCGTATGCGAAGATATGTTGAGGAAAGTGGATGATCATTGGGTGTACAAGCCTGAGTTAAGGAGGCTTAAACAAACGGTGCTTATGCCTCGAGGCTCTTGCCAACTTGCTCAGCCATATGGTGAAACAGGTATTTTACTTCCTAATTTCCTTATAATTTTTCAATCCATACGGTTCGGTTCACTTCGAGTTAGAAAAGATATATTACTTTATTTTTAAATATGATTTTGGTTAGATTTAATTTTTTATTAGTTCAATGATGGACATGATTTTGGTTAAATGCCATTTTATGAATGAATTAAGATGAAAAAATCCAGTTAAAGTAGGAAAAAAAGGGGTAAAATGAATTTGGAAGGTTTACAAATTTTACCAAAAACAGACGTACAAAAAATTTTCCTTCTACAAAGGTATTTATTACCTTACTTTTTTTTGAAAACTAGACGGACTCGTTAAAAATTATTTAAATTTTAATTATAATGAGATTTAAAAGTAGATGGTAAAATTATTTAGGCATAAAGCTAAAAAAATACCCCTAACGTTTGACTGAATAGTTATTTTGACTTTTTTTTATCAATTTAACCCTCAATGTTTCATTTTGGTTCAAAATGACTCCTCTGCGATGAAAACTGTTAGTCACTGACGATAAACAACTTGAAATGACGACAAAATGAAGCATCAGAAGAATTTTTTTTTTATATTTTATACAATTTTATAGAAATGTTTTTGACTAACGTGCCATTACATAAAATCAGCATATTTGTCTATATAACACGCCTATCGCGGCGTGCACTGCCATGTAGGTTTATCACTTTATTTCAAGTTGTTTATCGTCAGTTGACTAATGGTTTTCATCCGCAGAGGGCCATTTTGACCCAAAATAAAATTTTAAGGGTTAAATTAGTTCCAAGAAAGAATATGAACTAAAATGACAATTCAGTCAAACGTTAAGGTCATTTTTTAGCATTATGCATTATTTATTACATTGCTTATAAATTGTAATGAGATTCCATAATGTATTTAAATTTTTTGTTTTTGATAAGGTATTTAATTTCTGTTTTTTTAAGATATTTGATGTCAATGTATTGTTAAGGATGGACAATTCATACTATTAAGGTATTCAAAATTATTTTCTTTGAACTATTTATGTTAATCGAACTCAAAACATAATTTGAATCAAATTTTGAGATAGACTTTAAAAAATTAAAGTTTATTAAGTATTTAAACTCAAAATTTTGAAAAGAGAATAAGACCTCGTACTCCTTTGATTTTGTCCCCGCCAAACTCAAAAATTAACAAGTTAAGATTTAAATATCATTTTTTTTGTAAATTAATCGATAAAATCAACACAAAAAACCTTTAAACAATTAATGAAAATGGAATTCAAACTTCATACAACAAATACCAAATTATTGGCTCTTTTTTGTTATAGTTTTTATTTTGTGATTTCTTCAGGCAAAGAGGCATGGAGATATTATTCAGCTGATCATGAAAGGTTAAAGCTGCTAAAATACAGTGCATTCCATCAAAGGGAAGCCTATGCAACGATACTTCACTCCTCCGAAGATTATGTTTGTGGTGCCATTGCTTTGGCTCAAAGCATTCTCCGAACCAACTTAACTTCGACTCGAGATTTAGTGCTTCTTCACGATGAAAACATAACTCCAAAGTCCTTAGAGGCTTTAAAATCTGCGGGTTGGGAGACGAAGCAAGTTGAGCCGATCCGAAGCCCCTTTGCCAAAACAGATTCCGACAATGAATGGAATTATAGTAAGCTTAGAGCATGGATGCTAACATGGTACGATAAAGTGATTTTCATTGATGCAAATGTTCTAGTTTTCCAAAACATAGAGTGGCTATTTGTTTACCCTCAGTTATCCGCTGCACCGAACGACGATACTTCGTTTAATTCCGGGTTAATGGTGATCGAGCCATCGTTGTGTATGTTTGAAGATCTGAAGGATAAAAGTTCGGAAATGGATTCAAACGATGGAAGTGTTGAGGGGTTTCTGAATGAAGTCTTTACATGGTGGCATAGGTTGCCTTCTGAGGTGAATTACCTCAAGGATTTCAAGGGGCAAGAAAAACCGAGTTGGGAGAAGATCCCAGACAACGTTTCAGCGATACATTATCTCGGGTTGAAGCCATGGATGTGTTACCGGGATTACGATTGTAACTGGGATAGGGAAGAAATGCAGAGGTTTGCAAGTGATAAAGATCACGAGAAATGGTGGCAAGTGTATGATGAAATGCCCGAGACACTGCAATCGTATTGCGGGTTAACTGAACATGCGAATTGGAGATTAAAGAAGTGGAGATGGATAGCTAGGAGCCTTGAACAACCTGATGAACACTGGAAGATCGGTGTAACAGATCCTCGACAGTACTATCTTGGTCATTGAAATAGGGTAAGTGCTAAATTTCTGAAGGGGAAATCAGAAACAAATTATTTCTTCTTCTTTTTCTCTAAATGCATAATAGTATGTTTTTTTGGTTTGTTTTTTTTTAGAATTTTATGTAAGATTCAAAAGTTTGGAACAAAGATTCAATTTATCCCTCAAACCTCCTTATAAAATAGTTTTAAAATTATTTTCAATATAATAAAAACTAAGACTTTCTCCCCATCAAATTTGTATACTATTCCTTTTTGAATTTTTTAGTCTCCAGGTTATGTTTACAGAGTTGTACTGTCCTATGTTACTCGTATTTGGGTTCGGATATCGGACACGAGTGTGTGTTGGACATGATCACATGTGTGTATCAGACACGGGAATGTTCATGACCAAAAAATTCACGAACAACCATCTTAGAGCTTTCTTTTCTATAGGAACAGATAAAAGTATTTAATGTGCTTCTGAGTTATTATCGATCAAATTGAAGGTAAAACATCAAAAAGTTTACAAAATATTATATTCAATAACTTTCTCCATTAATGGACAAATTTTTGGCGCATAAAACTGAGAATAAACATCTTACCTGGCACCTGAGTTGCTTCGGCTCTTCGTTTCTTTTCAAGCGTTCAACGCATATTTGGACATGGGTCCTCCGACGACCCTCCAAATACATGTAAATCAGACATATACCCTATGTTCGACACTTTACTCGAGTTGGAGTAACATAGCCTGGCACATAACCTTCATCCATCATGAGTTCCAATAGCTCTTCCAGAACCACATACATAGCCTCTGCTTGTGGATGCATTCTATCTTGAACAACGAAGTTGTGGACTTTCTTTTCAATCTCTATCCAACTTATACCAGTTTCTTTCGACACCCCGATTTCCTTCATTCTCTTAATGGCCCTTGCTCGTTCTTTCCATTTTCCTCGAGAAGAATATATGTTCGCCATTGATACGTATGGCACTGGACTTTCAGGTGTTTCCAAAATAAGCTGATTAGCTGCATATTTCCCTATTTCAGCATCACCGTGAATGCTACAAGCACCAAGCAATGCTTGCCAAACAAGCACATCGGGTTTAACAGGCAATCCCTCAATGAAAGTCTTAGCTTCACTAAGGAGCCCTGCCCGGCCTAACATGTCAACAACACAAGCATAGTGTTCTGCCCTGGGAATAATTCCATAAACATCAGTCATCGACTTCAAGACTTCCATACCCTTTTCGACTAAGCCCACATGGCTACAAGCATGAAGCAAAGAGAGGAATGTAACATCAGTTGGCGCTATTCCTTCTGACTTCATTTCCTCGTATAATTGTAGTGCTCTACAGCCATTCCCGTGACGAGCAAAAGCTGCAATCATAGAGTTCCATGAAATTGAGTTCCTTTGAGACATTCGAGTGAAGACTTTAGCTGACTCCTCTAAATCTCCACACTTAGAATACATGTTGATGAGCCCGTTACTGACATAAGAGTTAAAACCAAAACTTCTTTTGATGCTTAAAGAATGAATCTGCTTGCCCAAACCCAATGAAGTATCCTCACCAAATACCCCCAAAACTGCTGACAGCATGTTAGGATCAATTTCGATTCCCGACTCGAACATTTTCACAAAAAACCGTTTAGCTTCTTCCTCGAACCCATTTTGTGCCAAACCGACAAGGATTACAGTCATGGAAACCTCATCAAGATCTTGTGCAGATTCAAAAATCTCCCATGCATCATTCACATTCCCACATTTAGAATACATGTCCATTAGTGAACTCTCGATACAGAGTTTGGACTGAATCCCTAACTTCCATAAAAGACCGTGAATTTGTCGCCCTTCTGTCAGTGCTTGCAAACCAGAACATGCTGTCAATGAGCTTAAATAAGTCAAAGAATTCGGACACACTGATCCGGAACGCATTTGATTAAACAATTCCAGGCTTTCTTCATACAATTCATTTTGCACTAACCCTGAGATCATAGCTGTCCAAGTAATAACATTCCTTTCAAACATCTCACCGTAAACTCGCCTCCCTGACCTCGCACATCCACATTTAAAATATGAAGTAATCAAAGAATTCCCTACACTAATTTCCTTTTCAAATCCACTCAAAAATACTAATCCGTGCATCATCTTAACAACAGAACAGAACTCTACTCTATCACAAGCCGATGAAATAGTAGTCAGCGTCGCTTGATCAAACCAACAAAAACCCGATTCTCTCATTTGTTTGAAGTACTCAAAGCCCTTATCAAACTCCCCATTCCTTAAAAACCCAGAAACCACCGTGTTCCATGAAACGGTATCTCTCATAGGCATTTCATCAAACAGCTTGGCCAAATCAGTTAAAGTACCACATCTCGAGTACATTCCAAGGAGAGAATTCCAAAGAACGAGAGCATTGTTAGAATCCTTAAAACCTTCATTTGGGTTAAAAAATTCAGGGTTTTTGATGAAGGAAGCGTGGATGGAGGAACCCAGAAGGAAGTGCCCTTGTTTCCCAGAGGCTGATAAAAGGAGGCTCAAGTCCAAATGGTTGAGAACAACTCTGGGGAGATCGGAGGATGGGAATTGGTAGAGTTTCTGGGTTTGGAATGGGGGAAGGACGGAAGAGAAACATGAAAGAAAGTGGGGAATTAGTGTTTTGAAAATCCATTGGGATTTCATCCATTAAATATTGAAAAGGCGTCAACGATGGAGATATCTTATTTGTTTCGTTTTGTGTTTGGAGAGAAGCAACAACGGTCGTTTTAAAAGAAGTTGAGCATATTGGGCTCAGCTTGTAAAAATAGAACCCGAGTGAAAATGTCATTTCTTTTGGGCTTAATTTTGAGACTTTTTTTTTCAAGAAAATACAGGCTTAATTTGAAACATAATTCTTTGTACTAGGGGTGATTATCGAGTGAGTCCGCAAGTTGAGTAGTGCTCGAATCGATTTAAAACTTTTTTGATTTGTATTCGAATTGACTCGATATTTGATAAGTTTGACAAAATTTTATTTAATTTGTGTTCGCTAAAAAAACTCGCAGCCCGAGTCGATTCGTTGCTCGTTAAGCTCATTATAATTTTTACCTTGTTTTTTAATATATGTAAAAACTAGTAATACTATATAGAGTTTAATATAAACATAAATTAACAAATTTAACAAAAAAAATCAAAAAAAATCAAAATAGTATGTGAAGCAATTCCAAAGTAATAATCCACAAATCACCAAACTATTGTATTATAAAAAAATAACGAGCTGCTCACAAACTTAGCAAGTCTAGTTGGACATTGCTCTACTCGTTAAGATTTTGAGTCGAGCTCGCATTCGAATTGAATCAACTCAAGTCAAGCGTTGACCGAATTTTAATCGAGTCAAACTTAAATTGTTCATAAGCTGCTCAACTCAATTAGCACCTTATTCTAAAAAAATGACAGTTGTAACCTAAATAGCTAGAAACTACATTTTAGAGTAGAAATTGAGCTTACCCAAGGTCGTTCTCGATTCAAAATTAAAAAGTCAAAGATTGATTTTAGTTTAATAGGATTTTATCTTTAGTGCGACTACATCACAATATATATTTTTAATTTTTATCTTTTACAAGAAAGTGTCCCAAGTCTTGCTCTGGTTTGCCCAAAGCATTGAACAGACATAATTAAGGCATTACATTACATACCCAGGATACCAATAAGATGGACGAGACACGTGGTGATGAAAATCTTGAACGCTTCTTGAGAATGGAATCTCGCAGCTTCGTAATACTATTTAGCTTTGTTTCGAAACCCGTGTCATTTTTACAAGTTGAATTTATTAGATCTTGAGCGAATCAGATAATGTTTGAGGAATCATGTAATCATAAAAAAGTTTGTCTATATCGACAATGACTCGTGATAAAGATAAGATAGACTTTGACCAGACTCTCTGCGTGTATAATAAAAAAAGAAAATAAAGACTTCTTTCAGCTCTGTCAAGCAGCACGCGACTGATGGTCTCACTTTAACTTAAACAACCACAATTAGATTTATTTCGTGAACAGTTTCTTTTTCAGTCAAAATCTCTTGAGATATTTCTATCATGAACTTTGAAAAAAAATTGACTCTCCTATAAAAAAAACTGATTAGATAATACGTTCACACTATTCAATTGAATCAAAAAAGTCTTTTTTTTAGTTCTATCTTTCTCTCTGATTGGTTACTTTTTTATGTAAAAAATTGAATAAGGCGATGTAATAGATTAAATGACAATGTCCTTCTTTTGGTCTTGATTGGATTTTTCCAAGGAGCATAGAGGTTGCGTGGCGAGACTCCCAACCGATTGAATAAGTGATTTCCGATCTAAAATAGTTGAGGGGTAGGCCTTGGCAACAACTTTTTCTCTCGTCTTTCTTTCCGTTTTTTGTCTTCTACATGTTTTCTCGATGAGATCCTCTTTCCTTGTCTTTTTCAAAATAAATTGATCCGCAATAGATTCATATCATCCATAGTTTGAAATTAATTCAATTTCAAAGTTCGTGACTTTTGTTGCTTTTCATACTCTAAATTGTTGAAATTGTCAATTTATTTGTGTGTGGGAAAAGAGGACGTATGAATTTAGAACGGGTGATTAATACTGCTAAACATCATTAACGCAATAGACCGTTGAACACTATTAATTATTTAACGAATTTTAAATAAGGAAAAAAATCTTGATAGGGGTTAGGGTTTTAGTTTAAGGTTTAAATTTAGGAGTTTAGGTTGTAAGGTTTAGAATTCAAGCTTAGTGTTTAGAATTTAGTCTATAGGGTTTAACTTTTTAGGGTTAAGGTTAGGAATTTAAGATTTTGGTTTGTATATTGTAAATACACAAGCTTGTGTAAAATTAATTTTACACAGCTTGTGTATCAAAGTTTTACTCTTTAAATAATTATTAAAAATCTCAAAGGCTCTATATGCAATTAATCATATTTCAAAACAAAATTAGAAGAAATTATTTCATGAATCATTCTCACAATCTCATCTATTTTTTTCTAAATTTATCGTTATTTTATTATTGATAATTATTAACATGAGCCTCGTTAAAAAACCTCTATAATCTTAAATGAAAAAAGAGAGTGCATTATGTCAATGATATAAATTATACAAAAACACTTAAAACCTCGAACACCCTTAACATCGAGAGGGAGAATAACGGGCAGAACCAGGGATTCAAACTGCAGGAGCCCAATTTCGCACGGCATACCACCCCGGCAATTAGAGAGCCAACGCTGGACCTGTGAATGCTCAGAATAAGTCACTTATTTTATTCTCCAAACCTGCTGAGACCTGTGAATGCTATAAGGGAGGCTTGCTGAAATATTCTTTTTTAAGTCCCTTATAGCAAATATTTCAGCAGAAGTCGCGTCAATATTTCCACAATTTTTTTTCTTATAAATTAAAATTTACAAACCATCATATTCTTTCTATGACTGATATATTTATTTAGTTTATTTTTAAAAAAATTAAATCTTTTTTATGACATTTTGTCCATTGATTTTCATGGTGTTATCATCTGCAACAAAATAAAATATTCTAAATTATGGTTTATAAACAAAATCTACAAATTCTCTTGTTTGCTTCATCGTAAATTATGGGAAATTCTTACTTTTTCCTGTTGTTATTTTGGGTCCTACAGAAGAATTAGTTAATTTGTACCATGATTTTCTGCATTTTTAGGATCTTAAAAGAATCTGATTCTAACACCAACTTATTGAAATCCAGTTTAGCATAAATTTAATCCTTTTGTCAAATTTCGAACAACTCCAGGATTTTGGAGGTCAAATCACAATCGAATGATAAACGATCCATTACTTACTACAGATTCAATCAGACAGACTATCTGCATGAATTCCATCACTGAGAACCTTATTTTGGATTAGTTGGGGGAAAAAAGGCGAAAGATAAATAAATATGAAAGAGAAAAAAAGATGATTTGTAAATTTTAACTTATTAGAAAAAATTATGTAAAAATGATGATGTGAGTTTATTTAATTGGGTAGGATTATAGATGAGATTGCGAGAATGGTTCATGGAATAATTTCTTCTAATTTTATTTTGAAATATGATTAATTGCATTTGGAGTCTTCGAAATTTTTAATAATGATTTAAAGGTCATTAAATAATTAATAGTCTTCAACAGTGTGTTGCGTTAGTAATATTTAGTGGTGTGCGTCGTCCGTTCTAAATTTTTCTAAAAAGGACACAAAAACATTCATCTATCCATCAAATCCAACATCTTAACGCTAATTCTCGAATTTTTGGTAACCTTATGACACCATTCAGTGGATTATAAAGAAACCTTAGATTTAAAAGCACAAATTTACCCAGATTTGAGAAATCTCATCAAAAGTCTATCCTTTTCCATTCTTTTCAATTTGTTTGAATATTATTCTAATTTACTTGTCCTTGTTTTACTCAGAAATTTCTAAATTGAGTCCATCTTTAAATTCAATAACTTTTTCTAGAATCAATTAAAAAATTTTTGAACAAGTTTTTTTTTGTCTAAGATTCTGTATCACTACTCAAATTCGATTAATTAAACAAATAAGGTGAACTCAATTTAATAATTATTGAATCAAATTTAAATTCTTTTAATCAAATCCCAATAACTTACTAGCATAGGTTTCTCCTTTGGACTTCTTGCTATAAGATTTAATTATAAAAGCAACTACAAATGAAAAAAAAAATCCTCTCAAACAAAATAATAATAATACATATATATATAAATATCCTATTATATTTTCGTGCATCAATATTAAATAAAAATGAAATTTAGATGTAAAGATTTAAAAATAAAGGAGTAAGGAGCGACACACACCGCTACACATCCACTAAACTTGCGATACCATGCAACAAGAATACTCAACAGCATGAACGATCAACGATCTAAAATTCCAGTTAAAGAACAGTGTGCAGTCCATGATGGTAATTCCAGCCTTGAAGCGTTACTCTCGGACTCACACCTGGGGGGACCTTGAATGAGATCTTAACTGACATCTCTTCACCAGGCACTAACGAAAAATAGTTATCCGAATAATGAACCGGAAGTATTCGATTGTCTTCTCCTTCTTGATGGTCTATCTTTGAAGCATGAACCGAGAAATTAAGGAAGAAAGCAACTCCGGCATCGCTTCCGTTTGTCTCTGCAACTTTTAAACCATTAGTTTCCTTTGAGAATTGTCTGAAAAGTCTCTGAAACAAACCTGTCGTCTGATTTGGGTTGGTTCTGATGTTGCTTATAGGTTCGAGTGATGTCATATCAAAGTCACCATCATTGTTTCTGATAACAAAATTGTTCTTGTAGGTTAAAGTTTTCGGGTCGGGTTTCTTCGATTTGTTCAGCACATTCATTTCGATTTCGTATGTTGAGCCCTTGATGAATGCCTTTGATGTTATCTTGAGAGGTATTCTCTTGTTCCTGTATGGTTCCAGCAGCTTGTAATCTCCACCAGGAAGATGCAACCAGTAAAAGTTTCGGGATATAATGCTGTAGTTTGAAACATGGTATAGTTTGAGGAGGAGAAAGAACACTGGCTTCGGGTTTTTCGATTTTGGATACTTTATCTCACTAATGGAAACTACTTTCTTTGGTGGCAAGGAAAGCTTATCGAAAACTTTGTAATACGGACAAGCTCCTTTGAGATCCCACACTGAAGCTTCTATGGCGACATTTGACAATTCTTCCGCCGTGGTATTGACAACCTGTTCATGGAAAAAGAAGAGGAGGAAAATAAGAACTTCCAAGTGAATTGCTGATTGCATCATTAATTACGACTACATCAGTTGTAGCATTTAATGCTTTCTAGTACTTACCTCTATAAAATATGTAGCAAGATTGAGCTGAACATGAATTGGCTCTGCAGCGCAGCGACAACCATCAAAACCGGCTGTCTGGTCTAAGAGGTGGTCATAAAATTGACCTCGAAGACCTGACCACGGATTCTGTGTCTTCCAAATCAAAACTCCGGTGTATTTGGTCCACATACGGGAAGACCAACCCTCTAATAAAGCTCTATACTGAATGTAGTTAGCAAGTTGAGCCTGAGATGACCATGTGAGGAATTTAGTTTTAAAATCAAAAAGAAGATCAAATAAATTCCCCATAGAAGGCAAAAGTTTTTCGTGTAGTACCTTCAAGCAAAAATCATCGAGATCCCTTGGGGTTCCATACAGTTCAATCTGGTCATGAACTTTACCGGGGTTTGAGTAAGGAAGATACTTATGGTATTCCCAAATGGGATTCGGAACTTCTTCCGTGTAACCATTGGGAAGCTTCTTAAACAATGGAAGTTGCCACCCTTCAGGAGGCATGGTTGCTCTGATAGTAGCTGCAACCGGAATGCCTACAGAACCAACCTCAGGGTTGAAACCATATTTGTAAAAGTTATCCTTAAAGAAGTCTTCAGGATTCTGGATTTTATAAGGGCCATCAGTAAAGTCTCCCTTTCCATTAGCAAAGCCATCCCACATGGATCCTTGGATGTAAATACGTGTTCCATCCAAATATTGACTTGGGTCCTTGAACTGTGACGACAGCTCTTCCACGGGCGTTATGTTTTCACCATTGGTCTCAAAAAATGGATGCAGTTTCAGGTCATTCTTTAAAGCCGTGTTGATATCAGCCGGTGGAACCTGTTCGTTTCCACCGACCCAAAGAGCAAGACTAGGATGATTCCTTAAAAGCTTGATAGTATCTCTGGCACATACCATGAAAAGGCCATGGTCAAGTGGGCCATTCGGATTCGATACTGGGACACCTCTTCCATCAACATCACCAGTAATCCAAAACTCCTGCCATACCTACAAATTTTTTTACATCGGTTAATTAATGCGCACAAGATTACTTAAACCCTGCTGCCCGAAACTGGATGCAATTCCTTAGTTTCACTTCCTTTAAGAAGAATTTTTAAATTCATAAAAGAGCATCTCATTGTCCGAAAAGGTTCCTAATTCTTTATAACCTTCACAATCCTATACAATATACATGCTAGACTCTCATCCTTCTATTCTACCCATCAAATTTTAGTTGACTCTTTAATGAAATTATGCATGCACAAAATTACACGTACAATAGCCCTTGCAAGTTGCAAGCATCCATAAAATGAGCATAAACACAGACATATACAGAGATATAGAGAGTAGAGTTTTACCAGCAAACCATAAACATCACAATAATGATAAAATTCTGGCCTCTCGGCCAACCCACCACCCCAACAACGAATCATGTTCAGATTCATATCTGCATGAAATTTTATGTCTGTTTTGTAGCGCTCCTTAGAAAGCCGTAGCAAACAATCCGACAATATCCAGTTACCACCACGGATAAAAATAGGCAGTCCATTCACCTTGAACAACCTTATAAAGGATGCCAGAAATGAAACATATTATAGAAATTCTAGAAGCAATGCTTTAATATTAGTCAATTTTGGTTTGTGAAGTATACCTCCCTCCAGTAGCAGTGTCAATATGAGATTCAATTTTGCGAAGACCAAATAGCTGGGTCCACGAATCAGACTCTGCAAATCCCTTCACATCAACAGTTATACTGACATTATACAGAGACTGCTTTCCCATGCCGTTGGGCCACCATAGGTTGGGCTTGTAGAAGAAAAGCTGCAATAGACGACGACAGAAGCATTTTTAACAGGTGTTGCAAGTAAATTTCATGGCAACTTGCAATAAATGGATGCTTTGAACACATAACTACGGGTATCCAATTTCAGGTCACAGAGAAAGAAAAAAAACGTTAATAAACAATCAAGAGGGGGGGGGGGGGGAAGCAACCACTCATCTAAGACAAAAAACACAAAACACATAAAAATAAATAAGAAAGATGCCAACACTAACCTGAGGAAATGTATACTGAATACGTGCTCTAGAAGGGATCGAAACATGCTGAGTCTGAAGATGTTCCATTAAGCAAACATTTCCTTCAAGTTCTGTTGTCACTTGAATATTTAAAGAACATTCGGCAACCCAAGCACTTCTATTTTCCAATTCAATTGTTGCATGCAAGTATACCCTTGTGTAACGGTCAAAAAACGATGAAACTAAGTGTGGATCAATTATTTTTACTGGCTGCATCCAAAGCAAATGAATCAACAAATGGTATTTAGATTAATTACCGAGTATCATAAAACAATAAGTGAAAACATAAGAGCACCATCAACTACTGATATTCAGGTTTAAACTGCGTGTTTACCAGATAATGTAAATACAAATGCAGGTACTGAGAATAAACTCAAACAAATTATATGGAAAAGCCTCCATAAATCGGGGAGAAACTTGTGGAGAATTATGTATGCTCAACAGTCAACACTAACACGGGATAAACACATAGTACAATGAAGTTCAAGTCTTATGCATAAATCTTACCCCAGTAACAGATATTGAGACTTCATCCCAGATACCAGTGTTCCTATCCCTGAGACAAGTAGAGATCAGACATCAAGTTTTTACTTCTTCATAAAACAGGGATGAGATGCTAGCTGACAATTCAAAAAATTCTGACAGAGAGAAGATTAGATGAAAAGATAATACAACAGCAAAATATGTAATATAATTACACTGATTAATCTCCATATAGTTATAATAATAGAACTGCATTGTTTTTCTCCCTGTACAAAGATTTTGCTTCTATGCACAATAATCTATCTACTATAACGTGTTTGATCCCCTGCTGTTCCTCTCGAATGTCTCTCCAAGCTTTTTTTTTTTTTACAAACATACCTGCCTTCTTTCATATCCATTTAACTGGCGCATAAAAGTAAAACCTTTAGCTCGTAAAACCAGTCTACCCAAGATATTGATACTTAGAATACAAATGACGATATGCACTTATATGTTCAAGGTGCATCCATTATCACACGAACTACACAAATAAAATTAAATATTGAGAGAAGTTGGTCGAATAACCTATACGGAATGTACAAATCTTGCAATGACATTATGCGGAGACAGGAACAGTTATTGTATATTAAGTTGCATTATTCATCAGAAAATCAAATACCTGGGGAAAAAACCAATCAAACAAACAAAACAAAACTCTGAAGTTTCAAAGTTACAACATATTCACCTCACTGGAGCTATCCAATCCCAACCCTCAACATATTGTGTGGCAACATCTTTTCCAATCTAAGATAAGAAGAAAGGGCGTTCACCATTAGGTTGCAGTTTTTGCTCACATTAATTAAATAACTAAGATTTAACCTCAAACCACATTGACTGAGATCAAACAAATTAATGGTATTCTTTGAACAAAGATGTGTACCTCATGATCCCCACCTTGCCAACCCTCAGGGGGAATGCTCCCAGGATGGTCTGGTGGGTGAACAAGAACAGCCAGCAAGTTTGAACCATTGGGATTTAGGATATCAGTGACCTCAAGGGAATGTCGTTGAAACATCCCTTTAGGGAGGACCTTCTTGTGCCCATTTAAGTAGACCTCTGCAGAGTAATTGATTGCGCGAAAATTCAGATCTAAATGCTGATTTCCTGACTGCAAAATATGAAGTTAAAGAAATAGAGAATTTGTTAGTTGGATATAAGATTTTCAAACTTTAGGTTATATAGTTCTGATCAATTAAACATCTACATGGAACACAAACCAAAACCAAAACTTAATTGATTTCAACTCATATTTAAGCTCATAGATTTCACAACAAACCATCGCATACCAGCTTACACTGGAATTTTGTGAAAAACCAGAATGTGTAGTACTCCCTTCCAGAATCAGCTATATCAAAGATCATTTCATTCTCCAAACCATAAAACGGATCACCAACAACTTTGTTCTTTACAAGAGTTGCCAGAACACTGTTCATCAATAAAAATTAATCCAAACCATTAAGATGAGAAGACACATGCTAGCTCCAACTAGACAACTGATCATATATTCAAATTAAACTATAATATTTGTCATGACAAGGAGCAACGTAATTTTTGCAATGTAGGTCCCTAGAAGCAGATAAAATAATCAAATATTTCAATCAGTTAGCTAAAACCAACATTTTTGCTCCAATTTTTAAAATAATACATTAATTTCAACCCAAACAATGAGATAATTAAAAGGATTAAGACATTTTAAGCATTTGATCCGAAAACCGAACATCCATTCCTATGGTTTCTTTTTCTACTTACCTCTACATTCCTAAATTGCTACTATTAAACTGAAAAAGGAAAAGCTACAATTATTCCGTTATATAAACAAAACTTTAATATTCAGTTTATTAAAAAATATTACTACTATCATTAAAAAAAAGCAAGTAGGAAAAACTAACTACCAAACAGAACCTAAATATGAAATTTGATTTATTATCCAATTTTTTATAACGCTTTCTTTTTCCCCCTCAAAATTAAATGGTATGTAACTAGCAATTTTCTCATCAATTCAATCTCACTCAAATCATTCCATTTCTCATCGTCAAACAAATAATTACTTTTCCATATTAAAACAAGAGAAAACTCAAGCAAATCCAGCAAAACTCTCGGCATTCATTTAAACAAATCCAAAAAAACTAACTCGATTTCTATAAAATGCAAAATTACTTTCCCCTTTATATAAAAATCAGAACAAATTTGACCGCTAAATATGAAGAAACCGGTGGTTTATTACGTTCCGGGAACGACAGCTTCCATCCAAGGAGAGGTAGGGCCAGTGGGGGGATGAGTGGTGGTAAGCTGAGTCCCGGTGAGTTGAACCTCGGTGGATCTGGCGGCGAGCCATCCCGAGTCAAGCACGGTCTTCTCTCCAGTCTCCGGCATTGCTAAGTTTTGGAGTCGAGAAATAAGTGAAGTGAGAGGATACTGAAATGAAGAGTATCTATTTTCTCAGTGGGGGAGACTTGTGAGCGTCACCGCGTTTGAAAGAAGACAGTGTCGGCACTTGATTAGCGCCACGTGGGAATTGTCTGACTTGTTTTTTTCGTCGGTCATTTTAAGGTGGATCGGTTTAAAATCTCCGGTTTTTGTTTTCACCACTAATTCGTGGAAGGGCAGGATTGTTTATTTAATACAGACGTTGAAAATTCAAAATTATTTATAAACTTTTTTTCTATTTATAATTTTAAATGATTTTGTTGGAAATTTTATTTTAATTAAATCTCAATCTTTCAAAGAATTTCATAGTCATTATTGCAGAAACGATAAAATAATCATAACTTAGAATTAAGATTTGAGATCAAATTTTACATCTTATATGTTCTATTTCAGACAATAATATTTGAATTTGAGTTATTGAAGTATAAATAAATTATCCCATACCACTAAGATCAGTAAATTTGTCATGACATCTTATTTTATAAATTAATACAAAATTTAATTGTTAATTAGATAGGTGTTCCAGTAAAAAAAACGGATGATGTTTATCTTAAAAGACACGAATTTAAATCACTTTGTTTACACCTTAAAAAAAGATAGACGTCGATGAATATCAAATAATTACTCCACGAACACAAATAAAACCAATAAATTGTGATGTCATAGAATTACTCGTCAAATTGGAAGAAGCTTGACCACTATAAATAAATTAAATTATATTAAAATTAATAAAAAAATTAAATAATACTTATTTAAAAGACGAGAGGAAAAATTTGCTCTTAAAAAATAAATAAATTTTAACAAGATCAACTACCAACCAAACACATTCAACAGTTACCCTATGTTGAGGGGCACCCCGTGGGCAAAAAAAGAAAAACTCTCCATCCCCATACAAAGAAAATGATGATAAGGGGTCACTTTCTTCCCCAATCCTCCATGATTACTCTAAACAACAAACCCACCTAGCTTGAGTTATTACCATCGGATGCATTGAGTTCATTTGCATCTTTATTTTTTACATTAAAAGTTAATTTAGTTTTATTTTTTAGTAATTTTTTTTTTTAATTTAGTGTGTATCACATTCCCATTTAAGAAATAATTTTTGATTCTATTCTTGAATTCTTAAACCCGTCACCGCTATTACCACCACTACGCGTAGCTGTCCGACTCGTATTAAACGAGGTGAATCTTTTAGAGCCATTGACTTTCATTTTGTACATCAATAAAAATAACAAAAGAAATTATATATTGAAGTTCGATTGCAAAGTAAATTTTCGAAATTTACAAATGCATCCAGTGAATTTGAGCGTGTAATATCCTCTGATTTTAGGGGTTTAAATATGCATAAATAGTTCATATATTATAGAAAAAATCATTTTATAAAATAATATCAAAAATAAATATGAACTTTAAACATAAATTGGTGATATGCCCATAACAATTCTAGTAATATGTGAAAACCGAATGAAATCAAAACTTTATTGTTTGGTGTAAATTTTTTGGTGAAAACACCTCTTAGGTCCCTCTCAATCTCAAAAATGAGTAAATTAGTCCTAAAAAGGGAATGACTGGACATATCAAATTCGAAAACTGAACAATTAAGGACAATTAAACACGACATTGATGTGTTTTTTTTTTGAAAATTTATATAATTTATTATTATAACAAAATATTTAGCCATAAATGTTTAAACATCATATTAATTTGATCATAAGTTTTAAAAATTCAATAAATTTAACCCTTAAATTTATAAAATGTATAAATTATGTATTTAATTTCTTAGAATCAATATCAACTTGACATATTATGTACACAAAGTTATATTTATTATTGTCAATCAAAAGTATACAAAATTGAACGAAAAACATTAAAACTATGATTAATTATCTTCAATCGTTCACTTATAAATTTGAGAGACAAAATAACTTTTTTAAGATACCAATTTACTAAATTTTGTAACTGAGGGGGACCGAAGTGCTTTTTACAATTTTTTTAGGGTAACCATCACCATTGATCACTAAACTATTTTTGTTTTCCTGTTTTGGCTACCAAATTATTTTTTACGCAAAATCATCATTAATGTATTTTTCCTTTTTTGGTCACCAATCTATTGCTTCTTTCTTATTTTGTCACTAAATTATTCCTACTTCCCTGTTTTTCTGTGATTTTTTAACGAAGGGTGATCAAAATAAGAAAAAACATAATATTAGTGACTATTTTACCAAAAATAATAGTTTAGTGAAAAAATAGAAAAGTGAGAATAATTTAGTGACGAATGTTTACGTTTACCTTTTTTTTATTTGCTCGCGGCAATACGAGTATAAACCCGAAAGTTAAGGGCGCCGTTCTGGGAAACCAGAAAGAGCAAACACGTTGTCGTTTAAGAATGAAAAAGGAGACTGAAAAGATCTGCTTTATTAAAGTGGACATCCAGCTTAAGTTCAAAATTTTCAGATTATTTAGATTAGATCTTGGAGTTGAAGTTTTACAGTTGATGCTTCTTTAATGGCGATCATAACGGAAGAGGTAGAGCCAGATTCACCGCCCAAAACCAGAGAAAACAAGAGAATCCCCCAAAAACCAACTTCAAATCCAACCTCCGAACCTTCAAAATCCACTCCAAAGCCTAACCTAAATCCCCAAACCCAGAATCCTTTTGCCTTCTGGTTCTATTTCACTCTCGGCATCTCTCTCATCACTTTCCTCTTCGTCTCCTTTTCATCTTTGTCCCCACAAGACCCCAAATCCTGGTTCCTTTCTTTGCCCAACTCCCTACGCCAGCACTACTCGAATGGAAGAACCATTAAGGTGCAAACGTCTCCAGACCAATCACCGATTGAGGTTTTTGTTTCTGAAAATGGTCAGTTTTCGTCCTCTGAGAACGTTATGGTGGTTCATGGGTTGGGGCTGAGTTCTTATTCATATAGGGAAATGATAAAGGTTTTAGGCTCAAAAGGTGTTCATGTTATAGCCCTTGATTTACCCGGGAATGGGTTTTCAGATAAATCTAGGGTAGGGATTGAAGAAGGAACAAATGGCATTTTAGGTAGGTTTAAGGAAGTTTATAGTTTGATTCAAGAAAAGGGTGTGTTTTGGGCTTTTGATCAAATGGTTGAAACTGGCGAACTGCCTTATGAAGAGATAAAATCCAGAGTTTTGGTTAAAAAGAGTGTTGAGGTTATTGAGATTGGAAGTGAAGAGACGGGGAGGGTTCTGGGGCAAGTTATAGGGACAATGGGATTAGCGCCGGTGCATTTGGTTTTACATGATTCTGCTTTTCTTATGGCTGCAAATTGGATTTCTGAGAATTCTAGGTTCATTAGAAGTATAACTCTTGTTGACACCGGACTAAATCTAAAACCAGCTTTACCTGTTTGGGTTGTGAACATACCTGTGGTTAATGAGTTTGTGGTGAGGGTTCCATTTGTGTATTCAAGGTTGATAAACTTGTGTTGCTCAAAGGGGATTGATTCGTTGGAGTTGGAGGCACATAGATCATTTTTAAAGGGATGGGAGGCGAGAAAAGCTGTTGTGGGGATTGAGAAAAAGCTGAATTATAGTTTTAGTATTGAAGAATGGGGAAGTTTGGATGGTATAAAAGGTATGCCAATGCAGGTTCTTTGGTCTAATGACTGGTCAGATGAATGGAGTAAAGAGGGCAAGCGAACTGCCGAGGCACTTCCTGGTGCAAAATTTGTCACTCATTCCGGAGGGCGGTGGCCTCAGGTAAGGGCTCATTGACACTTTCGACATATTAGTTTCTGTTGTTCTTGTTTTACATTATTATATAATTACATGTCATAGTAGAATTATCAAAATATAACTGCTTTAGAAAGCTTTTAGCTATGCTCTTGACTGAGTTTGTGATTTATTCTGGCTTGTTTGAATCAAATTATCAATGAGGGCAAGTCAGAATTTAAGTCTATTTTGGACAATGATTTTGCTACCATATGTTCTGAAGATACGCAGCCATGTTATATTGTTGTTTAATTCATGTATCAATGATTGTTTGTATGTCTTTAATAGATTGTTTTGCTTTGATATTTGCATGAATCTTGTTCTGGTTCTTTACGCACCTTTTGTGTTGTTCACTCTAGGTTCAAATTGATGTCATTTTCCCTTAATTTGCATGTTACTTGTTAAATACATAAAAAAACTAAGAAAAAAAACTGAGTATTTTTCGGACGCACACCCATGCCTAAGTCCGAGTAAGGTAGACCCAGAACATTCTTCCAACTTTTGTGTCTTAACTTTTTGACCTCTTATTTTGCTCTCACATGCAGCCATGTTCTATATTCCTATTGCCGGTTAATTCATGTATATTATTGATTAATATATATGTCCTTAATAGATTGTTTGGTTGGGATCTTGGAGAGTTCAATCAACACCTGGATAGGCCATGTAATATGGTGACTGAATTACTAAATATAAAAATAAAGGGAACTCTGTTGCTAATAATGCCTTCCAAATTAACAAGGTTGCTAATAATGCCTTCCAAATTAACAAGGTTGTAATTGACCAGATGAAAAACCGACCTAGTAAATTTGGGACATATAGCTCAGTTTTGAGAAAATTTTATGCTTGCTTGACTTTTGTTCTTGGTTCCTATGTTACTTAAGAGTCAAGTGTGAATGCGGATATGAGCATGTGCACGACATAGGTAGGATCATTTTTTACCTAGTTTTTCATATATTTGGAGGGTTCTTGGATGGTCATATCCGCACACCCATTTGGCCATTTCTGGGTATGAGTTGGATGTTGGTGTTGGACATGAGTGCTTTAGAACATATGAAGAGTTGGAGCAACATAGATTTGTTTTTTGCATGCCATTCGATTCATGTTCTTTTTGTTCAATTTTTTTGGGTGAAACTCTTTGTTCAAATTGATACCATTCTCCCTTTGCATTTCAGTTGGTAACTGCATGCTTCCAAACTTATAGAACCCTAGATGCTGTGTTATCCTAACTTTTAAAACACTTGTGCTCGACAGTCGACACATATTCCAACACGGGTATGATAAAATATGATCATCCAAATCCATATAGCTTAGAAGAAATTAAGCATACTCAAGTTAGTCACATACTCCAATTCACATTAACCAAGCCCAACATAGCATGGATCCACCCTGTGGAATCGAATATTGTTCAAGAGCAGCAACGAGTTCCTTAGATTGTTTCCATGTGTTAGTCGATGTTACGATGCATTTGCATTTGCTGCCACTTTGAATTCATGTTTGCCTTGTGTTTGTGATCTTTAGGAAAGTGTTGCTGGTGAAGTAGCTGAGAATGTAGCTCAATTTGTATCTTCATTACCAAAAACAGTTAGACAAGTTGAGGAAGAACCCATTCCGGAGCATATTCAGAAGATGTTTGATGAAGCAAAAGACAGTGACCACCATCATCATGGTCATGACCATGGCCATATGGCCCACGGTCATGATCATGGAGCTGGATTTATGGATGCATATGGGCTTGGTCACACTCACACATGGGGAGTTGAGATACTAAGTTTTTTCCTTTGTCGTGGTCATGATCATGATCATGCTGCTGGATTTATGGATGCATATGGGCTTGGGGGGCAGTTGAGATATGTTTCTTCCTATTTCAATGAACTGGATTTAAGTTAGAGATTAGATGTAAGAGGGCCACCATCATGTGCTAACTTTTTGCTGTTTTCGGGTACTTACTATTGTTCAAGATTCTTACATTAAGCAAACTCAAATTTCAGTGCAACAAATGTTTTATTCAATAATAAACAAGTATGGGTAAATATAAATATGATCCTTACATTAATTCAAGAAGACGGATTATCACAGGGTTAACCCCAGCAAGCACTTCATCCGTCCATGAAAACAGTAAATAATGCTTATCCGGCAAGCAAACCAAGTATCACCACAGCGGAAACCCCCAGCTAACTCCAGTTTCATAGGTGGCTTGGCATTAGGATTCCGTTAATTAAGTCGACAGAGCTGAAGAATGGCAGTATCAGTTATCAAAACCACTTGGATTTCGGATTATCTCGAAACAGTGAGCAAGTTCCTTCCGAGCTCATAACATTATGCCTTGCTACGTTGCTCATGATACAGGTAACCCGGAAATGCTTTTCCAATATGATATCTACTCTTCATATGAACATTTTTACCTGCATCTTGGTTGCAATCGTCTCTTTTTTCTTATGACATACAGACATGTATATCCTCCGGCCAATGTGGCTCAAATTATCGATTCAGCTTGCATCCATGGTGTAATGAGAACCTATGGATTTACCGGGAAATAAAAAGGTGCATGGGCAGAATTAAGACTCAAATATTAGCTTTGGCACCGACTTGAATAACGAATGGGATGCTTTGACTTTTATTTCATCATTTTTGATGGTTTCATTCTTATTATCCAGATTAAGCTAACGTGAAATGCTGAAACATTTTCATCATTTAAAGTGAATTTGTTGATCAAGAATTTTTAAAAGGGGGAAAAAATCAACAATGGTGATCAATTTTAACGTTTCCAAGAGCTTGTCTTCAGCTGTTTGTGGATATATTTTAATCTGGTTTTACACCGGAAATATCAGACATATTTGTAGAAAACCAATCAAATGCTATTGAAAATCATTCATCGATACAACTACAGAATCTTGCAGTAGCAGGCCAAGTTTTCATTATAGATCAATGGCCATGGATACAAACTACAACGTACAAGATCTATTCAGCTATAGAGAAATTATGACAAGCTTGAAGAATCCGCTTGAGTTCTTTAGCCACCTCGATCATTGCCGGCCTCTTTACTCCATCATTGCAGGTGCATCTGGCGTAAAGTGTTGCCAAAACCTGCAACTGCTCCTCCTCGGTCGATATTCTTGGATCCACAACTTTACTGAAAATTTCAACACGGTGCTGCTCATCATCATGCAGTACATCGTGCTTCATAATCACATCCATCGACCTCCGTCCACTAAAAAGCTCAAGTAAAAGGGTTCCAAAACCATAAACATCAGCCTTCTCTGTTAAGTAACCGCTGACCACATACTCAGGAGCTGAGAGCCCCGTCCTTCCTAAAACAGCATCCATCACATGTGATTGCCCTTGAGGAATAGATATGCATAGGCCAAAGTCAATGAGTTTGGGGACATTGTTGTGATCCAACAAGATACTGGGCATTTAATGTCACGGTGGACAACCGGTCTGGAGAATGCAGTGTGAAGATATGTCACAACATTTGCTAAATCTACTGCAATTCTCAACCTGCATTTCCATGGCAGTACTGACTTGACATTTGTTACAGAGATACGTCTGGAGAGGATTTGTTTGCCTGTGAATTCGTGAACTATACTTGGTTTTTCGGTCTCCAAGCAGCATCCTATAACCTTCAAAACATTCTTGTGAACACTCATTTGTGATCCGATGGCAATATCTCTGTAGGCAAAATGTTCCCACAGACCGTCACATTCAATAGTATACTTCTTCACTAATATTGGACGTTCGTTTAAAGAGCCTCTGTATAATATACAGCCGCCATCTTCCGTGATAATCCGGTTAGTATCATAGTAGTTTGTTGCTCTCAGGAGCTCTTCTGCGGAGAAATGACGGATGGGATTCGATCTGCCATCGCAGAAGGCAACGAGTTCTTCGAGTAAAGCCCCTCCATTTTTTCTGAAGAATGTCTGGTTGTTCTCATGTTTCTTTCCTTTCAAACATGCAAACATTTTGTCTGAAAGATAAAACAAGGATCAGAAAGCTTTATCTGGACCTCATCCTTCTCACTAAGGATGGTCGCATTGCGTACGTTACAAGGTATTATCGTGCATCGGGAGATGCCAAACACTGGATCCGCTCGTCGAAGCACGATAATACCTCCTAAAAGGAGAAATTTAACCAACTTTAACATCAACAAGTTTATATGCATCATTTGAGTATTGCAGACTCCACTTGAATCGAGTTTTTCTATTTTTAATTAGATCAAATATAAGACGCATTGAACCGATTAAAAAAAACTGAAATAACAAAGCTGAAAATGAAAGCACAAAAAAAGAGAGAGATCTTCACCTAGGAATTTCCGATACTAAACCAAGAAATCAGAGAAAGTTTTGTTTGCTTGCGAATATGGAAGTCTTACAGCCACAGGTCAATACACGAATATTTCCCAATAGCTTGATAGATATTTGAGAAGAAATGCAAAGTCATGAAGTTGAGGAAATTTCCAGGAACAAAGCTGGGCAACTTCCTCCATAGTAATTACTGGGGCCAGAACTACATCCCAGAGTGGGTAATGCCTTGGGCCCTGCAACTTGTTTAGGTTTAATTACATTTTAGGTCTGTCAGTTTTAAAGTTGAACAAATTAAGCCTGTTCCCTTTTTTTATTTAAATACTCTTTTCTGTCAATTTTGAACTCAGCAAGTTAAGTATGACCCTTTCTTTTTAAATACTTGCCCTTCAATTTAAAAACTAAATAAACTAAACTTTGATCTTCTAGTTTTTGAAATTTCAAATCGATAACTGAACAATTAAATCTCTGAACTTGAACCCAACAAATAGACCAGTGAAAAAGCGGATATATTTATCTTAAGAGATCCGGGTTCAATCACTTTGTCTAAAGATAAGTACAAAGTAGTATATGTTCATAGATATTCTTAACTCTTTGATAATGTACACATCTTATAGACAAAGTGATTGAACTCGGTTCTCTTAGGCTAAACATCATCCATTTTTTCACTGGACTCCTTTTGGGTTCAAGATCAGAGATTTAATTGTTCAGTTATCGATTTAAAATTTTAAAAATTAAAATATCAAAATTTAGTTTATTTAGTTTTTAAATCTGTCTTAGTTTTTTGGTAACATCGACCATTGGCATTGTTGGCCTATCTTGTTCTAATTTCGACACACATTTTAAGGAGACATCTATGAAACACCGAGCTTGCTGATGTTTTTCATGCAATGGTCTCTGATCCAAAACTATAGGATCCGCTATGTGATGTGGCATACTTTGTTCAACATGTTTCTTCACATAAGCTTCTAAATGCCTTTCATCTGCTTTTATAGTATCATCAAATGTCTTTTTTCCGGCCAAAATCACCAGTAAACATATCCCGAAACTATAAACATCAACCTTCGCAGTAACACAAGTTAATGTCTTGTTTTCTGGTGTGTTGTTTCCGAAGGTTTGTTCGAAGTTTGCTTGGTACATGGAGTAAAATTACAGAGGCGTTGATGCTTCCGAAAATGATAATCCTCGGAAGTCCGGTATGGAGATATGCAAATGCATCAGCTATTTCGAATTTCGATGGCATTCTTTAACCTTTGTGTCCATAGTAAGGGATTAAGCAATGGCTTTCTTAGAGCCATATATCTGATCTGCAAGGTTGCCGTTCTTTACGTATCCAAACTCGAGAATCTGATTTTTAGTTTCCAAAGCAACTTGGGACAATTCTTGGAACACTCATTTGTGATGCAAACCTTATATCAGTGAAAATATAGCCACACAACGTACTGTTATCAGTAAACTACTTGGCTAAAACTGGGCGACCTTGATGTTTACCTTCATATATAACAATTCACTTGTGAAAACTTGGGTTTCACCGAAGTTGTTCGTTGCTCGATTCAGCTCTCTGTGTTGACGAGTCAGATTGCATTTCCCATCTAGACCAGTTTCGGGCAAACTTCAAACCTGCTCAAAAACTTGAACCAAACCTATCGAACCAGACAAATAACCCCTTGAACAAGTTTAAGCAACAAATGGGAAAAACCTTGCTCCACTGTGAAGTAATGAGACGGCCAACAACTTGGCATGACATGCTCATCAATGCACACATAGATTATGAATGAAAAGGGTCTACATTAGTTTTTGTTCTACACAAAAAACTAGGAGGGTGAAGCAGCAAAGAGCATTTGGATATTTTCCGGGAGAATCCGTAGTCGGCAAAAACAAAATACAAACATCTCAATTTCATTCAACCAATCGACTAATGAACAGAAGAAACTTAATTTGGCCTTTTTGAAAACAGAAAAGAAAAAGAGGTTGAAGCACTAGATCGACTATCAGTAACTATATTTTTCCAGAGTTATATGTACAAACATCTGTTGATAATTCTTCCTACGCGAATTTAGCATATATGTGCTGAACTTGCCATTAGCTTTGAGAGCCATTCTTCGGGTGATGTTGAAGAACTTCCATCTTGAATGGACATGCCAGCACATTTTGACAATATTTCCTGCAATAAACCCATACATGCCATGAATCAGAAGATTAGGCAACCAGAGGATAAATTATGGATGAGTTCTCAAATGCCTTAATCAATGAGACATTTGAAAATAATTTTTTTCCGTTCTTTTATGAAAACAGTGTCCATGATTATCTGACTTTATGATAATTCAGCAAAGCAATGTCCAAGTTCGTGGCATAGACTGTCTGGTGGTAATTCATTTCTCACCACACCAGAGCCTTGTTTGGGGTCAGAACCACATTGGTCCCTGAAGTACCAACTGATTTTAGTATAAAATAGCCTATTTTAAGTTTTAGCCCCCGTTTTTCTAAAACATCTTAACTAAAATACAGTACATGTTTAAATGTAATAATTTTTAAATTTATTTTTCTTTAAAACACAAATTATTTATCTTTTAAATATTTATTATTTATTTATTTATTTTTAACTTATAGTAAAAGCTTTGCAAGGACCAAGCACACCTTTCTTTACCTCCTTCACCCCCAGTGCCCCCCCCCCCTCGCTTTATAATTTATATACGACCAAGTCACCAACACATACTATACGTACAAATACACTTCGATTTCTCCTCTTTCACTACTCTATGTGAAAGAAAACAAAGCCTTAATATCTCTTCAACGCAGGTATTGTCTTAAACTCTTCAATCTTCTTCATGTATTTTTAATTTATTTCATTAGTTTCAAAACTCAGTCATAAACAAACCGCTTGTTTCTTTTGTTTAGTTTTTCCTGTCTATGTTCGTGTTATTTTTCGATATACATAAACACTTTGATTCAAAATAGCTATGAATCAATGCAAAACATAACTACCCATTTGCCCAGGTTCCTTCTTCCACGTTTACTTTTGACGTTTCAAAGTTTTTTCTTCTTTCCCTGGGGAAGGTTAAGTGTATTATTTAAATTTCGTTTCTTTTTTTCCTCTGCTTTGTTCTTGTTATTTGTTCCTTTAGGATCATATCATAATTTTTGGGTTACTTGTATTTACTTCGGATGTTATCGTTTTTTTACTGTGATTTCTTTTTCTTTTTCCCTATGTCAAATGTTTTATTTTGTATGAGTTCTTGTTTTAGTTGGGTTCTTGTTTCGGATTTCAACTTCCAAATGTTGTTTATTTTAGCTTTGAATGGTGAATTGTGTGTGGAAAAAGGATCTGGGGTTGGTGATCCTGTTGTAAGCTGCAGTGCTTTGATGTTATCAACATATTTTAGGTGTTTCTCTAAAGTGTGATTGTTTAGGTTTCTGTTTATGTTTCCTATAGTAAGAGCATGAATGAGGGTTTGATTAGCTGTTTCTCTTTCATCTGGTTAAAGATTGAATCTTTAAGCTGCTTGAATCCCTAAGGATCTCCGTTTTCTTCATTTGGCGGAGGGAAAAATGATTCATCATCTCTGCATCCCTTTGCTTGAACTATTTCTCAAATATTGTGTCTCTTGGCACTTTTGAAGAGCCATCCTTTAATGCTTAATCACTAAATTTCACTTTCTTTGATAGGCATTCTTTCATTTGAAACATGAGTACTGTTCAAGGTTGCCATGTTCGACTCTCATGGTTTGAATTTCCTATATTTTTTTCGCAGATGGAAACGGTTATGTTGGAACCTAACTGCAACCCCATTGAAGAAACATCTCCCGAGCTGTTGCTTTCCCCGGATTCTCCCGATATAAGTGATATATTCGGTGAACCACAGTTAAGTCCGAGAGTTGGCAACAAATACCAGGTGGAAATTCCTCCTATGGTAACAGGAACTGAGCATCTTTCACTTTTGATGGACCCTGTTGACTCAGATGGCATACCTTATCCTGCCCATTCCTTTCTATTAGGCTTACCTTTGCCTGTCATGTGGACACATGATGAAGATATCAATTCCGAGGATGAAGGCAATGGAGGTTCATGTAAGTCCAATGATGGAACTAAGGTGGATGAATCTGTCAAATCTCGGAAGTGCAGAAAGGGACGGAGTTCCAAGAGGAAGAGAAATTCCGAACCAAGTCTTGATGTGTCTGATGCTAGGTTGGTCAATGAAAATGAATCAAATGCAGACAACCTTGACTGTGGAATGACAAATAAAACCAACCTATTTCGACCGTTTGAAGTTAAAAGCTCTCGTCTAGTTCCAGGTGCAGCAGGTGATTCCTGGAGCAATGCAGAAGTGGATAGTTTTCTTCTTGCTTTATATATATTCGGGAAGAATTTTGGGCAGATAAAACAATTCATCGAGAACAAGGGCATGGGGGATATATTGTCATTTTATTATGGGGCATTTTATAGGTCTGATGGATATCGCAGATGGTCAGATGGAAAAAAGAGAAGTCGCCGAAAAATTGTATATGGACGGGAAATCTTTACTGGCTGGAGGCAACAAGAATTGTTATCTCGCTTGCTTGCCCATGTCCAGGATGAATTACAAAATAATTTGCTGGAGGTAAACCTGATTTATCACTCGGATTTCATTTAGAAAGAAGCTCACAAGTGCATTACAAAATAATCTTATATTTGTAAATTGTTTTGTTGTTTATTAACGTTAGACATTGATTTTCTGTATTAGCTTCTCGATATGTTTGATTATTAGAAGATTCTCATACTCATTGTATATTGGCTGGTATCTAGGTCATTTATGGAGGGGAAAACTTCGCTTGAAAATTATGTATGCCATTTGAAGACTAGTGTTGGCTCATCCGCAATTGTAGAAGCTGTTGGTATTGGTAAGGGGAAGACAGATCTTACAGGCCTGGCCATGGAGCCTCCAAAGGCAAGTCAAGTTTCCCCCGAAATACCATCTGGGAAGGCTTGCTTATCTCTTACATTTAGTGACATCATCAGACTTTTAACTGGAGGCTTTCGATTGAGCAAAGCTCGTTGCAATGATATTTTTTGGGAAGCTGTTTGGCCACGTTTGCTTGCACGAGGGTGGCACTCTGAGCAGCCTAAGAATAGATGCTCTGTTGGTTCCAAACATTATCTAGTTTTTCTTATGCCAGGAGTGAAGAAATTCTCGAGAAGGAAACTTGTTAAAGGAAATCACTACTTTGATTCTGTTAGTGATGTTTTGAGCAAAGTTGCATCTGAACCAACACTTATCAAGCTTGATTCTGAAGGAGATTGTATGAGGAGCTGCAGTGACAAAAATGGGTGCATTCCTGGAGAGTCGTCGGATCAAGATGATCCTGCCTATCATAAGCCTTGTTATCTCAAGCCCCTAGTCTCTATTTACAGTTCTAACCATACGAAGTTCACAGTTGTTGATTCCAGTTTGATCCATGGAGGAAAAGCATCGAAGATGAGAAAACTGAGATATTCACCAATTGATTTGGCGTTTACTTCGAAACCATTTCACAAGAATGCTCAAGATTCACAGCAGGTAAATGCCAATCATATGCTGTCAAAAGGTGATAAGTGTGTTACAAATGCTCGCCGTTGTGAGGGTGCAATGGCTAGCTCTACTGCACACCACATAAAATTTACCGTTGTGGATACCAGTTTTCTCCATGGAGGAAAATCATCCCGCGTAAGAGAACTCAGATATTTACCGGTTAAGTTTGAAATTTCTTCCGAAATTAATAGTTTTTCAGGAGGAAATGACAACAATTCAAGTGACAGTTCTTCGGATGTGCATGAGCAAGAAATTGCTGACAGGCTATCAAGTCATGGTTCAGTTGCCACTGATACAAAACCTGGTAGTGAACCGACTGCTGCTGCTAATGCTATGAAAGGTGAAGGTAAATATGGAAAGGACATTTCAAATCAAGATCTGAGGAACTCATGTACTGCAGGCCAGAGTTTGTCGATTCACCAAGACAAGAAGACTGATACATCAGAAGATGCCAGGTCAAAGAGGATAATAAAGCACCATTTCAGTCGAAGAGCTAAATCGAGTTCTGTTAGTTTGGCTCCCCCAGAAAAACGAAATAAATTATCTGCTTGTAGTAATGAAGAGACAAGCTGCCTGACGCAGAATTTACCTGCTGTGTCTATTAATTTAGCTTCTCCAATGAAACGGCAAAGATTAATTGCTTGTGCTAAGTCGGAAGGAAGTGATCTCGCGGAGAATATCTCTAGCAATCCAATTGATTTAATCTCTCCCATGAAGAGACAGAGATTAAATGCTTGTACTAAGATGGAAGAAAGTCATGTTTCCGAGAAGTCTCCTGCTGGCATTGATGAACAAATGGGGGTATGTCGTGCCTTAAATTCTCAAGATGAAGGCAGCAATGATGTTCTCCATGCGAGTCATTTTCAAGGGAAAGTATTGTTTCTCAACTCTTCTGCTGAAGGCAATCCAGAATCTGCAGAGGCTTCTCAAGGGAGTAATGAGAAGCTTCCATCCCTGTCACCAATTGGTTCAGACCCATCCCTGTTACCACTGGATGCTCGGAATGGTGAACCAGGAAGCGCGGAAGCTGATGGCTCCCGATTCATCGTTGTGAATAATTATGCTTATTTGAAAACCCCTACTAATGATTGTGCGGAAGAGCAGCAAGCTAGTGCGAATCTCCGGAGGCAAAGCAAAAGAAGCAGACCATTGACCACTAGAGTGTTGGAAGCTCTTGAGAGTGGATTCTTCAACGTGAAGAAGACGCAAAAAGTGAGAGACGTTCAAGCACCAGCAATCCAATTTTCAAGTCCTTCCCGGAGGGCACGTAGTCGAGTCAAGGCATCAAAGCATGCAAACGTTGCTGTTAAAACTGCAGATACCAATGAAGGAAAAGACCCAGATGGTGCATTTATTTGTTCTAAAGATATTATGAGCCAACCTCCTCAAGTGGCTCACTAATATTTTGCAATCTTCAGGGTTGGCCAACGTCACGAAGTTCTTATCGGCAACAAACGGTTTCATCCATTTACTGATATTGTGCCGGTCCATCTCTGATGGATGTCTCCAACATCTATGATAAAGGAAGGGTTGACCAGTGATGCATGTGCCTTTATTCTTTTGTCTCCCTTCATAAAAAAAATGAAACATAACCTTTTGGTTTATCATCAATGGAAGCCATTTGGACGGTCGAGATGCATCGGTAAACCGATAAGAGTCGAGGAGGGTAACCCTATTCGATGCATGCACCAGTACTCCGAGTAGGGGAAGATTTCCCGAAACTTTTGTTCATTTTTGTATCTTTTACTGCTCATTTACATCATTGAAGGCTCCTTTAACAGCTTGTGAATGTAGCTTTTTCATGGTATTTTTATCCTCTTCCACTCATGAATTTATGAAAGCTGTTTGAAGTGTTCATCATCTTTAATCAAATTCATGGGGTTTTTTTTCTTCTTTGTGTAACTCGAATTGACACTGATTTATTTTGTGGTTGATCAGAGTTTCTCGCTAGAATTATCCGACAGCTTTCTGCTTTACAGCACATGCAATGAATTTGAATGTTACTTGAATTAATTATTGTAACCCACTTTTTCCTTTTCCATTTTAACTCAAGTGATTTATTCAAATACACGTGGGTACATTATTAAAGGGTTAAAAATATATATGAAGATTATTTTAAAAAGATTATATTTTGATACATGTAATAAACATTTTTTTAAATAAAGATTAAAATAATTTACGGCGTCAAAGAAGATGATACCCGAAGACCGATATGACACTCCTACTAGAATACCGTAAAAATTTTAAAAATGAAGGATGAAATCGCCACCGACTACTTCGGTAGGCCGAACACGTTAAAAATTAACCAAAGATTCAAAATGTTTGAGTTTGAAAGTTGGTTACGCGTGGAGAAGTATTATAATCCCAAAAAGTCTAAAGATAACATTTCATTATTTACAACAACCGAGAAATATGACACATGAATCAGTCAAGACACCACTTCCTAACCGGTTCCCGAAATAAAATAGAAAATATTCCCTTAATAAATTAAAATAATACATAAAAAATATACTCAAACCAAAATAAAAATAATAATAACATAATTTATATATATATATATATATAACACATATTATATACTAAAAATAATAATAAGAATAATGTACATATATTTCATAATATACTAAGTATAATGTAATGTACATATATAGTAAATATATTAATATAATATACATAAAAAATAGGAAAACTTTACAAATAAAATATACTATACACATGATATATAATATATATAATATTAAATGTGTTAATAAAATATGTACATATGATAAAAATACTAATACATAAAAAATAATGATAAAAGTAATATAATATATATATATGTATATTAGATAATAATAAAAATAATAACTAAAAAGAAAATTAAAATAAAAAAAGACCGAATTGAAAAAAGAAAACTCAAAAACTAAAAAAAAGGACGAAATTAAACTAAAAATAATAGGAAAAGCTTGCGGAAATAATAAAAATGGGGCGGAGAGATTACGTACGCGATTTCCCCTTTTTCGTGTAACCTGTGGGCTAAATTGAAAGAAAAATGAAATTAAAAGGCGAATTTGGAAGACTAAAGGACGATATTGGGGACGATATTGAAAATAAAAAAATAAAGGGGATGCCGGAGCAAAGGATAATGGGGCGGGAGGACTTATGAGCTAATTAACCCGCTTTCTAAGATTAGTATATAAGTTAAGTTTTAAAAAATCATTTGAATCCAATGAAACAAAAACAAAACCTTAAAAAAGGGTTTGTTTTTCTCTGTGATTGAGGCGCCGGGCTGGGGAAGGCCGACCATCGTTTCGCCATGGATCGTCGGTGGCCGCCGTCGCCTCTGCCGGTCTGAAACACCAAAGGCCACATTTTTTTTTACTTCGCCCGACGCGCTGAGTTTGAATTCGGCCTCTGATTTTGCCAACAACAACCCTAGGTGAGTAGATCTACGAAAAATCAAACGGTTTTTTATTTTCTTATATTTCTTAAACTGGAAAAAAGCTCTCTTTCTTTTATTTATTTCGAATCTCCCCCCAAAAAAAGCGTTCGTTATACATTGCATGCATCAGGTTTAAATAACCAATTTTTTACATAAAAAAGTCCCACTTGTTGATTTTTCAGATTTGAAATAATGCTTGCTTTGTTTTTTTTTTTGTTGCATATCTGGCTTGGGCGACGCACGTGGTTTGGAGGGTGGTTTCAGGCCGTGCGGCTCGGTTCGGTGGCGGCGGCGGCTCAATGAATGGTTGCAGCTAGGGTTTAATTTGGGGTGACGGGTTAATTTTGTTTAGATTTGGGTAATGGATTTGGGCCGATTGGGTTTTAGGGTAATTGTATTTGGGTTTAATTTTTTGTAGTGGACTAAGCCTGGACAAAAAATAGGTACTACGATAAGTTACGTAAAAAAAATATAAAACATTTACCTAAACCACACTAAATTTTAAAATTAAAAGGCGTGTGTATCAAAGTATTTTTCTTAAAAAATACTTTTTAAGCGGTCTTAAAATTTTTAATAGGTTCAATTGGGTTTCACCCCCAACCTTTAATTTGCATATCGTCCCTGCTATTTTTTATTTTGATAAGAATGGGAAATAAACTATACGAAATTAAATTTAAGATTTAATGCCAATTGAAGTCAATATTAACGATGGTATGTTAATTACCAATAAGTGTTGGGTGTAATGGTAAAATAGATTGTATTCTTAATAAGAGAATTTAAGTTAAAACTTTAGAGATAACATTGTTGGGAAGGAGAACATAATGTTATATTAGTTGTTTTTCGTTATTTATTCTAGTATTTTATCAATTTTATCATGGGATTTTAAAAGCTTTAATTTTAATTAAACTTTTGACATTAATTTTCTTTTAAATGGACCGTTAAATTATTAATAGATGTGATGATATTGGTCATTTCTTTCATGTAATTGTTAACTCCTTTTGTCATTGTTGTTGGTCAATTGTCGTCTATTACTAATATTTCTCTCCTCTTTCTTATTATGTTACTTGTTTTCAACAAAATTCACTCAAACGATCACTATAAACCTATAAATGATTATCTTTTATCTTTAATTTTTAAAAGGGGTTTTAGAAAAATTTAAATTGATAAGATGATAGGGGATGATAAGACAAATTCATTAATGACTATGATGGTCAAAACTGAAATCGAAAAATGACGTCATTTAATTTAACGGTCTAAATTTTTTTAAAATAATCAGTATCGAAAATTTAATGGTAAAAGTTATTATTTTGTAAAACTAAATGACAAAAACTACACAAAGTAAAGTTCAATGACTAACATACTAATTTACCCAATAGTTAAACATACGGCGCCAACAGCGAAGTGCATCCTTTAAAAATTGGATGGTCTTCTGTTAAATATGCTGATTTCTATATCCCACACTAAAAATTATATTTAAGGTTAAATATTTAGGTTTAGGTTTAGGGTTAGGATTAGGGCATAAAGAATAAGGGGTAAGATGTATTTTTTATGATATAGAATTTAAAGTTTAAGATTTGAAATTTAAAATTCAGATTTATAATTTATTTTTTAATGTTTTATATGTAAGACATCGAAAGGGACGCATATATATATATGGAAAAAAAATTTGATACATAGGCCGTGTAAACTTTCGTTTATCCGTACCTTTTAGTTTTAGGGATTAGAGTTTTAGTTTAGGGGTTTGTGTTGTAAAGTTTAGAATCTAGCATATAGGATTTAAGATTTAGGATTTAGTTTTTTGGGTTAGAGTTAAGAATTTAGAATTTAGGTTTTATATTGTAAATATACATGCACGTGTATCAAAATTTTACTATATATACTATTTTTGGATAATTATTTGATACACTGGCAGTAAAAACTAAAAATTTCAAAAACGCCTTAATTTTAAGGTTTATGGATTCAATTTAGGGTGTAGTGTTTAGGGGTTTAGGTTTAGAACTTAGAGTTTGTGAATAGAATTTAGGGTTTAGGGCAGGGATTTAAATCTCATTCGCGGTTGCGTTTTCGGTCGTGTTGCGGTTATTGCGGTTGCGGACATAACGGAGGTTATTGCAGTCATTGCGGGTGTCGCGGTCGTGGATTTTTTTAAATTCGCACAACTTATTATAAAACATAATAATTATAATTATAATTATAAAAGTTACTTTAAATGATTTTTGGAGTGTTTTCCAACACTTATGAAATGATTTAATTGAAAGGAAATAAGACTTAGAGGCTCAATTAAAAGTTTCATTATGGATTTGTGGACTTAATTGGAATAAAACAAAACATCCTAATTAAACTAAAATTCTACCTTAAAGGACTAAATTGTAAATAGAGTAAAACTTTTAAGTCTCTCCAAATATTCACTAACACTTGAACTCTCATTCCCGCGACTTACTATTTTTTAATGTTTCATCATCTTCCTCACACTCACGATATTCTACAATTTTTCTCCTGGCCACCACCCATTCATCGTCCGTGAAATGCACCACATTCACCATTTAGCTCATCTTCCCATTTCGAGCAAACTCTGACCAACCGTTTTTCTTTTCGTCAGTCGTTAACGAGATTCGAGCAAAAAATATTTTGACAAACTATCCGCGATTGTTTTAAAAACGGGAATAGTGGCCCGTTATCGCCACAATCGGCCTCTACAAGTTAAATCACGGCCACAATCCGCCGATTTTAGTGTGAATCTGATTCCCATGGCAATTTTCAGCAAAATCGGTTTCGGACAGCGGCTGATATTTCTCGGCCGAGATCTCAGTTTTGGTCCAAGATTTAAAACCCTAGTTTAGGGTTATATATTTAGGGTTTATAAGTTAAAACCTAAATCCTCAACATATTACACTAAACCCTAACCTTTAAAACATACACTAATCCTAACCCTAACCCTAACCCCTAAATTATAACTATTGTCCCTAAATTCTAAACATTTACACCTAAACCCCTGAACTCTATACCCTACACTAAATCCCTAAATCCTAAAACTAAAGTGCATGTGGAAACAAAAAAAAATTCACCGCCAGTGTATTGGATATAAATCTTTTTTTTTTTTTACATTTAGTAACCATGAAAATCATTATTTATCGGTTTTTGAACTTCACATTATTGTTTCGTTAAAAAAGGCTAAATTACAAAATAAGTGCTCAAACTATATATTTTTTTTGTAATAGGCGCCTAAAGTATTTTTTGTTGAAATATGTGCCTGAAGTTTCATTTTGGCTGAAATAGGTGCTTAAAATATTTTTTTGTTGAAATAGGTGCCTAAAGTTTTATTTTTGGCTTGTTTTAAAGTCAATTGAGGCACCTACTTGGGGACCTATTTCAACAAAAAATGAAACTTTAGGCCTCTATTTCAACCAAAAGTTATTTTAGAGACTTATTTAAGCAAAAAATGAAGCTTTATGCACCTATTTCAGTAAAAAAATAATTTAGGCACCCATTACAAAAAAAGAGAAAGTTTGGGCACTTATTTTATAGTTAAGCCTTAAAAAAGCTCACATAAATGTTAGGCTTAAATGAAAAATAAGTGCCCAAAGTATATCATTTTTAAACTTCAGATAACTAAAGTATTTTTTTGTAAAAATAGGTGCCTAAAGTTTCAAAAGTTATAATTTTAGGTGTCCGACTGTTAAAAAAAGATCAATTTTGAAACGCGACACGTGGCATGAATATTGATTTTTTAAAATCATTTTTGAAAAAACTTTAAAATTTATTATTTTTAAAAAATCCCAAAATTTACAAAAATATTCAAATCAGTCACTAAATCCCTTAGTCTTAAATCTCCAAATCTTTGCTGCTGTAGCCGCCGACATCGTCAAAAATCGGCGAACGGTATGTCAATCGAACAGTTATTTTACGTTCGACGTACAACGTATCTCAGATCAAAGAAAAAGGGGGAAATGGCGACTATGGCGGGGGCAAACTCTGGCCCAGCATACTCCGAACGATTCTACGCGGCGGCCTCTTTCGCCGGCTTCGATGGATCTCCCAATTCCAACAACAAAGACATCGGCTCCAGGTTCTCTAACGACGTTGCTTTGATCCTCTACGCCTTATACCAGCAGGTGACTTCACCTTTCTCATTTTCTCTGTCTCTCCTTTTCATAGAATCCAGCCTTCTCAATGCTACATCGATTTGATTTCATCTAAGGATTTCGTATATTAGAGTGCTTTTGTATATGATTTGTATATTCACTTTTGGAGTATTTTAAGTGTAATTTTGGTAGATCTAGTTTTACGCTCTGAGTTGAAGGTAATTTGGATTTTGATCTCTCGAATAATCAAATAAGTGTTTGTTTATTAATTGTTTGAGATAAGAAGCTCATTTTTTTAATGTTACTAATTCCATGCATTATTATGTTAATTATGTTATTTACAGGCTACTGTAGGTCCTTGTAATGTTCCAAAGCCTAGTTCATGGAGTCATGTCGAACAAAGCAAATGGAAAAGGTCTGCAAGCTTATTTGCTGCTGTGTGTAGTTTCATTTTTTTGGTGCTTCTTGTTATTGGGGTTAATTTCATATATACGTTTATGTTCTCACTCGGCTATGCTTGTTTGATATGGTTATGCTTAGTGTGGTAGTGTTTTGATCTATTAGCTTAAAAGTGGTTTGAATGATAAACGATAATTATGTTGACTCGGAGAGATGCTAATGGACATAGGTCAAATTTGAGTGCCTATTACATATTGAGGTTGAATACTTTTTTAGTTGCTTCAGTATTTGGTGATGTTGCATCACTGTTCTGCATAGTTTATATTGTCTAGTTGAAAAGAATGAATTCCTTCTATGTTAGTCTAAATTATCTGATTTAGATTGGTCTAATTTTCTGTCTGACATATAAGCATGGTTTTTATATGTGTTACACAAGGATTTAGATGGTTGAAAGATACTTTTATATGCCTAGTCGATGTTATCCATACTGTTTTCTTTTATCGTCATTCTTTTTGATAATTTTCTTTCTCATAAAGCTTTCTATTATTTATACAGCTGGAATCAGCTTGGAAACATGGTTCCTACGGAAGCCATGCGTCTCTTTGTGAAAATATTGGAGGTATAACTTTTCTGGATTTTTCCTATGTATATATCAGCATATGAATCTATTTAGTTTGATATAATTATTTTTTTACTTTATTCCTTCTTCAGGAAGAAGAACCAGGATGGTATTCAAGGGCATCTAACTCTGTTTCGGAGCCTGTTATAGATGTACAAATGAATGTGAGTAAGCTGTTCTTTTCACAGTTTTGGTTGTGTAATTTTATCATTTTCCGTGGTCTGTTATTTCAAAGTTTTGATTGGGTGACTTTGTCAACTCAAGGACATATAACTCTATCTCATTGCTTATTCTCAATTTTGAAGAAGTTGGTTTCCACATAATTGTTCTTTTATACTTAAAATTTGAATGAGATAAGCCAAGTTACTCTGGTTGTTTTAGTAGGTTTGTTGTTCTCTGTACTCACTTTTACTTTCTTAACTTGGTTGCATGTTTGTAGCATAATTCAAATGTTGAGCCTATCACCAAGAACAGAAATTCTTTTCTGAGACAAAGACTATTTCTGCTGAAAATGGAAGTCTGGTGGAAACTCAGGACAAAGATGTTGTATCAGAAGGCCTTGATTCCATTGTTGTCTATGATAAATGGATTTTACCTCCAATAAGTGGTCGATGTCCCAAAGCTCGCTATCAGGTATTGGCATGTCTATCATTTAAAAGCCAAATACAATCTTTTCTAGTCTTGCATTTGTCCTATTCTAAAGAATGTTTACTCTTATTTTTCAGCATGGAGCTGCAGTTGTTCAGGATAAGATGTATATATATGGTGGAAACCACAATGGACGTTATCTAGGTGACCTTCATGTAAGTAAAACATTTACTAAACATGCAGGACAAGTGTTTTATGCCATGAATTATTTTTTAAATAATCTAATACAATTCAGATTACTTTATGGATTTGGGCCTGAAGTGAAATATTATGAAATTGTATTTCACTTTCTTGGTCATTGCTTGAAAATTCCAATCTAATTTTGTACTCTTATAAGCTTGAATTCTTGTTTGTATACTCATGCACTAGTCTGACTCCACATCATATCTTTCCCCCTAATGTGAGGATTGATACAGGTTCTAGATTTGAGAAGTTGGACTTGGTCAAAGGTTGATGCTAAGATTGGAACTAAGTCAGTGGAATTGTGTTCTCCAGTAAATATAGCCCCATGTGCTGGTCATTCATTGGTTTGTAAAGAACTCAGTTTCATTTTGTTTTACTTTGATTTCTCTAGAGCAAAGTTCTCAAATGAAAAAGATGCACGTATATTAGAATCTGTTTGCTGAAAATTCTTTTATTCATGCTGATTTTCTTTCTCAGTATATCATTTGACTCCATCTCTCTATCCCTTCTATTTTCCCCCTCTAGTTACCTTGGGAGAACAAGCTCCTTTCAATTGCTGGCCATACAAAAGGCCCTTCTGAAACTATCCAGGGTACTTGTTTGTTTCTGCCCCTTATTACAATTTTAAGAATTTAGGATTCTATTGTTCTTCTCCTTCTTTGTCTTGACGTTTCATTCTGTTAATCTGTATTCTTATGGCAGTGAAGGAATTTGATCTGCAAACTGATACATGGTCAATGTTGAATACTTATGGCAATGCACCGGTATTGATCTGAACTTCCTCTTAGTTACATCTCTTTCCCTTCATTGACTCAAATAGTTTCAGCTTTAAATTTAGAAATTTTAGCGGGTTCATGGTTTGTTGTGCTCTTCACCAAGAATTAACCAGCCTTAAATTTTTTAATGTTTCTGAATGGCCACTGATGGGATCAACCTTTCTTGCTTAACTGAATATGTTATTTAAGAAACTGAAAACTGAATGCATACAATGTTGATCAATGGGTAATGTTTACCTGAAATCTTATAAACATATTCGTATACATGAACAAAAGGCTGAAGGTAAAATTTGTGAAGGAAAAAGGTCAATTGTGTTTGTGCTTGGTAGCTTCTTTTATTATTATTTTTTTAATTTTCTTTTCCAATATATTACCCCCAATTTGAGTGCCTTGTAGGTCTCTCGCGGAGGTCAATCTGTGACTCTTGTTGGAAATACCTTAGTGGTATTTGGTGGACAGGATGCAGAGCGAACAGTCTTGAATGATCTACATATACTTAACCTAGAAATGATGTCCTGGGACAAAATTGATGCTGTGTAAGATTATTTTTGTCAGTTTTATTCCAGCACTATCCCTCCATACATGTTATTGGATAACTGAATTCTTTTGTTAAACTTAAAGATGTGCTAGAGGTCCATCTACAACCTTTTAACATAGAGATTGTAATTGAAATCATATTTGCTGCCTTCAAAATTCAAGAGTTAGCTTTGAACAAGGGTCTTGTTGCTGAGCACAAGCGCCCTTATCCATTGTTAATGTTGACTTGATTAAGGTTCACTTATCTTACTAGCCAAGAATCTGATATTTGAATTTCAATCTGGTTCATAAGATTAGCTCATGATCAAAATTGAATTCATAATTAGATTAACTTCATTCCAGGTAATAACTTTAATATTTAAATTACCAAAAAATGTTATATGCAAATCATTCCAGGTAATAACTTGAATTTCTATTATTGTAGCAGTAGGTTCAAGCTTAATTTCCACCAGATTAGTGTAGAATCTAACCTGTCTAATACTAGATGGCATGATATAAGCCTTATATTGCACTTCTATTTTAGGTAATCCGTTTACCCCATTTTACAGATTGGAAGAGTATTTTGAAATTTATAGTCCTTGCTAACTCTTATTTTTTTATCTTCATTGTCATGCAGGGGGGTTCCTCCATTACCACGAGCTGATCATGCTGCAGCTGTACATGCAGAGCGTTACCTTCTTATTTTTGGTGGCAGTTCACATGCTACTTGCTTCAATGATTTGCATGTCTTTGATTTGCAAGCTGTAAGATAATTACACATTGTATTTTTGCATGTGCTTGTCTTAGGAATTAGTATATCTATCTTTTATGCATTTGGATTTGTAGATGGAATGGTCAAGACCCACTCAGCAAGGTGAGATACCGACTCCTAGGGCTGGTCATGCAGGCGTGACTGTTGGGGAGAACTGGTTTATTGTTGGCGGTGGAGACAATACAAGTGGTAAATGTCTTACTTCAAAATCAAATACAAGATTATTCTTGTTCCTTGGACATAGATTTTCCGGTTTATACATAGTTTTAGCATTACTATAATTCTCAAGTGTCTGCATCTGATATGAAGATAGGAAAATTCTTGGCAGCATCTGTACTTTTTTTTTTTTTGGGGGGGAGGAGGAGCTTGCTGATTTTACTGCTCCCTAAGCTTCATTTTTTTATCCTACTCTTTTTTTGGCAGGGGCATCGGAGACTGTTGTCCTCAACATGTCAACCCTTGCTTGGTCAGTTGTGGCATCAGTTGAAGAACGTGTTCCTCTTGCTAGTGAGGTATCTTAGAGTTTACCAATATTGTTACCTGTAAAATGCTATGGCATGTGACAAATCTCTATTTGGATTGGTTCTTCAAATGTATATTGGTTCAATTGTGTCGGAAATGCTTCAATGGAGATTAAACTTCCCCATGTGGATCAACAAGGAATGGTAGAAAGATGCATATAATCAAGTATACTTTCTACATATGATGATGTGCTTTTCTCTGTAATTATTACAATCATTTGACTGGATGTATTTAATAACTTTTTGATCATGTTCATTCTCACCTATTAACTTTATAATGACACAAAGGTGGAAACAAAAGTTTTCTAAACTCTTAGTTTTGGGGTTTATTACTTTAGGTTTTAAAATTTGAGTGGTTTGAATTTATGATTTAAATTTAGGGTTTAGGGTTAGAATTTGGGGTTTATAGGTTAAAACCTAAATCACTAACCATATTACCCTAAACTATAAACCTTGACCCCTAAAACCTAAATTTTAACCCTAAACTCTAAATTCTAACAATGGCTCCTAAATTCTAAACCCCTAAACCACCAACCTCTAAACCCTAAAACTAAGGCGCTTGTGGAAACTTTTTGTTTCCACCGCCTGCGTATTAAATATAAATCCTTAACTTTATAATCTTTCATTGGTTCTAAACTTAACTAATAAAATAGGTATATAATGCTCATGTGTTAGAAAAAAGTCGTATGGTTGTGGTATATTGCTTTCTACAAATAGCAGGTAACTTCCACTTTCGTGATTGAAATTGTAAATTATTATCTAATTTATTGTAGGGCTTGAGTCTGGTTGTGGGCTCCTTCAATGGTGAAGACATACTTATAGCTTTTGGAGGATATAATGGGTATTACAACAATGAGGTAGAGACAGTTTTAGCCTCTTTATGACATGGATATTTTGTTTCTATTTGATCTTTTATGTTTTGCTACCAGGTTAATGTTCTCAAGCCAAGTCACAAGTCAACCTTGCAATCGAAGATGATGGAGACTCCTGTTCCTGATAGTGTTTCTGCCATCCATAATACTACAAATCCTACCAGAGATTTGGAGTCCGAGTTCGAAATTGGTCACGAAGGAAAGATACAAGAAATTGTTATGGATAATATTGACACAGGGCATCAGGTGTGTACTATGTTGATGGTGCATTCAACGTTCAGTCACATTTATGTTTGGAAATCTGCTGGTTGAAATATTTTAGTATAAAGTACATTATTTTAAAAAAGCACGTCAGTAGGGATATTTATTCTTTCTATTTTTATTCCATTATTAAAAAAAATCCCACTCAACTCATCAAGAAACTTAATCATCAGGTAACTTCTTTTTTTTTTTGTTCTTTTGTTTAATTATTTTTTCCCTCGTATTGAGTGCATCAAAGTCTAGTGATCTTGAATGCTCAACTTGCATATATCAGCTATATCCTTCATAACATCGTCAAAGAACTTTAAAATTTTCTCTATCTGGTCTTGAGTTTCAAATTTTACATTATATAGGTAGTTTATATATACTTTAATAATAACCTTTTGAACATTTCTAATTTGAAAATTAAAATATATTGAAGCTTGAAGGTGTTTGGATTTTTTTGATCGAAAAGTGAAGGTGTTTGGATTGCCACATCCACTATATTCTCAATCCATTTCTTCTGCTCAAGTTTTAAATGTATATGTAGAAACTTGAAGGCGGTGAGACTACCGATCGCATAATAGCAACACTCAAGGCAGAGAAGGAAGAACTAGAAGTGTCACTCAATAAGGAGAAGTCACAGTCTCTCCGGCTAAAGCAAGAACTGGCCGAATCCAAGATGCAAAACACAGATTTGCACAAGGTAATTTCTTTGTGTAACAAAGGCAGGTCATGTAGTTCAACCTTGGTTCTGTTCTAAAGCTTGACATTGTAATATATTAGCTCCGACATTTTTTCTCACTATATCCTGTTTACATCTTAGGAGCTCCAATCTATACGTGGTCAACTTGCTGCTGAGCAGTCTAGATGTTTCAAATTAGAGGTATATTAAAACCAAGAGAACATTTTTTTTGCTTATCTTGTAATTTTATCTGGTTTCTTTCTCAGTATTGAATGGACATTCAAACTCTGATTTCCGCATACTGGGTTAATATGAAATATTGCTGTGGGGCAAAAGCCGGATCCGCACAGGTATTATATTTATTGAGGACCCATTTTCTAAAAAGGCCCCCTTTTGATTAGCCAGTTCTTTCTAAGGGAAAAAGGAAATGAAAAACCGTGATGGGCGTCATAGATCGACTTTCATGCTAGTTCTTGCTCCAGCATGAAAGTTCCATTTCAGGGAAGGACGACGTACCATGATATATTTTTTGTTGAGCCCTGCTTTGGTCTCTGGTTTGATGGTTGCATGTGCTGTTTAGTTTAGAGTTCTAAATAGGGATAATTAGAATGAAACTTTTTTAGACAAAAAAATCGAATTATCTTCAAATTCGAAATAGATTAAAATCCAGATCATTCTTTGGAGACTCCTTTCTTTTGGCTTTTGTTTACTGTTTTCTAATATTCTTGATTCAACAGGTTGATATTGCAGAACTACGACAGAAACTCCTGTCAATGGAAACACTAAGAAAGGAACTTGAACTCCTTTAACGGCAAAAAGCGGCATCGGAACAAGCTGCCTTGAACGCAAAGCAGGGACAAGGCTCCGGTAGAGTATGGGGTTGTCTTGCAGGTAGCCCTCCAGAAAATGCTGACCATATCTAAATTCATGGAAGCTTAATTAAATAGTGATTTTCTAGGTTTATTCAAATTAATTGAAATTTTGAGTCAAAATATATACTTATTTTTTTTGACATACTTAACTTGGTGGTTCTTTCAATGACGAGAATAAAATGATCTAGTTAGCCTAAATGATCCTTCACATATATTGGGAATTTTAGTTTATATAGTTACAAACGTCTGTTAATGAACTATTCTTTTTCCAAAGTAAAATGTTTATTGAAATTATTGGCATCTATAATAGTGATCAATTCTATACAGGGACATTTGTATTTTTTTTTTCATTTAAGGCATAAAGTCAGAAAATGTCCCTAACGTTTGATCGAAAAGTCATTTTGGTCATTATTTATTTTTAACCAATTTAACCTCGATGTTTTATTTTGGGTCAAAATGATCCCTCTGCGGATGAAAATTATTAGTAAATTGACGAAAAATAACTTAAAATAACTTGATAAAAAGACGCGTTGGAAAAAAATATTTTATATTTTATACAATTTTATAAAAATATTTTTTGATTAACGCATGATGCAAAATTTTGATTTGTTTTGTGGCATCGTGGTCCGTGGACATGGATTTATTCATTTTTTACTTTTTATGCGTTTTTCCACGAAAGATCATTTTGACCCAAAATAAATCGTTGAAAATTAAATTGGTTCAAAAAAGAATAAAGACTAAAATGATTACTCAATTAAGCGCTAGAGATGTTTTTTGACATTACGCCTTCATTTAATTAAGGGTGTGTTTATGTACATGTGACAAATATCTTTAGTAGAAATGATATAGAAATGAAAATATTATTTAAGCTTAAGCCGATTACTTGCATGATGCAAGATTTTGATTGTTTGTAGCTCGTGGTCCGTGGACATGGATTGATTGTGTTTTTTTACTTTGGTAAAATGTCAAAAAAAAATCATTAACGTTTGATTGAATAATTATTTTGGCTTCAATTTTTTGAATTAATTTTAATAAGTTTTTTATGGATCAAAATGAAAATTTCAACTAAAATCAATATCTCGAAATTATTTTTACATGACAATGTCATATAAACAAAAAATAAATTCTTCTACATCAATCAAAAAAATAATTTTATAAAATTATATAAAATATTTTTTTTTATTAATATGTCATTTTATTAAGTAATTTCAAAATGTTTGCCGTTAGTTTGACTAATTATTTTCATTCATAGATAGGTCATTTTGACTCAAAATGAAACATTTAGTGTTAAATTACTTCAAAAAATAATATGTGCCAAAGTGATTTGACCAAAATAAAACATTGAGGATTAAATTAAAAAAAATCAAAATCAAAATGACTATTCAATCGAGCGTTAAGTATATCTTTTAACTTTGTGCCTTTTATTTTCATGCATCCGCGAAACTCAATTACCAAATGGCTATTGTTTTTACGTTCAAATGATGAAATGAGCATGACGGTGCGGATACATGAGAAAAAAGAAAAAAGTTTTCGATAATTAATAATAGTGTTATATTTTAATACACAAGCTGTGTAAAAAAAATATACAACCCTTTATATTTAAGTTATAAAATTTAAAATCTAAATCTCTAGCCCTAACACCTTAAAGCTTAAACTCTAAACGCTAAATTCTAACCATAAACCTTAAATTTTACATCCTACAAATTAATTCCCTAAACTCTAACCTAAATCCCTAAACCATAAAATCAAAAAAATTATATAAATTTAAATTTATAAAAACTTGTGAATTAAAGTATTTTTCTTTAATAATATTATAATATTTTTAATATAATTTAATTAAAAAGATATTTTAATTTGATTTTAAATTTAGATAAACTCAATAACTCATGAGCAGCGAATATTAAAAACTAAATTAACTGTTTTAATCCCCGGAGGATTTGGAAGAAGACGAGCCAATATTTGGATTTCAAATTTTATTAAACTAAATTAAATTAAATTCGTGGCAGCAAAATATTTAAAAACTATAATTAACTGTTCCAATCATATCATATACTAGCAGACAGCAGTGGTAAACCATTTCAGATTCAAAAATGGCTCCAAAATCTACTTATGTGATCTCAACATTCATTCATCAAATCTCCAACCTTTTTATTTCATCAGTTGGGACAACGTAGGATGGTAAATATGAACAGTTCAGGACATTGCAGTTAAAAGATCCTCAAATCTAACCCTCATTTACACTGATATATGATCTGTATATGTATATATTCACACACCCTAAACCTTGTTATTTAGGCATAAAATTTGTATACCAATCTTCTTCATTCCAGATTTGAAAATGTTCCTTCTTGCTCTAAGAAATTGTGTTCCTCCATTTGGGTCATCTGTCCACCGTTTACCGGGTCAATCTGGCATCGACGAAAGCTGCATTAACAGGATGAACCAAAAAAGGATTTATCGTAAGACTTTTCCAATCAATCAAGAAGTAAATGCTTTAAGGGGGGAACGAGAGGCCGCCACAGCCACCTAAGTAAAATGTGGAAATCAAAATAACAACTTCACCAACATAATTTACATGTAAACTCAAGATGTTGCCACTAAATTTGGGTAAATGCCATTAAAACGTCAAAGGCTGGGAAACAAGTATTAGACACACTCATGCAGTAAGATATTTTCAGTTACCTTCCATCCATCCCGATGATCATGACAGTGTTCTTTTGTTGTCCAAAAGCAGCAATGTACTGTGAACCTTCAGGTAGCCGAAATTGAGCCACTGACCACTCTGAGCTGAAATATTTCGGCAATACACCTATAAAAATTACAACACATTGAATGAGCTTTGGCAGATAAAAACAGCAATCGTCAGTCAGTCAAAGTAGGAACAGATAAGGAATAACAGGGTCATCCCTCTGTGTCGTCCTAGATCTATGATTAACCAAACCCAGTAACAAAGCAAAAGTTCAGAACCAGATCAATCCATAGTTGAAACTTCCATAAACCAAACAAATTAAGGGCCTGTACCTTTCAAAATACCAAGGGATGATAAAACTGATTGATTTGGAACAGGTGATTCGGATGCACTGTCGACCTATCGTCCCCCAAAACTGCTGAATCAACCTTGAGGCTAAAGACATGGACAGTTCCTTTGTCACTCGAGACGGCTAGGCACTGTGCAGTTGAAGAGAAAGCGAGGCTATATATCTCTGCTCGATCTGACATTCTCCTTACCTGCACCAAGTTTTGAACTTAAATGAATAGATTGATCAAACCACACTAGCCAACAGCACAAAACAAGATATGCAAAACCAGTTGCCAAAAAGAATCAAGTCCATCAAAATAACAAGTCATTGATGAAAAGATTATATGACATTCTGAGGCATCAGAAACAGCTCGAAATGCAAGCCATGGTCCAGCCAAGTCTACATGTCTTGAAACGTAACATCAAATTTAATGCTACTCCCTCTACAATCGTTAACAAACCCCTTTCACTCCAGTCCCAAAGCCAGCTTCATCAGTGACTAAACTCTTCAGGCACACGATATCTTCATCGGTGACTAATTCTTACAATCTAAGCCATTTCAACAAATACTACTATATAGTTCTGAAGACTAAACCATGCTTATTTGCAGAGTTAACATCAAATTTCACATATACTACATCCAAAAGAATGGATTTTTAACATAACTCGTAGATTCTTTGTACGAAAATCATTGTAAAAAGTAGTAATTTACCTCCTGAATCAATGTCCCATCCAAAGTATTGAAAACTCTGACCAGAGTTCCTTTACTACTAGCAGTGGCCAAGACCCTGCCATCGTGAGTCAAAGCCAAGCACGTGATATTCTAACTATGGGCATTGATGAATTTACACCTTTTACTTCCATAATTCTCTACTCTCACTGTGCCCTTTTGCAAGCCCGGGCAAACCAACACCATGTGCCCCGAAACCTCGCATAAGCCCTTGGGATTTGACGTCGTTTCGAGCTGGTGTAACAGCTTTAAATCCGAGAAGTTGTAGACGTAGATTTTGTGGAGTGACGATGATGGTGTCGCGGCGGAGGCGGATGGAGCGGATTGGGGAGCGGAAGGAGAGCTCGACGATGCACCGTGAGGCGTTGTCGTCCCAGAGGAGAGCTTTGGTATTGGTGGCGGCGGCGGAGGGGGAGGGGGCGGAGGAGGAGCCGACGAGGGCGAAGATTTCGAAGCGGAAGAGCATGGAGAGGAGGGAGACACCGCAGTCGAAGTAGCGGCGGAAGGCGGAGCGGTAAGGGTCGGTGCTGAAGACGAGGAAACCGCGGTCGGTGGCGGCGGAGAAGCAGGTGTTGTCTTGGTTGAAGGAGAGCTGGTGGATGAGGGGAATTTGGGGTTGGGGTTGGGGCAGGGTTGGACCCGGAGATGAATCGGGGTCGGGTTGCGGGAGGTTATCGTCGGAGGATGACATGAGGTAACGGAGGCGTTGGACTATGGAGGAGATGGACTTATCGAAATCAAGAAAATTATTTTTGACCCTCGAATTCCAACCATTTTATATGTAAATTAAATTAATTAAAAAAATTAAAAATCCATTTCTTGTAAATCAATAAGTTAATACTTGAAAAATTAAATGGAAATAAATAAAAAACAAACAAACTGTAAACAATAAAACTGATTGTAACGAGATTACAACAAATTAAACCAACTTAACTACTTCAGGTATTAAGAGAAAATGTAATATATTCCGACATTACATTATTTTAGATTTTTTAAAAAAAAAAAATTAGATAAATTTAAAAATTTGTTTTTAAATCTTGTTTTAGTATTTTTATTAAGTTTTTAGATGTGATATAATTTTAATTCTAATTCTAAACAAATCAATAAATTTAATAAAATATATTTAAATTTTTTATCAATTAGTCATTTTTTGTAATACTGTCAAACAAAATGAATTTATCGAATCAAAACAAAAATTTTTATGTCTCAATTTAAAAAAAAAATGTAAGTAAGTTAGATTTTTTGAGAGAATAACAACTAATTGAAAACAAAAATAAAAAATGTTTTTTTAAATAGGTTAAATTTATTGAAAATTAAAGTATTTATAATTAAATAAAAAAAATCTATAGTATATATTTAAGTACTTAAAATTTTACTTAATTTAAGTACTAACGTAAAAGTAAAATATTTTTAAATATAATAATTCCAAAATGGCATATAAAACGAATTTAACGTGGGATTTTAAGTTATTTTATTTTCTCTTTTATATTTAAAAAATATCAAGATCAGTATTAATATTTAAATATAAATTTTTAATATAAAGATATAAACTAAAACAAAAAAATTCACTAATTAAAAGATAAAAATTGTCACTATCCGATAATAAATAACATCATAATTCAGATTTCTCAAATAAAAATCTAAATCTAATAATTTAATTTAAAATATTTCAAAAATAATTCATTTAATAAAATAAAACAAATAATTTAATTCCAAAATATTTTAAAAATAATTTTCAAAGTTTTTTTTATAATATTTAATTTAGATTTATTCTTGTACTGTTTAATCCTTTTAGAAAATTTCAAGTATTTTGACTATTGTGAATGTAGTAGCCGAGTCGAATAAAACAATATTTTTACTAGAAAAATATTCATATTTAAAGAGCACTCCAAAAAAAAGTTTACTTCATCATCTCATATACTGAGAATACACATTGTAAAGAGTAACAAAATGAAAGAAATGAATCTAAATCCTATTTTACAATTCATCAGTAGGTTCCTCATCATCTGCTGATCCACCTGAGCTTCCACCACTTCTTTCATAAACTTGTTTTATGATTGGGTTACACACTGCTTCAACCTCCTTTAGCTTCTCCTCAAAGTCTTCTTTCTCTCCGTTTTGATTATCATCTAACCATTCCAGAGCTTCTTTCAAGGTGTTTTCGATCCTCTCTTTGCCGTCCGAGTCGATCTTGTTTGCCAGCTTGTCCTTGTCATCGATGCTGCTCTTCATGTTGTATATGTATGTCTCAAGCTTGTTCCTGGAATCGATCTTTTCCCTTACTTTCCGGTCCTCTTCGGCGAATTCCTCGGCTTCCTTTACCATCCTTTCGATCTCGTCCTGGCTGAGACGCCCCTTCTTGTTGGTTATCGTGATCGATTGTGAATTCTTTGCCGCTTTGTCCTCTGCTGTCACATGGAGGATGCCATTGGCATCAACCTCAAATGTGACTTCAATTTGAGGAACTCCCCTGCAATAGTCAGAAACCATAAAACCAAATGGTTATCATATCACCCATAGAACAGTTGGAAAACAATGTGATGATCACATTTCGAATATCAAACTCACCTTGGAGCCGGTGGAATACCAGTCAAATCGAATCTTCCGAGTTCGCGACAATCTTTCGTTAAGCTTCTTTCTCCTTCGTAAACCTGGAATTCCTAAATGCAACTAGCGTAAGTTATCACATAATTCAAAACGCAAGATTTTTCTGCCATTGCCACTGATTGATCTACCTTGATCGAAACTGTGGATTGCTGGTCTTGATATGTGGTGAAAGTCTGAGATCTTTTAGCTGGGATGACAGTGTTCCTTGGGATCAACTTAGTCATAACACCACCAACTGTTTCAATGCCAAGACTCAAAGGAGCAACATCAAGAAGCAGAATGTCTGCATAATTAAAAAAAACAGCAAATCTTGTTGATGTGGTCCGTAAAGATTCCAAAACCAATACAATTTAGTGCAAAATCGATGGAAATGAAGCAATACCCTTGGTTTCTTCGCCGCTTAAAATTCCACCCTGAACCGCCGCACCATAGGCTACCGCCTCATCTGGATTGATACCCTTGTTGGGCTCTTTGCCATCAAACAGGTCCTTCAACAACTGTTGGACTTTGGGGATTCGAGTACTGCCTCCAACAAGCACAATTTCATTAATATCAGATTTCTTCAAATTTGCATCCTCCAAAGCCTTCTTCACCGGTCCTAAAGTTTTCTTAAACAAGTCCAATGTTCAACTCCTCAAATCTTGCCCTTGTCAATGGCTCAGAGAAATCAACCCCATCAAACAACGACTCGATCTCGACTCTAACTTGATGTTGGCTACTCAAAGCTCTCTTGGCTCGCTCACATTCCCGACGAAGCTTCCCCAAAGCCTTATTATCTTTGCTAATATCTTTGTTATATTTCTTCTTGATCAACTTGATGAAATAGTCCATCACTCTATGATCAAAATCTTCCCCTCCCAAATGGGTGTCTCCACTTGTTGAGAGAACCTCAAAACTCCATTATCGATGGTTAAGATACTAACATCAAATGTACCACCACCAAGATCATAAACCAAGATGTTCTTCTCTTTCCCTTTCTTATCTAATCCATAGGCAATGGCTGCAGCTGTAGGCTCATTGATGATCCTAGCCACATTTAGCCCAGCAATGGTGCCTGCATCCTTAGTAGCCTGCCTTTGTGCATCATTGAAATATGCTACAAAAAAAAAAAACCCAGAATTCATTAAACCATATTCATGTTAATTAATGATTCTATAGTTCATACAATAGAGTTTTAACTTTTATTAATAGTACCAGGAACAGTAATAACAGCATCCTTAATCTTCTTCCCCAAGTAAGCTTCAGCTGTTTCCTTCATTTTTGTTAAAACCATAGCACTGATTTCCTCAGGGCTGAAAACTTTAGTCTCGCCTTTAACCTTGACTTGAATGTATGGCTTACCATCTTTGTTGACGACCTTGTAAGGCAAGAACTTAATATCTCTTTGAACCTCTGGGTCATTGAATCTGGCATTAAATCAAACACCTTAAGTTCAATTCATCTCCAGAAGAAGAAATAATAATCAAACTAGTTTAACACAAAAGTTAAACTTAAAACATACTTTCTTCCGATAAGACGTTTAACATCAAAGACGGTGCGTTCTGCATTGAGAGCCGCTTGATTCTTGGCGGCTTCTCCGATCAAACGTTCTGAATCAGTGAACGCAACCCATGATGGGGTGATTCGATTCCCTTGATCGTTGGCTATAATTTCCACGTGTCCGTTCTTATAAACCCCACACAAGAATACGTTGTCCCCAGGTCGATTCCGATCACAGTTCCGACCTTCGGTTCACTTGCTGCAACTGCAATCCCTAAAAAGAATTCTTCACAAAAAAGACGAAGTTAAGAAAACAGAGCAACTCAAATCAAATGGAAACGAAATTTTAGTAAAGTGAATAAAGTTCTTCTGTTTACCTGAGATAAAGAGAAATAAAACCCAAAACGCATTTGTTTTGGCCGCCATTGTTGCTTTTGATTCTCTGCAATTTAGTAGGAAAATCAAACTCTCTTTTTTATTATTTACTTTTACTGTGGTTTGGTTCAGGGTGGAAGATGAGTCAGAGAGTGGCATATTTATACGGGCGTGAAGGTGTTCGGTGCTAGAGTGTTCGACCGAATGATTGTACGCCACGTCAACAAATTGGTGCATTTTTAAGTCGGCAGTTTTGAAACATAACACATAATGTATCCAATGAAAATTTGACACGTATGAGATGTAGAATTTGACCGTGTTATCGGGAACGTTCTTGAAATGGCGGGGTTTTAGCGGTTAAACTAAAAATTATTTTTCAAATACTCACAGTTAAATTAAATCTATATTTATATTCAAATATTCTCACAAAAAATTATGGAGTATAAAATATTTTATTTATTAAACGGTGTATTAAACAATTTTTTCTAATATGAATCCGTTGGTTTGTTAAAAGATAAAATCTAAAATAAAATGAGAATTTATAATTCAAGTAAATAAATTTAATTCGGATATATTTTCATAAACAATGAAATGTGAAAAATGTCTAAATCATAAACATGACCATAGAAAGATAAGGTAAAAATTTTAACTTAAATGGTTAGAAATAAAAGGGTTTAAATATCACTAAAGTTTCAACGATAAAAAGGTAAATTTAGGTTTTAATAATAAACATTAAAAATACATATTACAATTTCAACCAAGATCCCTAAATTTAAAACTCATATACATAAACAACTAAATCAAACACCCTAAACGGTGTTTATAAAGCTCGTATTCAAATTCAGTTTTATGGCCCAAAACAAAAAAATCAACATAATAATAAAAAAGGAGTTATCTTGATAAAAAAAATTAAATGAAAAAGTAAGCGCTCAATTAAGAGAAGAAAAACATGTTAAAAAGCGAAAAAATACTAAAAATAGAGAAAGATATGTTATAAAAACATAATTATCAAATTTAAAAATTAAAAAATAAATGAAAATAAGAATAAAATTATTAATAATTAATAACCTACATTAAAATTAATATCGTGTAGACATACAGCCATAAAAAAGAGAGAAGAAAGATTGCGTTTGCTTAGAGTGTATTTGAAATAAATTAGAAACTTTAAAATTAAATAAAAAAAGTTTAAAAAAAACTTTGATACACGAACATCACCAAAAATTTTTAGTTTAAAATGTTTTTAGTTTTAGGGGTTAGGGTTTTAGTTTAGGGTTTAAGGTTTAGTGGTTTAAAATTTAATATTAGTGTTTAAAATTTAGTGTATAGGGTTTAAGGTTTAGGATTTAATTTTTAGAGTTAGGGTCCAAAATAAAAATTTGAATTTTTATAATCAAAAAGTGTCATATTTTTGTAAAATTAACAACATCAAATTCAACCCTATATAAAAAGTTTTAAAAAAATCAATTAATAAAATATATTTTGATTAAGGATAATTTGAACACCTGTAAGTCTAGTATTATTAAAAATGTTTTATTATAAAACTATTAATAACAATTTAGGATACTATATCTATTTGGTATTTATATATTTTTGTGTTGATCATCCAGTTATTTTTTGATAAAATCATATATAATATTACGTTTCAATTTTATTTTGATTACTGATTGTTAAAAATAATACTTTAGTATATGATATAATAATAATTTTAGTACTAAAAAATTACACATTTTATCAATTAAGTTATAATTTAAATAAGGCTTGACTCAGATTATTAGTGTCCATTTTTATACATTTTTGTACTCGATCTAAAAAATCCCAAACTATACACTTTTTGACTCAGAAATAGGTGCCCAAACTATACACTTTTTCTGATATAGATGTCTAATGTTTTTTTGCTGAAATAGGTGTATAAAATTTTATTCTATTAGTGTTTTAAGGTAACACCGTTAAAAAAATTTATCACCCATTAATAGATTGACGCGTGACTTTTATTATTTTTTTTTAAAAAAATAAACTAACAATAAAATAAATTAAACAATATCTCAAAATTTTTAAAAATACAAAATAGTCCCAAAATCTCTAAAACCCAAAAAATATTTAAACAAAAATTAAAGTATTATTTTGGATAGGGTCGATAACCTTTTCGAGCTTTGAGGTCACCGCCATTTCCCTCAGTCATCCATCGCCCTAAAATCGATTTTTTTATGGGGTGTGTAGTCTTATAAGAATGAAATGTGAAAGGCTCTAGTTATTGACGTCAAATAATGCCCTTTTACCCAATCACGATAGGTAGTTGGAAAAAATAAGTTTGGCCCTTGCAAGTCTACGGCGAGGTTAAATGTTCTAAATAGAACTATTGATAATTTTGGAATTTTAAAGTTTGAGATTTTAGGGATTTAAGACTTTTTTAGAAGTTTTAATATTTTTTATTTTTAATAATATATATTTTTCAATTTTTTTATAAAAATAAAGACACGTATTAAATTTTAATTATATAATAATTTTTTTATAACAATTTTACCTTAAAACAGTAACAGAATAAACTTTTAAATATCAATTTCAGTCAAAAACAACATTAAACACCTCTCTCAAAAAAGTGTATATAATTAAAACACCTACTTCTAAATTAAATCTTTAAATAACTCATTAAATATTTTGATCAAATTTCGTCTTTTATTTTTTTCCCTCTTTCTCTATCTCTCGCAAATCTCGCCAACGTCTCTAAGAAAATTAAATTTTGCGCTCAATTAATGTCCCATCTGTTGTTAGTCGGTTCTGAAACTTTAAAATATTTTTTTGATTTTTTTTTAAATAATTTTAAAGTAATTATAAGAGTAGTGTCTTTTCTTACATATTTTTAATTTAATAATACATATATACCATACAGATGAAATGATTTAAACTCGAGTCTTTTAAGGTAAACATCATCTTCATTTTTTCTTTATTTTCTTTTTATGATGGTCTTTGATTCCTTTTTTGAACATTGGTTTATACTTGTTGGATGATTTGTATGAACAATTCAAAAATTTATGAGTCATGTGCAGTTTATTAAAACGAGAATCTTTAATTTATAATATTAATGTTATATACAATTTTTAAAAATATTTTTTATCTTAATAAAATATATATTATAAGGTCATCTTTAAAGTTATTTTCTTATATTTTATTAAACCAAATTTTTCTTTACCATTCAACTTATTTAGACCTTATTTAAAAAAAAAACGTACAATCATTTATCTAACACATATCCAAAACTCCGCGGATGATTTAATTAAATTTTTTTTGTCATAGATGATTTAGTTAGTAATTGATTGATTTTAAATAAAAAATATTATTGTTAAGAAGTGGGACAAATAATTCACCTACCCATCTTAAAAAATACCCATGCTAATGTGACACAATCTAATCGTATCAATTACCTTACCAACTGCAGGGAACTCACACTATACATTCCAAAAATGTAATCCCAAAAACCAGTTGCAGAAAAAGGAGGGAAAATATGCCGATTGGCATCCCCTCTCTTTCCCTCCGTTTCTCCATTCTTCTTTCCCTCTCTTTCGCCGCCACTTCATCTTCCCCCTTCTTCTTCTCCAAGCTCCAATCACCACCACCGCCATCATCATCTTCAATCCCCAAAGCTACGCCGTCAGATTTGCTCTCTCTCTTGGGCCCACCATCTCAGTCTTCCTCAGTTAACCCTTTGGTCGCCGATGAACTCAAATCATGTTTCAAATTCCTCGTTCCCTTCAGTCCAGTCAATACCCAAATCTCCACTCACTCCAAATTCCTTCCTTCTAGACGTTCCCTTTTGAAAAGCCCAAGAGATAAGGAAAATGATCTCGTTTGGTGGCCTCCTGAACCGGTTCTTGAGCTGGCCAGGCTCGCTTTTGACTCCGGCGGTGATCCCGATTCAATCCATCGCTCTATTGATCCAACCGTCTTGCCTGTAAGCTGAAAAGTTTCATTTTTTTCCGTTTTTTTTCAACTCTAATAGTTCTAATTGATGAACGGCTGTGATTACGGTTGTTGAAAAGGTGCCTGATGTTGAAGGATCAAAGGAAGATAAATGCGAATTAACCAGAACGCCATATGGCAGACGCTTCATAAGTCAGGTTTTCTAAAGTTAAACTCTTCAAAAAAATCTTTTTTTTTGTTCAATGTTCAGATTATTATATATATTTTTCACATCTTGAATTCGCAGGAGTTGAATTCATATCTTGAGTACTTGTTTAAACTTATTGTTGAGAGGGGTCCTGATGTTGGATTGAAAGTTTCGTTAAGCCGATATGATTTGTTTCATGGTCACCTTTTTATTGCCACACAGACCGGAAGGCTGGGAATATTGTAAGTTTTCTCTATCTACTCGTATATTTTACTCAAAGAACACTCGTGCTCGACACATATTCGACATATATTATACGGTCTCTGGACAATCTGCTTCTTCCAGTTGCTGTGGTTGAGGAATTCACAAACTGGGAAATGTTGAGCAAAAGAGGAATTAGTACTTGAGTCCAATTTTAAGGGCCAGTTTTCTTTTGGTACTTAAAAACTTTTTATTACTGAAGCATTAGACTTGAGGAAAATATTGAAATTGGTTAAGAATGTACACTAGAGATGCTTAAGTTGTGATCAGCCACTGTTTTGTTGTTCGAAATTGGAATCATAAGGAAAACAGACAAGATGGGTATTGTGATTTACACTAGAAATCTCATTTCATCGACCTATTCCTTTGAACTCTTGCATGTTCCTAATTTGGTAGCATTGGGATTGCAGGTTTCATGCTAAAGAATACCCCGCGTATGATAAAGAAGTGTTTCCGTACTACCTCGGTTATTGCCAGAAGGGTACCATTTGCTCAATGTTCTCTTTGATGTAGCATCTATGTGGAAATTTATATATGAATATCATCTGATTAAGTTGCGTATCCTTATGTGCTAATGATTACAATTTATTTTTCCAGATTCCAACGTGACTTATGATGATTCGATGAACTTGAGAAATATTCTCTGGCTTGCTCCATTGCCGAGCAATTCAACCCAAGGATGGATAGCTCCAGGTAGCTCTTTCTGTAGGCTTTGCATTCGGTTCGAAATAAAATTGCCAGAAACAATCTGTTTTCATCTCATACTAAGCCACTAATGTTTCTCTGTTTTACAACAAAGACGATTCACTATGAATTATGATAATGGCGTGACAGGAGTCCTGCTTGTCCTGGATGCTCATCCGGAAGGAATCATATATAGGGATCTCATACCCGAGTATGTCAATTTTGTGAGGACCATATACGAAGGTTTGATTACATTTGTCTTTATACTAGTTTTATTTGTGTAGTTTAGTGTATGCATGCTTTATTTTGCTCACTTTTGTATGATATGACTTGGCATTTAGCATATAATTCCTTGGCTTTGGGCAGATGATCTGGGTAATGCTGTGGTTGACGTAAACTATTTGAACATTGGAGATTCACAGCCTGATTATCAGATTTTTATTTGTTGATTCTTCCAAAGAGGAGCTTGAGATCCGACAGGTGTTCGATAATATATACTCACAATCGTAAGCATGCATGCAGCACGAAAAAACCAGTATGGTGGTGGATGCTTGTGTACTCATAGTGCCATGCCAGTGTTTCTTGTGTATCAAACTCATCCCACTAAACTGCTGATCATATCATCTTTAAATTTACTGTTTAATGGCCCTCCAAAGCCACAGTTTTTTAGTTGAAAAATATCCCATTGGCTACCAGATTGGTACTTGATAGAAAGGGATTTTAGAAATTACGAGCCTTGCTCTTTGAATTTGCAGTTTCATTGGCGTTTATTCTTGTCGCGCAAGTTTTAATTTAATCCTGGTTAAAAAGACTTCTTTTAGAAAATCGATAAAAGAAATGTTTTAAAGGTGTGACCATGTTTTTTAGTATAATCATCTATATGACATATTGACTAATTAATTCGGATTAAGTATTGCAGATGTTAATTATGAGTGTGATTTTTTTAACTCAATTTATTTCATTCATAACGTTAATATTCACTTCTTGATCTTGTTTAAGGAATCTAATATCTTATATTACTAGACTATTTGTTTATTGGTAAATATGATGATGGTTTTTTTTTTGGATAAATAGGGTGTTTAGGGATGAATATTTGGTATATAGGATATGTTAAAGGATATCTTGGAATCTATGGTATTTTACAGTGTCGGTTGAGAACGCCCTTGCAGGCAGCGTTTTCTGTTTTTTTAATATTTTTTGGAGAAAAAATTTGCCAAACGTCTCCTGCAGGAAGTGTTCTTTATTTTTTTAATATTTTTTAGACAAAAATCGCTTCCTGCAGGAGGTATTCTTCATGGCACTGTAGAAAATGTCATAGATTCTTAAATTTTTTCCAACACACCCTATTTTCCAATTTTTTTTCTTCTAAACCACCATTTTTACCTAATGATGATATGTCAAATATGATAATTTTTCTTGAATAAAAAAAGGTAAATTTCAAATTTCATCACTTAGCAATCTTTTTACTTTTATTTTGGTCACTCAACTTTTAAACTTTTCAATTTAATACCTAAACTTTTGGATTACTCTGTTTTGGTCACTTTCTGTTATTTTATTATTATTTTTTGTATGATGTGGCTTTTATTATTATTTAATATAAAAATATTTTAAAATAAAAAATAAAACCCAACTATTCGTTGGTCATTGTTCGTCGTCTTCGGACGCTAGCGCCAACTGTCGTAGATGGTGGCCATTCGGTCTCAAATTTCATCGTTTCTTCGTTTCAACCCCCGAGTCTGAATCTGACCTTCATTTTGTCAGAAAGTGCTCTGAAGTTCACGAAAAATAGATCGAATGTGAGGAAATCGAAACGTTTCAGTCAAGATTGGCGAGTTTCGAGTCATTTTTTGGTTGAAACAACCACCAGATTCAGACTCAGCGTGTCAAAGCGAGTCTTTGGTACAATTTGGATCAAATGGTCGCCGGTTTTGAAGGCCAACGGTGATGACAAATGACGATAATTATTTTAAATATTTTTAAATTTAATAATAATAAAGTATTATTTTATTATTTATTTTAATTTTTAAATAATATTTAAAAATATATGTCATAAAAAATAAGAAAATAACCAAAATAAGAGCAATCCAAAAGTTAAGTTATGAATTTAAAAAATATAATACTTGAGCATAAGAAATTAAAAAAATAATAAACAATAAACACAAACTCCTCTCTATATTGAATCACTTTGACAAATTATGCAAAGTTAATTTGGTCATATTTATGGTTATGATTTTCTTTTTTAATTTTTTATAATTTTGCTATACACAGCTCTAAAGGTTGCATATAAGAACTATTAGATTCTAATCATTAATACTTATTTTATTTTTCAATGGAATCTATTAGAATACAATTGATTACATTCTAAGAAATTTAAACATCATTAATTTAGGGTGTTTAATGTAACTAAACCATAAAACCATGAACCCTAAATATCATAAAACCATAAAACCCTGGACCTTGAAATCTAAAAATCATAAAATCCTAAACTTTAAACCCTACACCCTAAAACCATAAAGCCTTCAAACCATAAACCCAACTCATAAAACTCTAACCATTAAATCTAAACCATAAAACCCTAAACACTAAGATCTAAATCATAAACTTGTAAACCATAAATCCTGAAACACTGAACCCTAAAAATCATAAAGCCATAAAACACTAAACTCTAAAAACCATAAACTTTAACCTAAATAAAAAATCATAAACATTAAACTATAAACCATAACCCTAAATTATGAACTCACAAGCCATAAACCTTACAATAAACCCTAAAATCATAAAATCATAAACCCTAAAAATCATAAAATCTATTAAGCTCTAAACTCCAAATCACAAGCCTTAGAATCATAAAATCCTAAACTCTAAAATCATAAAACTCTAAACCCTAAAATCATAACCTTGAACCATGAAATCATAAACCACAAACCCTAAAACCTTAAATTCCTAAATCTTTTTACATAATTATTAATTACATTAAAAACCTTAAATTAATGATGTTTAATTTTTTGGAATGTAATTAATTACATCCTAATAGATTCTATTGAAAATAAAATTACATCCCAATGATTAGAATTTAGTATTCAATCTGTCCCACTAAAATTGTTACGTGTTAATATTTTTAGGTCAAACTTTTTCAACTTTAACATCTTATAATTTAAAATTTATTATTGATAAAAATATAAAATATATATTTTAAAGGCCTACGATCAAGTAGTTTTTAATATATTTTTTTTATAAATTTTAATTAATTAAAGTATTTAAATAAACTATAGTCAAATATATATATATAATAATTTTAATCGAACGAAAGGACTAGTTATTATATACACTATTAGGGCCGTGTATAGCGAACCCCTTTTTATTAAGGGTTGGTTTATTTTAACAATAAAAGTCGAGCCAAACGAACCGAAGGGGACATTGGTGGGTTTATTGGATTATAGATAAACCCGATTTTGCCCTTTAACATAACTATCCTCGCCGCTTCCTGCGTTTTCTTTTCACTTTTTCTCTTGTTTCCGCTCTACACTCTTCTGCTTTCACCAGATCAGACGGAAAATTCAAAAGCAAAAAACAAATTAATAATATTTTTTTCTTAAATTCGCTCAAAGCTCTGCCCGAAGCAGCAGAAGGAATGGCCGTACAGCGGTTAGACAGAGGCGATCTATGGAAGAACAAGGCTCGCGTCTTACAACTCCAGCTCAGGCTGCGTTTCAGGGTGGCCGTTGATCGCCACCGCCATTCGGTTTTCGCTGATCGTTACTTCTCCTCCACTGTTCAACGCTGGCTCCGTCGCTTCCGTGACTTCCGCCGCGATTCTCTCCCTTCTTCCTCCGCTTTCTACCGTAAACGAGGTTGCTTTCCCCGCTCTGATTTCCACGTCTTTGATCTATTTTATGAGATTTTTTGCTTTCTAGGAAGCATAAGTTTTTTTTTCTTTTTTTTGTTTTGATAATTTACACTATAAAGAAAAAATAATGCCAACAAGTAATTTTTAGAAAGCAAAATTATCCTTTACCCCCCTCAGTTAGGAACCTGTGTTTTTAATATCATGATTTGAAAAATTTTAGATTTATTTGAATGTTTAGTGTCAAAAACCTTCGAATTTTTAGCTGATCAATTTAAGTTGTTGGCCTTGCAGTGACCAAGGACTTTAACTTGGAGGAGGATTCGGCTATTTTTCGAATGATTCAAGCTGTAGCGGTTCCTTTGATTGGAAACGTTTGCCATGTTTTTATGAACGGTCTCAATCGGGTCCAAGTATGTGATTGAGAAAATTCTCTTGTGTTATTCGGCAGGTAATTTCACAGTTTCTAGGAATTAATATAAGTTCTCTATTGTGGCAGGTTTATGGCCTTGAAAAGTTACATGATGCTTTGCTTAATAGACCCAAGAACAAGCCCCTTCTAACGGTATAAACTATTTATCTGTTTTAGCATTTGTCTTGTACATCGGTTTTATGTATGATCCTATTATTATATTTAGCATATGTGGATGAAGGAATGTTTATTTGCAGGTAAGCAATCATGTTGCTTCCGTGGATGATCCGCTTGTTATTGCTTCGCTGCTTCCTCCCCGTGTTCTTCTTGATGCTCAGAACTTGAGATGGACCCTGTGTGCATCAGATCGATGCTTCAGTAATCCTGTGACATCTGCATTCTTTCGTTCTGTAAAAGTGTTGCCGGTGTCTCGTGGTGATGGGATTTATCAGATGGTATGCCTTTTTAAATTTTGACATATTCTTAGCATGGAACAGTGTGTATTAAATACCGAGTGAGGTGATAACTAACTACACATGCAAGTGCATATGAATTTGGAATCCTTGCATTGGTGAATTTGTGGTATGCATTGTTGAGATGAGTGGCATTCAAGGGAAGAAAGTGGAAAACAAAGAGGAGTGACATTTGAACTTCTTTAAAATGGATATGATTTCTAATGTAGTGGTTTGATTGTAGAAACAGTCTTCAGTTTTATGAATGTGTATGCATGCTAGAACATATTGGTTTACATGCATATTGTTTAGTGCCTTGAGACTTTGTTTCCTTTTTCGTCCCTTTAACATGCATAACTTATGTAATATGTTTGAGACCCGAGATGTTTGCACCTTCATCAACAAGTTTCTAATATGTTAAATTAAGGTTAATCTGCTTGTTTATGCCTTAATTACTTAACTGTGTGCCATCGTGCCTGTTTCATCGTTTTGATTTATGTTACAGGGCATGGACATGGCCATTTCAAAACTGAATACTGGTGGATGGGTTCACATCTTTCCAGAAGGCAGTCGTTCTCGAGATGGTGGAAAAACAGTTAGATCTTCCAAGAGAGGTGTTGGGAGGTGAGTGTTTCTCTTTATACAAATATACATCTTCTTAAATCAGGAAATAAACAGATCCATCTCTTGATGAAATCTGTGTTAAAGGGATAATTTGTTCCATAAATGAAACTTTTATCCTGTTTGTTGCTTTCCTTGTTAGTTAAAATGTATATTTTTAAAAACATAATCATAATGATACAGGTTGGTTCTAGATGCTGACAGTACCCCAATTGTTCTGCCATTTGTTCATACTGGAATGCAAGATGTTATGCCTATAGGAGCCAATTTCCCGAGGATTGGCAAGACGGTATGTACTTTTTCTGTTATCTTTTTGCTCAATGGACATTCTTTTGAATTTCACCTGCCACGGTCTAAGTTTGATTATCTCTTGTGACTTTGCATGCATTTACTCATTGCTCCGTTTATAGTAACATTTTAAAAAATCCTTTTTAATGGCTGGTTACATCAGGTTTTATGTTGATCGCATTTCCCATCAATTAGTGTTATGGCTCAATTAGTGTTATGGATAATTCTTCTAATACATAAAACTTTGCAGGTGACAGTTCTAATTGGAGACCCAATACCTTTTGATGACCTGCTCAATGTAGAAGACACCTCAGATGCATCAAGAGGGAAATTATACGATGCCGTTGCATCTAGAGTCGGGCATCAACTGCAGAATTTAAAAGTAAAAGTCGACAAATTGGCGCTTGAGCAATCCATCCAACTAGAAAACCTTTACAAGGATGGTGCAGAGCGTGCAGCCAATATCTTGCACCAGGTAGATCCATTTGGCCTAGGAAGCCTTGAATATATGGCAGGTGAATCCACGGTAGAAAAAGCCCGAGCTCAAACAAAGCCGAATGATATCAGTCCCGAAGAACCCGCACCAGATAGATATTTGAGAATGGGGTTTTCTTGTGAAGGTGGGATCGGTTCGAGGATTTGCAGTTATATGGATCGAACCGAATTAATGGGATTCGCAGCGAGAGGCTTGCTAATGAACCAGAGATCGAAGGAAAATTATTCAAACATTGGTGACATGCGCCCGCTGAAGACTTGGAAACGGTTTTTCGAAGCTAATTTGTTACAACAATGGAATACTTGTTGAATTTTACTGTTCGAACATGTATATAAAAGATTTGATCTTTAATAACTTTGTTAAACATCAGTTTTGGTTTACGCTAATATAAGTTTCCAGCCTTCTTATTCTCATATTTATCTTATATTCATTTCTATTCTTTATTGGAAACACCTTATTAAAATACCACGTCCGGGTAATTTTGATATAATTACCGGTATTCAACTTATTAATCAATTATTTCAGATTAAATATTTCTAAAATTTATAGGTAATTCTTCTAATTTAGTTTGTTCTATTTATATCTTCGTAATTGGTTGAATTTGAGGTCTAATCAAGTTCTAATGTATATTTGGATAAATTTAAGGTAAATCTTTATAATTAATTGATGTTATTTCAAAAGTTTATCTAATTCTTCTAATTTAATTTATTCTATTTATAATTTTGGAACATTTAATTTTTTGTTTAATTAAAAATTATTTTGAAAATAACATAAACTTTTTAATTAATTGATGTTAGTATTTAGTAAGTTATCAATTATTGTAGTTAATTTAACTTTAATTAATTAAAATTTTCTTTTAAAATAAATGATCCATTAAATTTATGTTTAGCATTTAATTTTTATCAATTTTGTAGTTAATAATAATTTTTTGATAAGATAAATTTTATAGATTAATTTGTATTTAGAGTTTAATTTAATGTTTTTTTATTAGGTTTATGTAATTTTTAGGGTTTATTGATTTTCAAAGTTTTAGTATTTTTAGGGTTTGAGAATTTTTTATGTTTATGGTTTAGGGGTTTTAGAGTTTAGGTTTTGATTTTGGAGTTAGTGTTTAGAATATTAAATAATGAAATATAAAATACAAAGTTGCTATTACTTTATTTAAGTTGTATGTTGTTTTCAAAGGAATTTTTTAACTAATTAAAGTCATTAAATGTTCCTTAATCTGTACCACGAGCATAGGTTAGACAAAGCTTTGATGCTATTTTAATTTTTTTTAAAGAATTTAAATTTTATAAATATTTTTAAATAGTCTAATTATAAAGTATTATTTGTAAAACTAAAACCTAAACCTTAAACTTAAATCCTAAAAAAACTAAATCCTAAACTTAAATCTTAACAAACTAAACCCTAAACCTAGATTCTAAATATTAAATATTAAAAAACTAAACCCTAAACTTAAATCTTAATTCCTAAAAATCTAAACCCTACAAAACTTAAACCCTAAACTCTAAATTATAAACCCTAAATCATAAAGCCTAAATCCTATAAAATTAAACCCTAAAAATTAAAAAACTAAACTATAAACTTTAAACTATATACACTAAATTATAAACATCAACTTTTTTAAACAAATTATAATCTTTAAAATTAAAAACTGTGTATTAAATACATATGAATTTAGATCCAAATAAGTGATAAATAAACCGAAAGATTGGACTGTTCTGAGAAAGAAATAAGCCCAATAAATACCAGAGAGTCCTAAATGAAGAATTCACCGCTGAGATTTCTTCAATTTCTTCGCGAACAAGAGAACTTCAAAGTTCTGTTCCTTTCTCCTATTTCCTCTGCCTTTTTACTCTATTTGAACTGCTCTCTACGCTTTCCCCGATTCATCCCTCGACTGAAATCTCCGTTGTTCTTTGAAAACAATCACCGATGGCGACCGCTATGGTTGAAGATTCGACCTTTGAAGAAGACCAGCTGGCTAACATGACCACCGATGATATCGTCCGAGCTTCCCGTCTCCTTGATAATGAGATTCGAATTCTCAAGTTCCTTCTCGAGATTGATATCTCTATTAGATTATTATTGTTATTTGTTTTCGTACGTCTTTAGGGTTTTGTTTTGGTTTTAGGGATTTTTTTAATCCACGACAATCGATTTTAATAAAATTTCGTCTTTCAATTACTCGATGGTAGACGGATTTTGGTTTTGGGAATTGATTAAACCTAAGTGGGTTTTACAAATAAGGGAAGGTTCTTTTGTTTAGTGGTAAATTTTCTGGTTTTATTAGAAATGGGAAATCTTCATGCTTGAAGCTAAACAATTTCTGTTGCACGGAAAACTTTTGTTCTTTAGGAAGAATGTAGCTCTATTTAGTGTGAATTCTCTGATTTTTATTTTGATTGGTTTCTGGGTTGGGATTATAGGAGGAGAATCAAAGGACAAATCTCGAGTTGGATTCATACAAGGAAAAGATTAAAGAAAATCAAGAGAAGATTAGCTTAACAAGCAGCTGCCTTACTTGGTTGGCAACATTGTTGAGGTAAATCTTGCTTCATTTTTCTTTGCTCAAACCCTCTGGAACTTCTTTGTTATATTTGTGATCCAGTAATCTATTTATTCTGTACTGGCATATATGATTCGGAATTTGAACATCCTGAAAAGAGTATTCAAAGGGGTGGCAGATGAATAAGCAACCATATTCTTTCTATGTTACTCAAACATGGGTGTGGCTGTGTGTGTCGGATATGCTTATGTTCCCGACCTGTGATTTTGTAAAAAAAAAGTATTTCCATGCACTTGGATGTTCATATCCCATACCCATATCTGAAAAATGTCTTGACATGTGACTTTGTACGTTGTACTTAAAAAGGAAAATGAAGAGTAGGGAGTTTTATGGTGTCTGTTTGGGTGCTTTAATTTTAATTACTGTTTCTTTCAGATATTGGAGATGAATCCTGAAGATGAGGCAGAGGAGGATGGTGCCAACATTGATCTAGACTCACAAAGGAAGGGTAAATGTGTTGTGCTGAAAACTTCTACACGTCAGGTATTGGAAGATCATGATTTCTTATCTGCTACTTGTATGGAGTTCGATAATCTGTTATGTTTTCCAGTGAATTTAGTTATCAAATATCAAATTAAAGAGTTTCTCAATATTGCTGAGAAGAGAAATTAGTTTCATCATGTCTTATTTTTTAATTACTACAGACCATCTTTCTACCGGTGGTTGGACTTGTTGACCCTGATAAATTGAAACCTGGTGATTTGGTTGGGGTCAACAAAGACAGCTACTTGATATTGGATACTTTACCGTCAGAGTATGACTCCAGAGTAAAGGCTATGGAGGTTGATGAGAAGCCAACTGAGGACTACAATGATATTGGTGGCTTGGAGAAGCAGGCACGTTTTTTAAATTCCCTCTGCCCCTTTCAGAGAATATTATTTCATAACTGTTAGTCTAATGTTAAATATACCTTTCCTTGTGCTTGTTCCTGTATCAGATCCAAGAACTAGTTGAGGCCATTGTGTTGCCCATGACTCATAAAGAACGATTTCAAAAACTAGGCGTTCGTCCACCTAAGGGAGTGCTCTTATATGGACCTCCTGGCACTGGAAAAACATTGATGGCTCGTGCTTGTGCAGCACAGACCAATGTCACCTTTCTGAAGCTAGCAGGCCCCCAACTGGTTCAGGTATTAAGTCTTGTATCCTTGTCAGCTTACTTCTCTATATTTGGATTTTGGACCCTGTCTGCTCCTTTCAATTCACACTGCAAACATTTTTTTGCCATACTCCTTGCTTCTTGGTTAGTAGAGCGTTATAGAAAAGGTGTAACAATTTTTTTTATTTAACAGCATTATGTTGTGATTTTATACTGGCTTGCTTAGGCTCTATATTAAGTAACCAAAACGTAATGCATGTAGATGTTCATTGGAGATGGAGCAAAACTTGTACGTGATGCTTTTCAGCTTGCAAAAGAAAAATCTCCATGCATCATTTTTATTGATGAAATTGATGCAATTGGCACTAAGCGTTTTGATAGGTAATGCCATATCTTAATTTCTTCGGAAGCAAATTTGTTGAGGCTGGTAGTGGCATTTATTTCTGGATAGAACCACTGATTCTTGATCTGCCTGTTATCATTTGCAGTGAGGTGAGTGGAGATAGGGAGGTTCAGCAAACAATGTTGGAACTTCTCAACCAACTTGATGGCTTTAGCAGTGATGAACGCATTAAGGTTTGCCTTCGCATGATTTTTGTTTTGGTTATTTATTTGCTAATATAACTGATCTATTTTCATTTAATAAATGTGTTGTAGGTCATAGATGCAACTAACCGAGCTGATATTCTTGATCCTGCTCTGATGCGTTCGGGTCGATTGGATCGTAAAATTGAGTTCCCGCATCCCACTGAAGAAGCAAGAGCTCGAATCTTTCAGGTATGACTTTCAGTGCCACTGCTTCCATGGATTCTATCCTGGACTGAGTTATACTGGATACATCCATTGATTTTGCAGATTCACTCAAGGAAGATGAATGTTCACCCAGATGTCAATTTCGAAGAACTTGCTCGGTCTACGGATGATTTCAATGGAGCACAACTGAAAGCTGTTTGTGTGGAGGCCGGCATGCCGGCGCTTCGACGTGATGCAACTGAGGTGCAGTTAAAATCTTCTAGGAGTTTATTTACTTATTTTCTGGCAAGAAAACATGTAGAAACCTATTAGGTGTTTCATAGTGAATAGAACATTTGAGCCGTGAGCCGTGCATTATTAAAATGGGTTTGGATCTGTTTTATAGGTGAACCATGAAGATTTCAATCATTCAGGTCCAAGCTAAGAAGAAGGCAAGCCTAAATTACTACGCTTAATCAGAGAGGAGGTTTTGCTGTGTGGGAAGGTTTTGAGTCTATATCGTGTTAGGTTTTACTTGGTTTGCAGTTTGTTTAATATGTAAAAACTGCCATGCTTTTATTTGTATCTTCTTATACTCGAGGCTGTTTAGCAAGAAAAATTGAAGTTGGGACATCTTGGAACACTAGATTTTGGAAAATAATTATCATTAAAAAGGATGGCTGGCTCCATTTGTTAAAAAAAAGCCTATTAAACAGATTGCCCTTGTCCTGAACAGATAGTCCAGTCTCTTCAATGCATGGCCAAAAGGACAGATGTTCCGCAATTTAAAGGTGCGTTTGGTTTACGAAATATTAGACTACTTATAGAAATAAAATTCTCAGAATATAATATTACCTGATGTATTAGTGAAAATGTTATATTATCTTATTTAATTTATTTAGTAGGAATGTAAGATTATTATATTTGGTTGGAGATATATAAGATTATTTAAAAATAAAATTTGCTAAATTAGTCATGTGCTATATTTTTTTAACGTGTTAAACTTTTAATATTAAATTAAAAATATATGCATAAAAAATAATCTAAAATTTGTAAAAGTTATATATTTATCATACTATTAATAATATTATTATATTAATTATTTTTTAAAAAATATAATTTATATTTATATTCTCTGTTACTCTCTATTAAATTTTGTTTTGCAAATTTTTAAATGCTATACCTTTAACATATTCAAATTTTTAAATTTTATTATTTGTGATAGATTGTCAAGTAAATTAAAATAAATAATAAAATAAATCTAAAAATTGTATAATACTAAAAAGAATTTATATCATAAGTTTAACATACTAAAATGTTTTATAAGATGATAAAATCTTATAAATTAAAAAATAAAATTAAAAAAATAAATTCTTAACTTATTAATTTTCAAGCAATATGTAATTTTACAAATATCATAAATATAATATTAATAAAAATACATTAAATATTATTTAAATATGCGTACACAATTTAAATATTTTTTTGAACATAAAAAATATCGACTTTATTAGAACACAGAACAAAATACAAAAAAGGAAAAAGACCTGCATCAAAAATCTTACAACAAACAAACAACATTAAACAAAACATAAGAAAGAAAATACAGACAGATTACACAATAACAACAAAACAGCGAAAAAATTCAGACATTTTTCAAATAAAACAAGACTGACCATCGCGTAGAGAACTAAGATATTTTGGGTTAGTAAGGGGTGGAAAAAGTTGAGAGAGAAGATAATTTTTGTGTGCCTTTTATACTATTTAAATATTTAATTATTTTATACAACACATATTTAATCATCTAATTAAATTTAATAAATAATTTATGTGAACAAAATTCATTAATATAGGAGTAATACGGTCTAAAAGTATGAGAGTTGACAAATACCTAAAAAAAAAAAAATCTAAGAGAATCACATGCATAGATATATGATTTCAAAAAAGATTATTTTCTTAAATAATAATCTTTTCTGTGAACCAAACGCTGTTTAATTTCTTTTCATCCTTAGATCAATTAAAATACGAACAATTTTTTTTATCCTTTTTTATGTTTCAATTCTACAAAAAATTAAATTTTAAGCGTTAAATTTAAATTAATTTTAAATTTTAAATTTTAAAAAATACATTTAATTTTAAATCCCTAATTTATTAAACTTAACTTTAAACTCCTAATTAATTAAACTTAATTTTAAACTTTAAACTTAACTTTTAAACGTGGAATATAAACATGGAATTTTCAAAATATCCGATACAAACGAACCAAAAATCAATAAACAAATATGGTTGGAAAACTCGTATATGATTATTACTCGATCAAGTTTTAAATATATCCTCAAGCACAAAAACATACAAAAATGTAATAGTAAACCCAACCTTAAGCACCTTGAGAAGCATACATATATAAGAACAAAGAAGAGTGACCCTAAATAAGTTTAGAACTTCTTAGCATCTAGAACTACACCACCAGTCTGTCCAGTCATCAATGGCAATGCCGGTTCAGAATCGGGTGAAACACTCCCATTTAACACTTCACTTCCTTCAAGCCATACGCAAAGTAGAGGAAAGTCGGATCGGTGGCGCCGTCTTTGTAATAGGCAAACACTAAGCTACCATCATCATGCATGCTTTCGCCCACGAAACTGCAAACACAACTCAACTCAAATGGTTAAGACAAATTGAGCGAAGTTGCAGATGATGAAATCCAATATTATGGAAGAGGGTTGCGTACAATTGAAGATCTTTGAGTTTCGAAAGCAAATATTTGGTTGCCCCCTCTATGTTATTCTTGAACGTCTCTTGCTTCTCTGGCTCTAACTTGGGTGTCAAGTTCTTGATGTACCTTTTCATGAAGGTTACAAATTGCTTCTTGTCGAAAGCGGGTTGCTCCTACAAATAGAAGAGACTGCGGTCACAAAAACATATTCGGATATAAATCACAAACGCAGTGCAGTGCTCGTTCGTACCTGAAGACGGAAAGTGTCGACGATGTCAACAACCTTTACGGCTTGGTCGTCGATACCTTCGTCTTCGTCACCGCCTTCTGTCGAAGGGTTTGCACCAATATCTACATTGACAGCTCCTTGGACAACCCACTGCAAGTAAAAGCCCAATTATGTCGGTTTTCAAATAAAGCAAAGGTTCATTTAAAACTCTGAATTCTAAACACAATGAAGAAGAAAGAAGATTCAAACCTTCCCTTCAACTTCCCATAACATTCCATTCTCGATTTCCTTGCATGGAAAAGAATCTGAGAGGAGTTCATCACCTGAAAATTTTTAAAAAATTCTTCTGTTTACTCGGTTTTGTTCTCGGCAGCCAAACCACACAGATCAAACCAAAAACAATAAAAAAAAGATCCCCTTTCCCCTGAAATATCATCTTCATATCAAAAACAGAATTCAATAAGCAATTAAAAAGAAACAGTGTTACCTGTAAGAAGATCCTGATATACTAACAAATTTGCTGGAAATTAATCAACTAATTACCCTCTCTGATTCTTCCCATCTTTGTTTTGGCCTTAGAAAATATGAATTGGGGATTTATCCAAGAGCGAAAGAGACGTCGTCTCGGCAGCCAAGCGGCAACGTGGATTTTTAGCGGGACCTGAAAAATCAAGGCCTCTCACGGATTCTCAATTTACCCAAACACCCTTGGATTTTTTAATGAGTTTCCAGTTTTATCCTTGTCGAAACGTGGACGAGTTTTATTTGACACATACTTTAATTTTTTTAAAATTAAGTTTTAAATAAATGAAGAAGAAAAAAATCTCCGTTGTTAACTTGTACTATATTTCCAACATAAAGTAGATATTTCAGGGGAAACTGTTCTGCTTTGATAAGTTTCGAGTTGTTTGCAGAGGTGGAGGGGTCAATTCCCGACATGTTCAGCGTTCAGCTGGGTCCCACCATATCTATGTTTCATTCACCTTCTTAATTCATTTGTCGGTTGTGTTTAAAAAGAGTAACCCATTCAATCTAGGGTAATTGAAATACTTCAACATGTTAAGAGATATGTCAATTGTTTACCTGTAAAAAAATATTTGTTGATGTTAATTTTGGGCGACACTAGATAAGAGAATAAAAATAGTGATTGAAGAAAAGTTTGGGGACGATGATAGGTGGTTCACTTGTCGAAAGATGAGTCGAGAGCCACAAAAGATTATGGTTGGTTGTTGGATTTGGCAGTTCACTCTTAATTGATTTGAGCTCAAGAATCGCTATCAGTGGAGAGTCGGTAGTCGAAGCCATTTAGAGAGAGTAATCGGAGTAGGATGAGTGATGGTTGCCCTTGTAGAGAGTTAAGGGGAACATAGGGTTGTCCCCTTTATCTTTGGTCTTGTGGGTATTTATAGCCCTTTGTGCTGTAGATTGAGTGATGGTTGATAAGACTGTGTCAGGCATGGTGATGGGCTGACAGGTAGTAACTCGGCTTGTCAGACAGTGAGCTCAGTCGAACTTGATGGTTGTCTTATCATAACGCATTACCCGAATGTGGGAATCTTAAGAGGCTGATGGGTCCGAAGAAAAAATTTCGAACTCTGTAATATCAGAACGTGGCGTAGAGGGTTATCTTTGAAGGTGGAATTTTTTTAGAATATTTGGCGGACATACAACATACTAATATAGTTCAAATTTGAAGACTATGTGCAGAAGTTAAGTTCAATAACTAATTCATCAATCAATCAATACAAATAACGTTTTAATCACGACACAAGAGAAGATCAATAAACACACACCTTACAAATCTCGACATGAACATCATTTTTTGTCATTTTAAACTTCCTTTATTTTTAAGCAAACTGAATAAAAGTGTAACAATGAAACATTCAAGATGTACGACGACCTTCAAACCATCCTTTTCTTTTTTAATAATCAAGTTTGATCTTTTGTAAAAAAATCCAAAAATTATTTACCGATTAAGGAAATAGTTAATTATTTGAATTTTTAAAAATAACTAGAACCCATTAATTGAAAATGTGAAAGAAGTCTATAAATTTTACAAATATTTTTTTCCCGTAAACTATCCATTTTGCACCTCCCTATATTTATATTGTTATTTTAGTTATTTAACCATTATTATTTTTAACAAAATGACACTAAAATATTAAGAATAATGACATTTTTAAAGAATTTTATGCCATTTTGTCTCTCAATTTCAGCAATCCGGGTGACATTTCTTCTGTATAAATCGTACAAACAAATATTTTATCATTTCATCAATAATTTTTTAATTTAAATTTAGTTAATTACAACACACACCCCCAAATTATGATCCTCAATCTTTTGAATATTACAATTTCATCATCAAATTATGACATTTATTTTAAATTGTCCTCAAACTTTTGAACTTTCCAATTTTATCTTTAAACCATGACTCTAATTTTAAATTGGTCCCTAAACTATTAAACATTCTAATTTCATCCCTAATTTATCAATATAAGCTAATCACATCTCATATTAATAAAAACATTATAAAAGTTTTCAATTGTCATGTAAACAAGCTATGTGTATCACGTAATAATATAATGTGATATAAACGATAATTTGAGGATGAAATTAGAAAGTTCAAAAGTTTGGGGACTAATTTAGAATGAGATCCATAATTTAAGGATGAAATTAAAATATTTAAAAATTTAAGGATCATTTTAAAATAAAAACAACGATTTAAAGATAAATTTAGAACATTCAAAAGCTTAAACAACAATTTAAAATAATGATCATAATTTAAACACGAGGGTTACAATTAACTCATTTAAATTTAATAAATATAAGATAACTAATTTTTCAGTAAAAAAAATAGTGGGAGATAATGATAATTATAGTAAGTATTGGTTAAAAGAGTGATATGTACGTTTTTAAAGTCTGAACTCTGAACTGAACTACCCATTCATTACCATTTACCGCGGTTAAATGCTCTTCGCATATATGGAGCCGATATTTGGCATAATGCCGTGGTAATTTCACAATTTTATATTCATTCTTTCATGTTTAGATGGCTTCTCAATCGCTTAGGCTTAGCACCGTTCAGCATTGTTTCTGAAACGGCCGATTGGATAGGAATTTTTGAACTCAAAATCCCTGCTGAACCAGCCCTTAATTTAGTATATAGTTGGATTGCAAACACTTTGGTTCCTGAAACATGGTGTGAAGCTGGAATTTTGAATCCCTTTACGTATAGCATAATGCAGCAGTAATCTGCTTAGTATTAGGGCGTGAATTTCTGATATCCGATTCGATTCGAAATTTTTAGATTATAATTTAACGATCTGTATTCGATTCGAAAAAAATTGGATATTTCATTTTCCGAATATCCGAATATTCAAATTTGTAACTTGATTTAAATATTTTTTTAATTTGGTTGTCATATCCATGAAAATTTTGGATTTTCGAATATAACAAGTTTTGTATCCATGAATATCTTATTTTTCATATATAACAAGTAAAAACATCGAATATAACAAGATTCATATCTATAAAAAATTTAAAGTTTAGGATTTTGGATAATCGGATATCTGATCCGAAATTTTTGGATTTTCGATTCAAATTATCTGAAAAATGGAAAAGGATCGGATATCTAAAATTTTAGATCAGATCAATGGATAAATGAATCGGTCGAATCAGATTTTTATGCACACTCTTAGCATAGCATTGTAGTCGGGCTGCAAAGTTGAAGTTTTGAACCTGCATTGCATAATGCAGATGCATCATGTTAAATAAAAATGATCATAAACATAAATTTCTTTAGCATACACTTTCCCACCACCATTGCATTGCAGTTCATCACACTAAACGTAGAGAGAAATCGATAATGAAGGTTAATGTTAAATGGTCAGATTAGGCAAACAAATTTATTTAGCTTCATGGTCAACATCTATGTTAACCCAAAACTTGAGAGTAAGTGTCCGATATAAATGCGAGTCTAAGGCAAAAAAAATTATTAGATGGGTCTGGCTCATCACATTATCTACCCTATCCAATAACGTTTTTTCATATTATTTTTTTAAGGTGAATCTTCACCTCTTTCTTATATGTAAATAAAAAGTGGGTAGTTATTTAAAAGTTAAAATGAGGCGGATGTGCCTTATTAGCCGAGTCCACAAATGACGTGATAAACCGGATCCATCTAATAATTTCTCCTAATATAGGTATCATCCGTCTTTTTTACAAGCTTTTCGCATATATTTGTAGGATCATACTCCCACATCCATACCCCAAGTATCTATCGAAGGCATGTGCATGGATTTTCTGACCTAATCCAACTTTTTTTTCTTCTTGATTGGGTATATTTTCTAGACGGTGAATCCATTTTGGAAGTTGCTTTGTCCCACTTCACACCATTGAGCTCAAGAAAAAGAAGAAAAGTTCATCGAATATGTGTTGAGGGAGGGACTTCCATTTCTGTTCTGGCCTTCTTTAGTATCTCGTTTATCAATGTCTTCCAATATTGTTATGTTATACGAACATAGATGAAAGTTTAATACATTTTGTATTGTAGCTAAGATATTGTAGAAGTCCATTTTATGGTTTATATTCGAAATTTTTGTTCTTTTTTCTCCTTTGTACACATGCTAATATTTTTGAGAAATAATTTGCTTCCACAACTATTTTGGTAATTAATCTTGATTTCACCTATATTCAAAAAAAATATTGGAAGTTATTGTTGTTTGAGTTTTTTTTCTACGGTGAGAGTCGAGTTATTCAATGCAACATCTAAAGTTATTATTTTATCACGTTAAAAACCCGACTTTGATTAGAATCAAATTTCATATAATTCTGTAAAAGAGACCATTTGCGGTTTGAATCATGATCGAGTTATCATGACCTAACCATAATTATAATTAGTGTAGTTATTTCATGCACATGCGGTGGAAATAAAAATTTTCACAAGCGCCTTAGTTTTAGAGTTTAGGGACTCCAATTAAGGTTTTAAGTATATGAGTTTTAAATTTATGGATGCGGTTAGTATAGGCTAAAACATAAATTCCTAAGCTATTACCCTAAAACATAAACCATAACCTCTAAACCCTAGATTCTAACCATATACTCTAAATTTTAAACTCCTACACTTAAACCCATAAAACCCTAAAACTAAAATACTTGTGGAAACTTTTTGTTTTCACTGCCATATCATGAGATATTTTACCTTATAATTATAGTTGATTTGTAACACCCCGATCCTGATTCAGTTCTGATGTGCTAAATTCTGGTCACCCAAAATCTGACACAATAATTTTTAATTTAAAAACCATAGATTTAACCATTCTCAATTAAATAAGCAATATAAATTTATTTACAAAATAGGAACTTCGAGTTTAAAAACCGTATATCAAATTAATATTTCAAACAAAGTTTACAGACTCAACATTTGTAAGGTCCTATGAATACAATAGCCCAAGACTAAACATGAAGTACAGTACTCTGAAGCGGAACGATGCTGAAAAATCCCTTAACGATGTGCTCCTCGATCCCTATCAATCTACCAACCTGCGAATGGAAACAACGATTTTGAATGCCGATCTTACAAAGTTTAGTGGTACATTTCTACTCTACCATAATTCGTGATTATCATAAAATAAGCATGCAAGATAAATATAGTCTAGAGAGCATAGATATGACTTCACTATCTATTAGCCATCAACTAGCCTACACAAGCTAGAGTTCTTAGATCACATATACCAAGGCATCCTTAAATCTATAAAAATTCTTACATGCTCTACAAGGCTTCAAATACTCGAGGTCACTCAGCCCCTCGAGGCTAATACATCCATAAGCTATCATACATGGCACACAAGGCCCAACCATACCTGAAATCTCATAAGATCATCAAGGCAAAATCACACAAAGTCAAAATCCTGAATCTGGAGTGAGGCCGGGTCACGCAGCATCGGAACATACACTCCAGGTGAGACCTGGTCACGTAGTATTGGAACATACACCCATAAAACTATAAAATCAAGCAAAGCAATCATTGTATGATCTTTAAGAATATATAGGAGTAAGAGATGTACTAACCTTTTAGCAAGAATCTAAGAGATGTACTAACCTTTTAGCAAGAATCTCGAACTTAGCTCACCCACTTACTTTACTTAAGCTTTCTCCTTGCTTCAAGCTTGAAGAAGCTTCCCAAACATCTTCTCATGCCACACAAACCATGGAAATATAACAAGACATTAAATAATCATTAGGGGAAGGCTTAGCTACCAATTTATACCCTTAAACTAAAAAAACCCCTTAAAACTTTGAACCCAAAAACCCATAAATGAGGAACTTACCACTTTCTCACAAAAATATAATTTTCTTGAAGCTTGAAAGACGAAGATTAATATATTCGAATTTTGGGCCTTGAAGGGAAGAAATGACGTATAAAGGTAGAATTTTTAGATTTGAAACCAAACATGAAAATAGAGGGAAGTGTGTGGGAGAAGAAAGATGAAGAGGAAGAGGTAATCTCACCTTTTCCCTCTTTTTCACTTGGGAGATGGAAATAAAGATGTGGGCAACCTTTAGTTCAAAAGGGGTACATTCGTAACATAAAACCCTCAAGTTTTTTTCATTTTAAAAAATAATTACTTCTCAAGTTTGCAAGGTCCAATTTTTGTCTAATTAGGTCCAAACTTGGCTCAATGAGTCCCATAATCCACACCAACATGAAGGTCCACAGCTCGGATCAACGTTCGTCCGTTGACTCAAAAATTTGGATCGTTACATGATTATTTTGATGTGATGTGAAGAATTAAACTATAATTGTAATTAAATTTAGGTAATGAGTATTGACTTCTGTTACCTCCTCTAAACTATAGGAAAACCTTTAAAAATGTAAAATATAATTATATTTAAAATTATTTTTTTTTAACAATTTCTATTTAGGGAGAGGAGGAGAAATTTACTCATAATAAGTTTCGGACCCACAACCTAGGGGATAAAGAAGGGTGTCAACTGACAGCTTTAACCATTTGCTCTAGAGATTGTTGACAAGATCGACTTATTTAAAAAAACAAAATTATTTTGAGAATTATTATTATTTCCAGTGTTATTATATATATCTTGGAACAAAAATGATGTCATATATATATATATATATATGTATATTTTGAACAAGAAAAGTATACTAGATTGTATTCAAAGTGAAATAGATTACAAAAGGATTACACCACAACTATTGAAAATTCAATGTGAAAAATAAATACAGTAAACTTCAAATGGTGTGAAAGACATGAGAAGCAAAACCCATCACTTTGCAGAAAAATTTGTATAGTCTTCTAAATGAAATCTAGTAACAATATACTTTGACCAGAAAGCTCTATGAATCAAGCATTCTTCCGAGTTTTGGTACATTGACAAACTACCATAAAAGATCAGGAAAATATCGGACCGTCGATCGTCTTGTGACTAGAAACGCTATATGATTCTTGTTATCTGAACGCTAAATTGCCTAATAGTAAACAATATTATCACAAAGACAGACAAATCTGAAAAAAAATATATAAATAAACTACCATATAAACAGAAGAAAAAAGCTAAAAAAACAGATGTAGAATGACTTTGGCAAAGCAAAACAAAGAAAAATAACAAAATTAATAAAGAACAAATAATTCTTCATCAAAGAAATTTTTTTATTTATATACAATCAACAAAAAATTAAAAATCAGTCGACGACATAAAAATCGTCACCGAAAATAATTTTAATAAAAATTTAAAATATTTTTAAAATAATATCAGAAAAAAATAAAACTAGAGGCAAGTAATGTTGTCCTATATTTAACGTATATGAAAAGAAAAATATAAAGTAATATAATATGGAGTATACTTTTTGCGCAATAATCTATGTCAAGTCGAAGAAAGAATCCGAGCCATAAAAGAAAACGTAGAAAAATAAGAGAAAATGAATTGAAATAGAGAATAACAAAAATCGAAAGAAAAAAGAAAATTAATTTAATTTCTCATCTTCCCATCAGCCTTCCAAAAAAAGAAAAATCCAATTCTATGGTCAACCAATAAAGGAATTTGAGACGACGAGTAGCTTTCTTTCTTTCTTTCTTCTTTTTTTTTTGGGTGGGGGGTAATTTTATCAGGTTGGAATAGGAGGTTGTGTTGGTAAATTGGTGGAGGAGGAGGAGGGGGTGATTTTAACCTATTTTTTAAAATAATTTTAGGGATTTTAACTTCTGAGAATCGAGATTCGGGAGGTGGATTAATTTTTAAGTTTATAACTGTTTTAATTATGAGGTTAAGAAGTAATGGTGGAGATGATGTGGTGGTGGATGACGGCTGCGGAGAGGGCGACGGTGCTGATTGTGGAAACGGAGAGAAGCCTTTCGGTTTGGTTTCATGCTCGATTTGCCTTGAAGTAGTTACTGATAATGGGGATCGATCATTGGCCAATCTTCAATGTGGTCACCAATTTCATTTGGGTAAGTCAAAATTGTCAAGGTTTGAAGCTGATTTCGTCTAGAAATATTTTTTCCTATACAATATTGGGATGTTAAGATCTGGGCTCATGTTTGCTTATTTAATTTCTCCTATGTCTGTAATTCTGGTTTAGTTGATGTAAATGAGAAAACCATAGATTTTCATCTTGTTGGGTCATTAATGTTTGCTATTCTTTCAGCTGAAAATGAGAATTTATCTTCATAAATAGGGTAACTAGTTTAATGAGGCTCAATCTAATGGTGTTTACATGTTTCAATAAAGTTTTCTTCTTTGGGGTCCATTGCTTTGGCTGATTGGATGGTCGAGTGAATTTTCCTTTGCAATCAGTTTCCCTAGATTATTAGTAGAAGGGTATCAGATTAGAAGAAAAGTTTTTATGTTTATAGTTTTTAGGATATTCGGTTTATCCATATATTTTTGTGAGCTACAGCTTGAAAGATGGCTACTCGATGGACAGAAGTTGAATTTGAAGGAGTTTAGAGTAGGCTGTATGTCACGTTTGTTGTTGTAGTTGGCAGACGGTTTTAAGAAAATGATTGCTTAAAATCCTTTTTGAAGGTTCTAATCGATAACTTATACGTTTTGTTATTATTGCGTTCAGATTGCATTGGTTCAGCATTCAATGTAAAGGGTGCAATGCAATGCCCTAATTGTAGAAAAATTGAAAAAGGTCAATGGCTTTATGCCAATGGTAGCCGTTCATACCCGGAATTTAGCGTGGATGAATTGACACATGATGAGGACCTTTATGATCTAAGTTTCTCTGAAATGGTAATGGAGCAACATTGCCATGCAAATTATTTACATACTGTTTCAGCATTCATGGCTTACCAAAATGATTTTTTATTCCGTTATTTACGTTTCTTCTTCTATTTTTTATTTTTATTTTGCATCTTGATGTGTTTAACCTTCTCATCCCGTGTGCTCTCCCCATGACAGTTAAACCACTATCCTTTTCATTGATTTATGAATGAAATTTGATTTTTTAAGCTCCTAGTTAATATGCCAAAATTTTACTAAATCATTTCTAGGTTTGTTAAAGTTCGATAATTTCGATACACAGCTTTGCAAATCTGTACAATCATGTCTCAAAAGGTAGTTTTTGTTGTATGCTTTCCTTGGCTCTTTATTTGGTACACTTTAGGCTGACAGATGAGTTGAATTGAAATCTACTTGTTGCTTACTTGTTTTGGCTTTTTATTGTGTTTGTAGTCATTCGGAGTGCATTGGTGTCCATTTGGAAGCTTAGCACTACTTCCTTCATCATTCGAGTAAGCATTACCTCCCATATTACAATCTGAGTAGTTTTCTACTTCAAGTTATAAGTTGAGATATGGTGATCAGTTTTCTTTTCTTCGTATCAAATCTTCACCACCTTACACTTTGGTGTATGCTTAGGATCAATCTTTGCTATAAATAAGCTTAAAAGTTAAAAAGGTGCTCAATCTATACCCTTTTTTCTAGTTCGGTGTCTAACGTTTTTTTTGGGCCACTTTGGTGCCTAATGTTTTATTCCATAAATCAGGTTTTTCGTCAACGGCTGTTAAAAATTTTCCGTTATTCAATTATAACTTGACACATGGACTGCTTTTTATTTATTTATTTAATTTCTAAATTCTTTAAAAATATGAACTTCTTAAAAAAAACCCCAAAGTTTTAATTTCTTTCAATCAAACCCTCAAATCACATCTCCCTCACCGTCTGGCATCCTCCACACGTCGCGGTTCACCGTTCATTCACTACCCAAGTGTCGGGTACCTCACCGTTCAACATCCCCCACCCTCTAACCTTCGGCTAGAAGCCCAATTGGTCTTTTTTTTCTCTTTATTTTTGGATGTTCGACGACGAAGCAATCGACGGTTCATGTGTCGGTTTTCAACGACCGGATGATGGGGCTTTCAATCGTGGGGGGGCGACGAAGTCAAGGGTGGCCGATGGTGGGAGGAGAGGAATTTAGAGATTTAGGGTTTGGTTTTGGAGAAATTAAAGATTTTGAATTTTTTTTTATAAAATTAAAGATATTTTAATTTTTTAAAAATTAAAAATTAAAGAAAATACCATAATATGTCATGTGTTGTGTTTTTATTTGATAACGGAAAATTTTTAACGTCCGTCACAGAAAAACTTGATTTGAGTTACAGAATGAAACGTTAGGCACCAAAGTAGCCCGAATAAAAGTTAGGCACCAAACTGAAAAAAAAAGAGTATAGGTTAGGCACCATTTTGACTATTAAACCTTATAAATAACTACAAAAGAAAAGAGCATTGTCATCTTCTTAGTGAGAAACTTATTTTCAAAATTGAAGAAAAACATTAATCCTGTTCTTATTACTTGTGGAGTCACTGCATTGGAATTCAAGCAAGTCGTAGATATGACTATTGAAATTAATGTACAAGTATTTTAAGACGGCCGAGAGTCTGAAAATTATCTCTAGAGACCCTACGTTTAACTGTATCTTGATCTTTCTCTGTCAATTGCAAATTGGTTCTGCATGAGATACATGAGCAAAATGGCTAATATTTTAAGTGCTATTAGGCACCAGACCACATCTTTGCACTAGAAGAATTTCCTGATCTTAAATTAGTGGAACATAGCATCTTGACATAGCCACTCCATATTGTTTAATTCTATGGAAGGAACAATATGCTTATTATTCTCTGTCAAGAAAGCCTTTTTTTAAAGTGTATTATCATCTACTCTTCCTTAGTGAAACATTCCATTTTCATTATTTACGCCTATCGTCACATTTTTGTTTGCTTACTTTTCTTGCCATTTTCAAGTTTCAATTATTTTCTTTCCCTAACATGCCCTGATTTTATGTTCTTTTTTCAGGCAAGGAGAGTTTTCCTCGACAACGTGTAAGACATTTCCTTTTTTTCTCTCAAGTAATGCTTGTTTATGGATTTTATAGGGAAGAGACTTAGTATGCTGATATGAGTTATATTGGAATGCAGATCACGAGTTACTGGGACAACATGCTATCTTCGCTGAACATTCGTCATCCTCTACTCATCCATGTCCATATATAGCTTACTTCGGGCCACCGGTTCATCCCTCATCCTCAAATTCCAGTGGAAGTGTTTCAGATAGTTCTAGTTTCAATGGTCACTGGAATGGTCCATCAGTGCCTAATGAGATACCCACCTCGTATGCTTTTCCCTCTATGGATCTCCTTTATCATAGTTGGGAGCACCATTCTCCTCCGTTCTCTATGTCTACCCGACGAATTGGTAGTTCTGATCAACCTTCAATTCCACCTGTCACTCAAAGGCCAGCCAGGAATGGTTTGGATATGCCAAGACCTGGATCGTTTATGCATCCATTTGTTGTTGGCCACAGGTATGGCTCAACATAATGGACTTAGATTATTCGATTGGGTCTTCACTGTTCTTTTATGCATTCTGTTCTGTTCAGCATCCATTTTCCTGATGCAACCAATGTTCTCTTTCCTCACATAGAATCGGACATTGAGAAAACATGAGAGCTTGATTTTAGGGTCTACTGCTGCATTTTTAGACTAAAATATCATTCTGAAATTTAAAACATTAGACAGTTTCATTTTCTAAGCATATATCGATGAAACAGAATCCGTTTTGTTCTTTCTTCGCTGATTTTTTCAAGTGCTGTTTTTTTCACAGTGCTGGTGCTAGGGCAGCAAGTGCTGTTCCTTCCTCGTTTATCCCTGCTTACCCTGGTAGCAATGCTCGGTCCCGTGATAGAGTTCAAGCTCTCCAGGCATACTACCAACACCATCACCCTAGCACTTTGCCAGCATTACGGACACCTGGTATTTCTGGCTCCCGTAGGTCGGGCAGCCATAGAAATCATGCTTATGTCAGTCCCGTGGCCTCATCATCTGACCATACAGGTGGCTTCTATTTCATTCCACCAGGTACTTCTGGCGGTCAGAACTTTCAGGAGCCAGAAAACCGTCTGTCAACTCACTTCCATGCTTGGGAAAGAGATCAGTTGTCTTCATTTTCACTAAACCAGGTTGACAGAGATTCAGGTTGGGGTGCATTCCTTGAGGCTGCCACCAGTGGTTCAGATCCCGGCATAAGACCAAACATCTTCCGCCAAAGGCACGGATCCGAGAGGACATCATCGCAAAGTCGTTCATAGTTTTCTCTTCCTTTATACCCTCTTGGGTAAGGCAAACCATATCTACTATGAATGAAACCATAATGTTGTGTATGCTTTGAGACATTGATGTGCGAATGCTCGAGTCTGTCAATCCCGACAGGCTGAAAAACTGTGTAAGTGGCCCCAAAACAATTTTTTTTGGTAGCCACGGCGGTGTGATGTACTCGGCTTCCTCTACTCCGGCCTTAAGGATTTTAAATAATATTTTAAAAAGAAAGAAACATGTTTGATAGTAAAAGTGGTATTTAAGCTTAATGTAAGCCTTGAAATCTCAACAATAATATCATTTTGAATGGGTTAATGCTTTATAGGTTCTGTTAGCTCTCCCGTTTAGCTCTACCATCTCAACGGGAGGTGGTACTTAAGCTCTATCAAACAGATTATGTGGGTTTCTCTTATGATTTTTTACATTATTCGATTCAGATTAATTATTTGATTCAGTCTAGCAAGATGTTAAAACCACCCATTAAAACTCTCTTTTGAACATGGGGAAAAAAGGAGAAATTTCTCTTTCTTGTATTGTCTTTAATAATAATAAAAAAAACTGGGGTCCAACACGCAACCTCCAAGTGCAATTTCTCTATCACTCTTTCTTTGCTTTCTCCGCTGAACTCGTAGATTTTTAAATCTATAATTTCTTCAATGGCTTTCATGGTTGCAGGTGAGTAGCTCTTGTTGGAGAAGCAGGGCACGTGCAAGTTTCTGTATTTAGCAATCTTTACATGCTACCTGAGTGAACCTTGCACATGCTCCCCTTCTCCACCGTGAGTTCCTCAGCTCTTCTGTTTGGTCTCTCACTCTCATTGGTGATTGCAGTGCAAGTTCAACTCACTTGTGAATAAAAGGTGATATATTCTGATAAAATGCAGGTTTTGCAGTTATATGTGCATAGCCAGTATCTACCAAGTGAAAAGTGAGATCCTTTTATCATCTGGTTGCCAATTTTCTAACCACTGAATAAGTTGTTCCTTTTTATGTTCTGTGTTCAAATTTCTGAGCGCTTTCTCTACACAGTCTGCATTACCGGAAACTGAGTGACTAATGCCGTATACAAATATGTTCAGTTTTATCGAGTATGAGTATCGAACATGAATACTTTAAACTTTAAAGAAGATAATAATTTTGAATATTATACAATACAATACATACATTCGTGTTTTGGTTTACAGTATTTGATCTTAAGCAGTAAAGTAAGAAAGGAAGAAAAGAGATGAGTTCTTGGCTGAAAGATTAATGTAATTTAGTATTAAAGAAGAATTGGCTGTGGATTTTGGCCAATTCAACATGATAATGATCAAAGGGACTGTACTTTGCGTCATGGTACTGTACGGAGCATACAAAGAAGAAATGGCTAGATCTTGACCAACACACACGCACGCTCGGTTCGACTGTCCCATTTGTGAAGCAAAGATGGCGTGAGTGGTTTTACATAAATGGCAGTCAAAATGAGTGTATTTTTCGTAAGCAAAATGGCAGCAATACCTGGGTGGATTCCTCCATAGATTTTACTACCCTTGGTTCTGGTTAAGGGCCAAAAGCGTGTTGGGAATTGAAATAAAGATGAAAAGAGATAGGGAGTTGAAGATTTTATTGCAGAACCTTAAAATGCAAGCAATGGTGTCAGAACATGAAATGATGAAAAGCTTTGGGGGTGTACTGTTCGGACACGCAATGCACACTATTCGAAGCTTCTGCAACAATGAACCAGACAGACAGATTTAGACAATGATTTTGTCACATGCTGAAAGTCTTGTTTGGAAGGGCAAAAACATGGCAGCCAGTTTCTTTAAAAAGTCTGAATCCATTTGTCTCTTATTGTAATCGTGTTGCAGGTTTGAATTTCGATTTGCATGAATGCTCACACTCATGCTTACGCAGGCGGAGTCAACATTTTTGTATAATAAAATAAGAAGTATGGGATATAAAAGATTCGTATTTTTATAATAATTATTGTTAAAATTATATCTTAAAAATTAATTAAAGGTCAAATCTAATATTTTTTATAGAACATTTTATATTATGTCATCAAAAATATTACTCAACAAATCAAGTGGGGTCAATTACATCCAATATTTATATTACATCCGCACATGCATACATGCAACTTATTTTCCTTTAATTAATGGAATAGAAATAATTCACCCATTTTCGGTGCTTTTATTTATGTCCCTACATTAAAATTTTAAATTTAGAGTTTATAGTTAAGGTTTAATGACAGGGTCTAGAATTAGAGTTTAGAGAATTTGTAATATGTATATTTTTAGGGTTTAAGGTTTAAAATTTAAAATTAGAGTTTAAAATTTATTTTATTAGTGCTAGGTCATAAAAAATACACGAAAATGGACATATTTTTTTGCAATTAATGGAGGTCTTTTAATTTTACTTATGGGTATAGTGTCACACCGATCCACATATATGGATGCTAAACTTCATAGCTATAAAAATAAAGTTCATTTGAATTTGAATTCTTCAAGTGGTTTTAAATCTGACAATTTAATGGAACACTGGATTATTTTAAATTAATGGTTCTTAAAAATTCAGTTGATAGTTTGAGGGTGGGAAATAAAGTTTTAAGGGAGCCGGGTTTAATAAAAAAAAGGTGTTGAAAGTCATTTTAAGAATTTTAAAAAAAGCCGGGTTAAATCCGTGCTATCCAATCTCTTGATTCAATTAGCTTTCTTCTATCGAAGCTGATCGCACGGTTTATTTAGGGATCCCTCGATCGAAGAACGATCCATTGGGTAAATTGGGAGACATTGTGTCTCCCTAAAGAAGCTGGTCGTCTCGGCTTGTATGATTTCAAGACAAAGATGCAAGTGGTTGTCGAGATATGGAACTGAGCCAAATAATCTGTGGCCTAAGACTATAGAAGCTATTTATGAGCCTAAGTCCGGAACTATTCTGCTCGGCAATCTGAAATCTTCGAACAAATGTTAGATTTGGAAGAGTATCTCTTCACAGCTCACCAATTCTAATAATCCTTTAACCTTCATGTTCGTTATATAGTGGGAGATGGCAATAACATACAGTTTTGGACTGACCCCTGGGTAGAAAACACTAAATTAAAAGATTTGTTTCCTAAAATTTATGCTTTGGCTACAAAGAAAGCAGAGGACATTGCTGAGTTTGGTGGATTTGTCAACGGTGTCTGAACTTGGAAAATTGATTTGCGAAGGAGGTTGTTCGATTGGGAAGTGGCTGTTTGAGAATCATTCAGAGACACTATTTACATGTGTCGAATTAATCCTGATGTTCAAGACTGTATCCGACGGTCAGCAGATGCTAATGGAATTTACAGTGTAAAGTCTTCTGTAAGGTTTCCTTGAGCTCTAATATTGTTATTGATCCTGTGTGGAAGAAAGTGTGGTGCAATTTCGTTCCACCAAATGTTGCAGAGTTTGTGTGGAAAGCTTTAATTGGACGATTTCCAACCAGAATTGAATTGCAGAAAAGAGGAGCACTAAATCAACATTCTGGTTCATGTCCTCTTTACTTAAAAAATTCGAAAACAGTCTTTCATTTGTTTTGCCATTGTCCAATCACTTGGAGGCTATGGCAAAAGTGGTGTAGCTTATGGCAGCTTTCCTTTGTTATCCCTGCTAATTTGTGGGAGTTATTTCAGCCGTGGTTGTCTATACCAAAAATCAGTATTCAAGAACAGGTATGGTTTTAAGCTTTTTCAGTTTCATTTGGTCCATATGATTACTTAGAAATGCAGTTATATTCAAAGGTGATAAGGTTGATATAGATCAAGCATTTGATTTATGTATCATGAAGCTTACTTGGTAGTGCAAGGCTAAGTGGCCTGAAGAGAATATTTCTGTCACGGATTTTATTAGCCGGCCATCACTCTTCAATTCAATAAGCTGCAGTCAAAGTAAGAAGAAAGTCCTGGAGTCCGCCTGATGCTGAAACCTTAAAATTCAATATCAACGGGGCTGTCGCGGGCAGCTTTGGTGAAGTTGGTATAGGTGGATGCCTGCAAAATGATAGGTCAACGACATTGCTGTATTTTTCTAAAAGTGCTGGCAGAATCGACGCAACGACAACTGAAATCCTTACAATAAAAGAAGACATGCTTGTTCAAATCTTCACCATGGTGTAATAAGTTCAACGTGTCATTTGAGAGTGATGCCAGACTAGTGGTGGACTGGACTTAGCAACCCTATTCTGCCCCTACAGTTTTCAAACCCTTGATCATGTCATGCATCAGTTTAAGTAATGATTTTGATTGGAGCATCTTTTATGTTCCTAGAGAATGCAATACTATGGCAGATAGCTTGGCGAAGCAGGGGATATCGCGAAAGGAAGACTTAGTGATATGTAATCCTATGTAATTCAAGTTTTAGCAATTTTGGTTTGTCGTATTGACTTGATATCGATATGTACCAGCTATAACATGGATATGTCGCACTCTTTTTCCTCTATTTTAAGTTTAGAGATGTTTTTTAACGAGGCGAATGTTTCGTATTTTGTATGATGTGAATTTCAATCATACATTTATTTTTCAAAAAAGAAATCCGACAATTTTGATCCAAATCTGATTATTCAAATTGATTTATTCGATCCGAAATTTACTCGAAAATAATGGTTTAAACTTGATAAAAAATCTCAAACAAACTGAACTGAGTCGAAATCGGCCCAAATTTTAGGTGGACTATATATATATATATATCCGAACCGAAAATAAATCAACTTTAATTTACCAAATTTGAACCGATCGAACATCAAACCAATTTTAATCCGATATTTGAATTGAAGCAAATGAATAATTTATTATTTTTTCTATCACTATATTTTAGGCACAATGCTATGAATGGTAAATGATGTATGTGTTGTTTTTTTTGTATTATACTACTAGTTAACCATTATCTTTGGTATTATTTAATGATTCAATATCATCTTTCTTTCTTTAAAATATCATTTTCATATCTAATATGATAAAAGACACAATTTTTATAAGAATATATCTATAATTCTACATATATTCGATTGGACTCATACCCAATTCAACCCGAATTGACTTGAAGATTCAACTATTAACCCTACCTGAAAACGAATGATCTAATGTTGGCATGACTCAAAAATCAACAAATATGATATTTTTATTTGACCGATCCGATATTGATTCGACCTGAAACACAATCGATCCGATATGAATCCAACCCAAAATTGACTTTCATAGACTCGAATTAAATCCAAACTAGATCCACTCCGACCTTAGTCAAACCTAAAACAAGTATAGTCTTGACTCGAACGTCCAGATTTCCACCTCTAAATGGTTCAAGTAAAAAGAAAATGTTGTTATCCCTAAACAACAAAATACAGACAATTTATTTACAAAATATATATACATTAAAAAAAACATATAGTACTATGCTAAAAAAGCATAACGTTTTAATTGTTTCAAAGTGTATTTATGATTTGATGCCTTGTAAGACATTAGTAGGGACCAAGTAAAATTTTCATAATAATCGTGGGCTTTATCCCGCAGAATAAAATATGTTGCTGTGTGAAGTGGGTAGGGTTAGGGCTGCTTGACTGGTTCCTTATAAAAGGGCCTCAAAAGAGTTGTTTGTTTTTCTGACATCTCATCTATTCTAGTTGTAATTCTATCTTTGAGACAGTTATGTGCTAATTTGAAAAATCAAAATCACAAAATTCAAAGTTTTAAAATCAATATTTAATATTTTTTGTATTTATCAAAATAATTGTTTAATGATTTGACACGTTAAATCTTAAAATTTAATTTTGTTTCGATAGTTTTGTTATACCACTAATAAATACCATGAGACCCACCAATCCACTTGTCTTCTTCAAGGTAGCTTCTATTCTTTCAACAACAACAAAAAAAATTAAGGTAGCTTCTAAAAGAATATATATATAATGGGTGCATTCCCACCTGAGAAGGATCTCTTTCACTATTAGTGACTCTCTGTTCACACAAGAATGGGTGAACCATCACAAATCGTCATCAACTATCGCCTTTATATATATATTCTTCACCACCCTGTTCGGTGTCTGATGTTTTAAATATCAACAAGCTCTATTCTAGTATTGATCAAGCAAGAGAACTAAAGAAAGTGTAGGACCTGTCTAAAAATAAATTGAAAACACAGCCTTGAAGAACATAAAGGAATCACTGACTTCATTTTTCTGTCACTCGACAAGTTTCAGATTTTAATCGAAAAGAAAGAAATAGAATCAATTCTCTAGACTTGAATCTGGCTATCCACGTTACTGGAAGATGAAACAATAAGGCCTTCTCTCATCTTCCATTCATCCGATGTCTTAGATTTCCTGCAATAAATTGCGTACAACAGTAGCTGTGCTATTCCCAGAAGTACCCCTATCCCATTTGGTACCTGCAAAAAAAAAATCAGACACATACATTCTTTGGGTCTCATTATATGTATATGTTCAGTCTTTTTTACATGCATTTTGAAGGTTATATTCTCGTATCATATTTGAATATGTGTCCGACATAAGTAATTCAAAAACAATGAATGATCGAAACAATATAATCTTTTAAAATATATACTATGAACAGTTTTAGAAGATTTTGACTTTTAACAACACTAATGTTGCCATTACAATAGACCTTTCAGCTTAACTTTTAATTTGTTAATTGTCATTGTCATTAAAATAGACCTGTAATATTTCCAAGATTTTGTGAGGCAGTCAATTGATTTGAAACAGATAGCTCACCTTTTTTTATCAACACGAAAATTCAACTTAAAATATTATCAAAAAGTCTAACATTTTAAATTTTTGGACAAATTTTAAAATTTGCCTTTTTTAACCGCACCCTAAACCTGCCGCACCCCAGACCTACCCGAAATTCCCACAAGAACAAAATTATGCTGGTACAGTTTTAAGTTGGAACTTACTCCAATGAAGATATCTTTGACGAGCACAGCATACAAAGTCCAAATGGCTCCGTTTAAGAAAACGAACAACGAGAGAAGGAAAGGCATATACTCCACGCTTTTAGTCCTCACCACTGTTTTCTGCACAACATCTATGTTACTCGGACTCTTTATTTGTGTTCGAATTTACGAAAAAAAATTAAACTAATCTTACCATTGCTGCTAAAGGCGAGCAGTACATGATAATATTAAAGCCTGCACACAAAAGCCCTATCACAGTAATCCTCATTTGATCTCCATGCACAACCAGTTGAGTGACCACAACTGTTGTTGCTACAAATCCCACATCGAGGACTCCAAAAAGTATCCCAGTTTTAGCTTAAAATCACACAACAAAACATGTTTGAGTTTATATACTTCGAAAACCTCGAGTTTATGTTGATGACATTAATCGATACCCTGATTCTCGGAGGTGCAAAAACAAGGAACAAAACCACATAAATCAGCTCCACCGCGAGTCCGAATCCATTTATAGTGGCAACCAGGAAACTCCCAGGATTTGTAACACCATAGTAAGTCCACAGAGCTGAATTCAAGAGGGTGGAAATGTAGGGAAAGCTCTTGAATTCTTCGGTCGATCGGTTCCTCACGATTCTGCAGAATGTGCTCCTGCAAAAAGAACTTCGGTCGAAATGAAAGATTCGATTGACATTAAGAATTCTCCCTTATATATGTACACTTACAATGGAGAAAGAAAGAAGAAGACTGAGATGATGTTGCCTGATCCATTACCAGAAACAAGACAGGCACATTAGAGGTTGGAAAAGCAGAGAAATTTGTAATAACATATGCAATCTGAGTGTTTAATTTACCTATTACTCCAACAACGAGACTTAGGCTTATCATTTTTGGGGTTTGATACGACTTTCTTTTGGTAAGGCTTCTGTTATAAACAAAATTATCCCCACTGTTGCTTACAAAATAGATTGCTTATTTTCCAACTGCTATGATTATTTTAATGTAGGACATGGATCACGTTTGATATATTAACCGGATACTATTGCTTACAAAATAGATGCTTATTTTTGAAGGACCGGTCTCCGTGGATTTTTTTGTTTAACCACCTGTATGAAATTCATTGGCTGATTAATTCGAACCGGATATTGTAGAGGCCCATTATAGTGGCGACACTTCCAACCCAATTTGCTCCATTCACAACGTTGAGATTCAAACTCTTGACATTGTTTAAGGGATTTAGTGTCTCATCTCACCAAACCAGCTAGTTGTTAGTTCCAGGGATTATTTTCCAAGGACTAGTCTTAGTGGAACTTGAACTTATTCAGATTTAAAATCAAACATAAATATTATTTTATATTCAAATAAAATGATAAAAAATATGTGGTTATCCTGTTAATTAGCAAAATATTATTTTTTAATTGTAGTGTGATCAAGGGCGGATCTTGGGGTTAGAGTTTGAGGGAGCCTACTTAAAATTTTCAAAATATTTGGACGTTTAAATTAAAATTTTCATAGATTTTGAACGATTTAGTTTAAAATTTTAAAATATTTTGAGGTCTAACTAAAACTTTTTTAAAAATAACACTTTAGGAGAACTTTTAAGAATTTAAGGATGGTACTTAATTAAAAATATTCTAAAAATTTAAAACATAATAAAAATATTTTAAACTTTAAAGAGACCAAATTAAAACTTTATAAATTATGAAGGACTAAATAATATAATTTCAAATTTTTAGGCTCTCACTGGCCCCATTATCATCAGCCACTGGGTGTGATCCAGAAGTGGAATGCAGTGCAAGCAATCTTACTATTATGTCATTTAGATAATTTCATATCTTAAGTTGACTATTGGTTATAAATAGTGCACGAGAAGAAAAAAAAAACTTAAAATAACAATTCTAATATGACAGATAAGATCCAGATACGATATGTTTTAAATAAATAAATAAATAAATAAATAAATATTCAAGGGTTCAATTTTATACTATATAACAAGTGGCCTCGAGACATTAATAAAAAAATTGGATAGGATATTGTTTGAAAGTGTTGATTTTTAAAATAATTTTTATGTTATTTATAATTTTTTGAATATATAGACTCTGTTAGACAATTAGCGGATAGTTGAAGCAGATAGTAGATTACATTAGCTGATTTAACTATCGGATTACATTAGCTGATTGTATAAAAATATTTGGTAAAATTAACTGATAGCTAATAACTGTTTGATTATTTAAACAAACAAAATAACATATAAGGACATGGTTATATTTGATACTTATTTGAATAATTTATTAGTTATTAACATTTTGTATCTATTATATTAATTAGATTATACAAATTAGTTTTTAATATCATTACTGAGCATATATGAAGATGTACATATTAATTTTTTATTAGTGAAATTATTTTTTTAATATAATTTTAATAATTATTAAATTTAGAGCATATATTAAATTATTTTCTACTGCTCAAAAGGTTCGTGATAGTGTTATCTACATACCCCAGAGCTTTGGAGAAGATCATTAACCCGCGCAGGCAGAATGGGGATAAGAGTCTCTTCTTCAGGGGCAAATCCTGACAATTCAGTTTGAAGGAGCCTATTTAAAATTTTTGAAAATTTTAGAGGCTCAAATTAAAATTTATAGTAATTTTGAAGGTTTAATTTAGAATTTTCATAAAATGTAGGAGTTTAACTAAATTTTTGAGAAAAAAATAAACTTATCAAGCCCCCTTTTAAAAAAATTAGAAAGGGATTTAATTGAAATTATTTAATAATTTTGAAATATAATAATAAATTTAAAAAAATTAATATGCCAAATTAAAATTTCTGAAATTAAAAATACAACTAAGACAACTTAGTAAAATATGATTCTATTGTTGTTTGCTTCTTCTTAAAATTTAAATCTAGTTGTATTTTATCTCTAATGTTACTAATTCTATTGTTGTTGGTTGGTTTTGATTTGAATTGACTAATTAGGAATGTTTGATGTTGTTTATATAGTGGTTGATTTCATTACCATACATAAACTTGCATTAAGTTTTAACTAGTACTACGTACTACAATGAACTTTATTTTTTAAGGGTATGTATTATATTTAATTAGTCACGTTATACATGAACATCATTCAATTAGTCAATACAGTGTATATGTTTTATTCATAAAGAATAATATAGGTTCGTTGAATCAGAAAAAATCTTTTTAAATTAATAAATTATAATTTATCGATTAATTAATATTTTTTTAAATTAATAAAATTACGTGGTTTCGACATTTTTAATTTACAGAGGTTTCCAACTGAGTTAACACGCAACTCATACGGAGTCAAAGGAACTGTCTCGGTGATCTTTCGGAAGCTATATCTGCTTCAGGACGAACGCAGAACTTTACGTTAGAGATAAACCTATAAAGTTCAAGAGGTGTATTTATAAAATTTTGTGAACGAAAATAAGTTTTTAATAAAAAATATATAAAATAATTTAATTTTTTTCATATCATATGTGAATTTCAAATAAAAAAAACGACCTCTTCATCCAGCCCTCTCCGTCCATCTTTGATCAGTTTTGTTTAGACGTCTTCGAGCGATGGATTCATCTTTATGCCTCCTCTCACTGTGTCACCCGAGCTTTCTTCTTTTTTAATGGCCTCACTCGAAATAGACTTGTTCATGTACATCACATACAGAATCAACTGAGCTGATCCCAGGACAAAACCGCTTGCATTTGCCACCTGAAAAATATTTGTTGGGTTGAGTTCGAATTTTTATAAAATCATCTTTTCCTCTAAATATTCGAATGTGGACTCGAACCAGCCATGTTTCTGAGATTTTAGTGGCCCTAGGACAAACAAAAAAATTAGGCCCTAATCAGATATTTAAATTATAATTGCGGTCGCGTTGTGTTTATCGTGATTGTAAATTTTTTTTAATAACATATGCTACTGTGAACATAATAGTTGCAGATATCACGGTTTTAGATGATATTGCTACCACTATATAACGACAGTTGTTATAGTTGCAGACCGTTATTTAAACCCTTGTCCCCAATAACAAGCATTAAGAAAATAAAATTTTAAGAGTAGGTCCATAATAACAAGTATTCAAAAAATTGAGTCTATAATAACAAGTATTGAAAAATTGGACCCCTAATAAGTATTAGAAAAGAAAATTGAATTTTAAAAGTAGGCACTCAATAACAACTATTGAAAGGGTCTCTAATAACAAGTATTAAAAAAAATTAGGTCCTTAATAACAAATATTAAAAATTGAATTTTAAAAGTATACCCATAATAACAATTATTGGAAAATTGGAACCTTAACAAATATTAGAAAAAATTAATTTTAAGAATATGTCTCTAATAATAAATATTGAGAAAATTTTGGGCCCCTATGTATCGAAAAAAATTGGGCCCTAATAATAATTACTGAAAAAAATTAGACCTCTAATAATAAATATCAGCAAAAATTATACATCTAATAATAAATATTAAAAAATTGAACCTATAATTAATATAAAATATTTTTTATTACTATAATACACTATAAAAGTTCTGGGCCCTGGGCAGACGCCCTTCCTGACTCCTGCCCTAGCCTAGATACGGCCTTGACTCGAACTATGGACACATATTTATGTCCGACACATCACGACCTCGTATTCGAGTAGAAAATTATTCAATAGGAGATTAGAAAGGAAAAAAAAAATGTGAACTTACTCCAATGTAGATGTCCTTCACAAGCACTGCATAAGCAGACCAAACACCAGCGTTGAGGAACAGGAAAAACGAGAGCAAAAATGGCATATACTCCACACTCTTGGTCTTTATTACTCTCCTCTGTTAAACATTAAAAATTTGATGCATCATTCCTTGGAATGTAATAAGATGTACAAGGATTTCGAAACGGTTACGCTAGATCGGACTGAAATTAAGACGGAACAAGATCGAGCAACGGTATTGTTTGACACCAGATGACATAAATTTAGCATCTTTAGGCTGAGTTTTGTTCAGATTTCATAAAATGCAGGCGAAGAAACTCACCATGACTGACAATGGCGCTGCATACATGCCAATGGTTAAGCCGGTACATAAAATTCCGACGAAGATGAGCCTTTTGGTTCCATGGATTGCCAGAAGAGTCGTTGCGATTACCGCTCCAAGGACAACAACATCGAACACAGCCACCAACTTTGCTGTCTTAACCTGAAAAACGGCATCCACAATCGATCACAATAGTATCTATTACGTCCGCAAGATAAACACGACACACCCCTTGCATGCAATTCAATCCTCGAAACGAAATTAAGCACCTTCTTTTCTTTAGGAGCATATACGAGGAAGAGGGCGACATAGATGAGTTGCAATATGGCACCAGAGCCATTCACTGTCATAACAAGTAGCCCATCCGGCTTGACGACTCCATACAAGGTCCACAAGCTAGTGCTCAAAAGGGTCATTATGTAGGGTTCCCCTTTATAATTCTCTGTTGATTTCTTCTTCATCACCTCCCAAAAGGTTTTCCTGGATTTAAAACATAACTTTCATGTTAGTAGATTTGTTTCAGGCAAAAAATCATTGTTTCAGATGATTTTACTCACATGGGAGAAACAAAAACCAGCAGTGAAATTACGTTACCTGCAAAAAGAAAACAAAGGGTACACTCAAAATCTTGCATTTTGGTTAAAGATTGGAGTTCATTTAATAATACATACAAAAACGGTGAGAAAACATGGCTAACCTATAATGCCAAGGATGAAGCTCAAGGTAGCCATTGAGGCAGAGGTCATAGCAGAAGCAATGGGAATCAGTTGATAAAGTTGGGACTTCAGTTTTTGCAACACATGATTCAACATTAACCCATATTTATTTAGAATGTTTTGTTCCCAAATTCTTGTCTGAATCTGTACTTTTTGATGGAACATTAACCCATATTCGTTATATTACATGTTATACTCTGACATAATGTAAAAGTATCATAACATGGCAAACTTCATACAAATAAGATATAATGTTAAAAAATAACATAAGAAATAGATATCATTCAAGGCCGTCTCTAGGGACAGATGCAGAACTTTACGTTGGGCGGCAAACCTATAAAATTCTAGGGGGCGAGTTTATAAAATTTCAGGGGGCGGAAATAGATTTTTAATAGAAAATTTCCAAAAATTTTCTACATCATATACGAATTTTAAATTTTTAGGGGGCGACTGCCCCCTCCAACCCCTGGTTCATCCCTGGCCGTCTCGAATGGGGAGCAACATGAGCGTCCGCTCAAAGCTCCGCCTTCTACTTTTACAACTTCAACAATATCTCAAGTGGTAATCTTGTGAAATATTAAATTAATTGTTTAAAGTAATAAAATATACTTTTGCTTTATAAGAGCTCATTTTTTTATTTTTTCGCTCATGGTTTCAAAAATATCCGAGATGACTCTGATATCAATTATCGTCTTTGTTTACATGGTGAGTTGATGCCTTGTCCCAAAACAAACTGCCGTGGCCGAACTACATTCCTTGCCCCCTAACTGTTTGTTCAATATGGGAGTGAGAGTTTCTTCTAACTTTCCATTAGCTCCTTGAGGAATTCACACAAATTTTGATCATCCATCAATCCAATTTTGTATCTTAATTTACTCTATATTGTTACCCCATTTTTGTTTCTACACTAAGATAATAATAATAATTCACAAACTTTATCATTTTTAATAAGTTAAACCCTGGACTTTTCTCATTGCTTTTCACAATATATTTGATAAATTACAAAAAAAAGAAAATACTAGAAATTAAGAATTCTAAAGAAAAACATATTGCAATGAAAATGAAAAGGAAAAGGAATTTTAAAATTAATATACTAGCAAGATAATTAATAATTAACTAATATTATTTTTAAATTGAATTATTTTTTAATATTAATGTAATAATATAATTAACAATAAAAAGTTTTTTCATTGTTAATCAAGATAATTAATATTAGTGTTTTGTCATCTTAATTTTAAAAAGTTATTCAAATTATCTAATTGGATGTTAAAAAATAGGTCAACCAGAACATGTTATGTCACTTTTTACAAAAATATGATATTTCTTTGGTCAAAATAGAGGTGGTAATCGGGTAGTTCGGTTTGGGTCAATTTAGTTTGATTTGATTTTTGGTTTGGGTCGCATTCGGTTCAGGTTCGATTTAGACCGGATTAGGTTTGATTCAGATTTAGATCGGGTCTATGCAATATCAGGTCGGGTCAGGTATCGAGTCGGATCAATATCTGATCGGTTGATTTTTTGGGTCGGATCAACATCAGATCAGTTGATTTTCGATTCGGGTCAATGTCGGTTCGGTTCATATTTCGGGTCGGGTTAATATCGGATCTGATCGGTTTTCGGTTCAGGTCATTACCAGATAGACCAATTTTCGATTTTAGTCAATCTTTGGATCTTTAGGTCAATTCGAGTTGAGTTGGGTATGTATTCAATTGAGTATATATAGAATTAGTGATATATTCACATAAAAATATATATTTTTGTCAATCTTATCATTTAGGCTCAATTTCAACTCTAGACTGTTTGATGTCGAATTAAACTATCATTAAGAGATGATAATCTGACACAAACTCAACCTATAAGGCTTGTTAAAGTTTAAAACTTGAATTTCATATTGTGTTCATTATCGAGTTTCAATTAATTGTTTTATATTTTTTTTAAATAAAGTTTTTCATAATTTCTAAGACGGAAAATTTTGATTTTACAAAATTAGAATCAAACTATTTGGAAATTATTTAATAAATTATAATTTTATCATATTTATTTATTTATGGATTAAAATCAATTTAGGTATGTTTTAATTGTTTGAAATTTAATTGGATATTTATTTTTGACTTGGATATGTAATTAATATCATAAATCAAATAAGAAAGACTAAACCAAATAAACAATTAAAAGTAAAAAAAAAAAATTATATATATACATATCAAAGTTGACGTGAAATAGAGTAATTTTATTTTACAATCTTGCATATTAAATATTTTTTAAATGAAAAATTATCGAACCAAATATAGAGATTTTCGGTCAAAATCAGGTCGATGTTCGGTTTGAATCGGATTTCGACAAATTAAATTCGGGTTGATTTTCTATTTGGGTTACTTTCGGTTCGGGTTGATTTTCGGTTCGGGTTACTTTCGGTTCGGGTTACTTTCGGTTTGAGTTATTTTCGGTTCGAATTGATTTTTTGTTAAGTAAATTTCGAGTCGATTTTGGTTCAGTTCAGGTCAAGTTTAGACCGAAATATTCAGGTCTATATCGATCTCGGGTTGGATAAATCGGTTCGGGTTCTAATAAAAAATATCACGTAATGCGTTCTGATTAATTAATTTTTTTAAATAAATGTTAACAAAAATAAGATAACTCTGATAATATTTTAGAAGAGAAGAATATTATAAACTGGAATTTAAGAGACAAATCCACAAAACCAATATGGTTCGTGGGGGGAAATTACGATTTAATTTTTTTATATATAATAAATAGAGAGTTATATTTTGATACACAATCATTCTTGAAAATCTAAAAGCTTAATACTCTAAAATTTAAATTCCAAATTCAAGTCATGAACCCTAAACTCAAACCTTAAATCCTAAATTATAAACCCTACAATCTAAACCTTTAACATCTTAATTCTTAACCCCTAAAATTAACAAGATTGTGTAATTTACACAATTTATGTATGAAAGTTTTTTTTTCCATAAACAAAACCTAAAAAAATTTTATGAAAAAAAGAGAGATTAAATTGGGCAAAAGTGAAAAGATAACTAGCCCAAGAAAATACTAAAACTAGACCCCAACAAGTTCAACCATAATCAAAGCCCAGCTGAACCCAATTCCCGTCTATCAAGTCATTAGTGAAACTGTGAAAGGCAAAGGTTGGCTTCATACCAACGCGTGGGCGCGGGCGGCTAAATAACTTAAAAACTGCTGGAGCCAGTGGCATAGGTTCTGAGACCCCAACTCAGATCGCTTTCAATACCTTTGATTTTATAGTTCTCTTCAACATGTTCAAAAAGTAAGCTTTTTTATATTTTCCTCTTCAAAGTTAGCTTTAAGGTTCTGGGTTGTCTTTGCATGATCATGAACTGGAATTGTTGAGAATTGCGATAGTCAATTTGAAGTGTTGATGAAGAGAAGGATTGGTCTAATTTGATTTTATAATTGCAGCTTTTAGGTGTTTTTAAGCAATGAAGGGGAATATATATACGTGTATGTGTTTATATGTAAGCAATAATTTGCTAATGGTTAATCTTAATCATGGTTTTCCATGGGGTGATTGCATATGAGTGGCCGAGTTCATCTTCAAATCAATGTTTAATTGTGATGTTTAGGGTACTATAATTATTATTTTTTGTAGATTTTCATCTGAAGATGTGTCTTCACAAAACCAAGTCAAAGCATCTGTGCAACGGAAAATTCGGCAAAGCATTGCAGAGGAGGTCTAAAACTTGTAGCGATGTCCGTTTCGCTAAAAAAATACTGAGTTTTCGAAGTGTTTGTTGTTTTTCGGATATAAAAATATTTATCTGTGGGGGTTTTGAAAAAACGCGTTACATTAGAAATTGAAGTCGCCACCGGCCACTTAGGTAGGCCGGGCACCATAAAACCAGAGATTCAAAAACTTTGAGTTCGGGAGTCGGTTACGGATGGGGAAGGATTAGCACCCCCACACCGCCCAAAATTGGTACTTTAATAATTACCTCTTTATTAATATTAGATTTTCCGGATTAAAGTGACGATTAGTTTAAAATTCGGTTATAATTGCGAATAAATTTTAAAGGCCCCGTTATCCGAGAGTAAACGTCCAACCACTATCACTACGCCTGATACTGGCCCCGTTTACGCTCGGATAAAAGGGCATCGCATGACATTATGTATTCCATTATGCAAACTTAGTGAGCAAAATATAAAACATGGCAAATAATTTAAATACAATAAATATTAACATAATAGAATACTAATCTAAAACATACATAGATATATATTAATCCTACTCGTAAATAAGAACAAATTTAACATATCACAATAACAAGGCATGAATAAATACATGTGGGAACAAAAATACATATTACAAGAAGACATACATATTAAAAATAAAACACATTGTAACATATGTAGAACATGGTATTATGCATGACAAAGAAAATATACTAACACGTAACCTAAAAGCAAAGAGAACATGCAATACATGCTAAAATACAAAACATGTTGTGTACGAGCTAATTAAAATATCAATCAAATATGTGTGATACGAATGACCGAACAAACGCACAAAAATACCTAATCACCATAAACTTAACACATATGTACATATAAACATGAAAATACGAAGCATGTACGAGAGACATATGAGCAGGTAAAAAGGCTACATCAACATATACGATCATAATAAACGAACATGAATATTTAAATATGGAACATGACTGAAATGAAAAGAAATAAACATAAGAAACAGAAATTAAAAGGCAATAATATGCGATTTAGGGACGAAATTATCATATCTACATCCCTCCCTTTTTGGTTATCATTTCGTATTTTTTGTACATGCATGCAAAGAAGTAAGAAAAAGAAAGGGGAGTTACCACTGAAACTTTGTGTTTCTTTCTTATTTTTCTGTAACTGATTACAACTGGCTGCCTTACAAATTACTTGTTTCATACATATATCCCTCTTTTTTGGTTTGGTAGCAAGTACTGTAAAACATTTTTTAGATATGAAATGATACTGACATCGCCTCTTTTTTGTGATTTTGATATATCTGAACGCGGTGGTTGGAGGCCGGCATGGTGGAAGCATGGTGGCGGTGTGGGGGAGATGTCTTCGGCCAGAGGTGTTCTCGACCGTTGGATCAGATTCGATCTAACGGTCGGGATAGCTTGAAGAATGCACGGTCCAGATGAAACCTCGATCGGTGGAACAGCTCCAGATCGTGACACGTGGGGCTCAGCAGTCGAGGAGTTATAGAGCGTGGGATTCACGCACGCATGGGATATCGAAGGGTCCGCGCGTGGATCGAACGCGCGGGTGGCATTCGAACGGTCCGGGCGTGTAATACACGCGGCCAGCTGGATATCTTTCCCTCTTTGATCGTGGCCGTTGGATCAACATTTTGATCCAACGGCTCCTGGTTGGCTGCGCAAATACAAAATAATTAGGGTTAGATATCTGATAGGTATTAGGGTCCTGTTAGGGTTTTGGGTTTGGGCCGATCGGGCCTTGTATTTTATGGGTTTTGTAATAATCTGGACACTTAATTTAATTGGGTTTTTTATTTTCAGATTTGTCCATATATATTAATAATAATATATTAATATAATAGTAAATGCATACACATACATACGATTGTAATGAAATACATTCACACTTAAATACACTTAATAATAATACTTACAATTCATGCAAAACTCATTCGTATACATTCAATAATAACAAGGACATTAATAATATATACATGCAAACATATATAAACATATTCATAAATGCACATATACCAACATATATTATATGATACCCCTAACATAAATATAACCACATCACACATATATTAATAGGTACGAAATACACAACATAAATATATGCACCATGCATATATTCACACATTACACATATATCATATATGTAATATTAATAACATATGCACGCACACACATATATGTAATCATGCACTAATATATTAATATGATACTTAGAGACTAGATAAAAATGAGTGATTACAATTGCCCCTCTTTGCTTGTTCTCATGGAATGGGAACAAAGCAAAGATTCATAAGCACTTATTTTTATCCGACTTCCCTATTTGTAGCTTTGGAAACACGTGCTCTTCTGGAACTCTCCGCTTTTCCTCGGCTGCATCTTCGGGCTCGTAAGTCCTTTCTATATAACTTCTCCCCCCTCCGATCTTGGAGCTACAGGCTCTTCCTATATGGAACCCTTCGCTGTGAAGCCTCAAGTTATGAGTCCCTCCTATATAGAATGTTTCATCTTGAGACGGTAAGGCTCGGAGTCCTTCCTATATAGAACTCTTTGCCTTCAACGCGGTTGGTTTTTTTATATAAAACCTTTTTGCGCCGCTGATGGATTCTTCCGACTGGGAGTTCCTCCTGTATAGAACTGCTAGTCTTCAAACCCCGGAGCCGTCAGTCCTTCCTATATAGAACTTTTAGCTTCTGAAATCTCAGAGCTACGGGTTCTTCCTATATAGAACCTCTCACTCTAAGACAGTAAAGCTCAGAACCCTTCCTATATGGGACTCTTCGCTTTCAACACAATAGGTTTTCCCTATATAAAACCTTGTGTATCATGGGTGAATTCCTTCGGCTGGGAGTTCTTCCTATATAGAACTGCTAGTCTTCACCCTAGAGCCGTCAGTCCTTCCTATATAGAACTTTTAGCTTCTTAAATCTCAGAGCTACGGGTTCTTCCTATATAGAATCTCTCACTCTAAGATAGTAAAGCTCGGAGCCCTTTCTATATAGGACTCTTCGCTTTCAACACGACAGGTTTTCCCTATATAAAACCTTGTGTATCATGGGTGAATTCCTTCAGCTGGGAGTTCTTCCTATATAGAACTGCTAGTCTTCACCCTGGAGCCGTCAGTCCTTCCTATATAGAACTTTTAGCTTATGAAATCTCGAAGCTACGGGTTCTTCCTATATAGAATCTCACACTCTAAGACAGTAAAGCCTGGAGCCCTTCCTATATAGGACTCTTCGCTTTCAACACGACAGGTTTTCCCTATATAAAACCTTGTGTGTCATGGGTGAATTCCTTCGGCTGGGAGTTCTTCCTATATAGAAATGCTAGTCTTCACCCTGGAGCTACAAGCCATTCCTATATAAAACTTTCAGCTCTTGAAGCCTCGGAGCGGCAGATTCTTCCTACATAGAACCTCTCTCTGCAGGCGCTTGGAAACATAGGCCTTTCGTATATATAACCTTCATCTTTACATTTGGGATTCACACCACGATGGCTACCGATGTCTCTTTGAATCTATAGATACCTATCTAAGATAAGACAAAATGCTATGACAAATGAATTGACATGCTCCTAATCCTAGTGATGTCTAACTATTCATGATGCATGAGTGTCAATATCTTGGTGGGCCTGCTTTAGTCCTCAGTCAACCTCGACTTTACGTTGTTCACTTTCTCCCCTTTTTGGCGGCGATACCCCATTTCACTGTCGGGTTCAACCATTCCAACCTTTCTTTTTATGAATTTCTGACTTGGGGTTCTAAAGTGCCCTTTTAGGTTTTCGCTTTAGAGGGTTTTTTTTCTTCTTTTTTTCATTTTTTTTCAAGGGGTGCCCTTCTAGGTTTTCACCTGGGAGATCTCTCTTGTTATCTCGCATGCTTTCTCTTGAACAAGCAGGGCGTGCGCCATTGGTCATCCTATCCTGTTGCTTGAAGCCTTCCACCTTCCCTGTCAACGGCCGTTATGTAGGGAGCTAGAGGGCAAAGTTAACATCGTTTTCTAATCACCTGCATCTTTAAGATTAGATCACAGTAATGCTAAAAAATCTCTTGTTTATCATAAACCTATGTTAGCTTATTTGCATGATATTAACAAGAAGGCAAGGAATGTATGCTCAAAAATATGATTTTATTACGATTAAGGGTTTGGGATACTTTGAGAGATTTATGACACACACGAGGAAGAGGAAAAGCTAAATATGAAATACAAGATCCCTCATTATCTTCAGTATGAATGATACATGATCCTATCAACCGGCGTATAATCTTTTGCCTGAAGCTCTCTCTTCACAGGGTTCATGGGGATGATCATTCTCTTCGGATATCCAACCTTTCAATTTATTCGAGCCGCCCTTTACGGGTTTTCGACTCGGGTCCTCCCTTTGCTTCAAGACGCCCTGTTTCGGGTTTTCGCCCTGAGCTCTCCATTTTGTTATTCTTTTTCTTTTTTTTAGACGTAGTATTTCTTAACAACATCGAAATTTACAGGGCTTTTCAGCTCGTCTCCATCCATTTCAGTTAAGATTAGGGCTCCTCCTGAGAAAACCTTTTTTACCACGTACGACCCTTCCCAGTTGGGCATCCACTTTCCTCGAGAATCTTTCTGAATCGGGAAGATTTTCTTGAGCACCAAATCCCCCTCTATGAACTCTCTTGTGCGCACCTTTTTGTTGTATGCCCGCATCATCCTCTTTTGGTACATCTGACCATGGCAAATGGCCTTTAGTTTCTTTTCTTCAATGAGATTTAGCTGGTCGAGTCTGGCTTGCACCCATTCGGATTCTTCCAATTTTACTTTATTTAAGACCCGGAGTGACGAGATCTCTACCTCAATGGGGAGTACTGCTTCGGTACCATACACCAAGGAGTAGGGTGTTGCCCCTTTTGATGTACGAATGGACGTCCTATAGGCGAAAAGGGCAAATGGCAACTTCTCATGCCAATCCCTGTGGTATCCGTCGTCTTTGCTATGATCTTCTTTATGTTCTTGTTTGCTGCTTCCACTGCCCCATTCATTTTAGGACAATAGACTGTGGAATTATGGTGTGTTATCTTGAATTGATTGCACACGTCCGTCATCATTTTGTTATTCAGATTGGAAGCGTTGTCGGTGTTGACCCTTTCTGGCAAACCATATCGACAAATAATATCCTTCTTTAGGAACTTACATACTGTAGTCCTTGTGATGTTGGAGTAAGATGCTGCCTCTACCCATTTAGTGAAATAGTCTATAGCGACCAAAATGAAACGGTGTCCGTTGGAAGCCTTCGGGTGAATCTGCCCGATGACGTCCATGCCCCACGCCGCAAAAGGCCACGGAGAATTCATGGTGTGTAAAGGTGATGGGGGTGCGTGAATCTTGTCAGCATAAATTTGGCATTTGTGGCATTTCCTAGCGTAATCAATACAATCTCCCTCCATGGTCAACCAGAAATAGCCATATCTCATAATTTTCCGGGCTATAAACAGCCTGTTGGCGTGCGTCCCACATAGACCATCGTGTACCTCGGCTAAAATCTCCTTCGCCTCTCGGGAATCCACGCATCTCAGCAATGTCTGATCATGACTTCTCTTATATAGGATCTCCCCATCTAGGACATATCCTATTGCCATTTTTCTGAGTGTTTTTCTGTCATTGTCATTTGCCCCTTCGGGATACTTTCGAAGCTTGACATATTATAAGATGTCATAATACCATGGGTTTCCATCAATCTCTTCCTGCACATTACAACAATGAGAAGGCCTTTCAAACGTCTGCATCTTAATGGGCTTCATTTCTGCCCCAGTGTTTGTATTAAACATGGATGCTAGGGTCGCCAAGGCGTCTGCTATCTGATTTTCTTCTCGGGGAAGGTAATTGAAGCTGACACTTTCGAACTCCTTGGTGAGCTCTTGAATCAATTCATAATATTTGACCAACTTCGGGTCCCTGGTTTCCCATTCCCCACGTAATTGGTAAATTACTAAGGATGAATCTCTGAATACTCGAAGTTCCTTAATCTTTCTTTCAATAGCTGAGTTTAGTCCCATAACGCAGGCTTCGTATTCAGCTATATTGTTGGTGCAGAAGAATTCTAATCTGCCGGTGAAGGGATAATAGACATTCTCAGGGGAAATTAGCACGGCTCCTATCCCATGTCCGAGGGCGTTAGAGGCTCCATCGAAGTAAAGCTTCCATGATTTATCCTCTGAAACCTCTTCCTCGGTTGTAATGCACATCAAGTCTTCATCCGGGAAATTAAAGTTCAACGCCTTATAGTCGTATGAAGCGCGACTAGCTAGGAAATCTGCTACGGCACTCCCCTTTACGGTTTTCTGGCTCACGTATACAATATCGAATTCGGATAAGAGCATCTGCCAGCGGGCCATCCTTCCCGTTAGTGCTGGCGCTTCCATTAAGAACTTCAATGGGTCTAGCTTGGATATCAACCAAGTAGTATGGTACATCATATACTGCCTAAGCCGCTTGGTAGCCCAAACTAGAGCACAACACAGCTTCTGAACTGGCAGGTACCGCGTTTCGCAATCATTGAACTTTCTGCTTAGGTAATAGATGGCTTGCTCCCTTTTCCCTGACTCATCGTGTTGCCCCAATACGCATCCCATTGAATTCTCAAAGACTGTCAGGTAGATGATTAATGGTCGGTCTGGTACTGGCGCGACTAAAATTGGAGCATTTGTCAGGTACCTTTTGATCTTTTCTAGGGCTTCTTGACATTCCTCATCCCACACACCGGGATTATTCTTTCTAAGAAGTCTGAAGACCGGGTCACACCGATCGGTTAATTGGGAAATGAAACGAGAGATATAATTCAACCTCCCCGGGAAACCGCAAACTTCCTTCTGAGTGTGGGGTGGTGAGAGATCCTGGATGGCTTTCACTTTATCTGGATCGATCTCAATCCTTCTTCTGCTTACCACGAACCCTAGGAGTTTTCCAGAAGTAACGGCGAAGGTACACTTGGCAGGATTAAGCCTCAGCTGGTATTTTCGTAGTCTTTGAAATAGTTTTCTCAAGTTCTGTAGGTGCTCCTCCTCTGTTCGGGACTTGCCGATCATGTCATCCACGTATACTTCTATTTCTTTGTGCATCATGTCATGGAAAAGAGTCACCATTGCTCTTTGGTAAGTTGCCCCTGCATTCTTGAGCCCAAAAGGCATCACCCGATAACAAAAAGTGCCCCACATGGTTGTGAACGTAGTTTTCTCCATGTCGTTAGAGTCCATCTTTATCTGGTTGTACCCTGAAAAGCCATCCATGAATGAAAACCATGAATATCCCGCGGTGTTGTCAACCAGCGTATCAATATGTGGTAGGAGGAAGTTGTCTTTAGGGCTGGCTCGGTTTAGATCCCTATAATCTACACACATACGAACTTTCCCGTCCTTCTTTGGTACTGGTACGATGTTTGCAACCTATTCGGGGTATTTGGCTACCTCCAAGAAACCAGCGTCAAACTGTTCTTTTACCTCTTCTCTGATATTTAACAACATGTCTGGTCTCATTCTCCGAAGTTTTTGCTGTATTGGTTTGCACTCCATCTTTGTTGGCAATTTGTGCACCACTATGTCAGTATTCAATCCTGGCATATCTTGATAGGTCCAGTCGAAAACATCCTTAAATTCTCGAAGTAGGGTTATCAGTTTGTGCTTGGTTTTCGAGGAAAACGTCGTCCCTATTTTCACTTCTTTTCTCTCTTCTTCAGTCCTCAAGTTTACAACTTCTGTTTCTTCTTGGTGGGGCATGATCTGCCTTTCTTCGTTGGCCACCATTCTCCTCAACTCTACCGAGACCTCACATTCTATCTCATCATCTTCTTCCTCAATTCCTTCTGAGATCTCAGGGCATTCAAAATTCACTCCAGGATTGGATCCGGTATCATTCATATAGTCAATCATGAGCGACCTGCATTAAATGAGAATAAATTGTATTAGGAAGAGGATGGATTTATATGAAGTGAATGAACATGAAGAATGTATGAATGAAATAACTGGAATGTTTGTCATTCAAGAAAACGGAGGGATATTTTCATTTCAACAAAAAGTTAACATAGGTGCCCTATACAAAAGATCCCAATTGTTTATGGGAAAAAACAAAAGGTTGATTCGGAGCATTACTCTGATCTATTCCTAAAAACCACAGGTAAATCAATGCAGCTCCAGTTATCAAGTGTTTCCCCGGGACGGCAGGGCCGGATGTTGGTCAACATTTTGCTGCCTTGGCCCTTTCCAACTATCATGTTGATGTACATCCCTTCAAGTGATTCATTGAATATCTCGTCCTTGTTGAGTACGTCATTTTCCTTAATCGACTCTTCAACTTCTTGACCTGGTTGGTAGAATCCTCCGGAGACAAAAGTGGTTTTCAAACTAGGGAAGGACATTGGTCTCCACGAAATGTCTTCTCCTTTAAATCTGGCTTTTCTTTGCTATTCTTTTCTCTTGTATTCCTCTTTTCTTTGTTGGACACTTGGTTTGTAACCCAGCCCAAAACGGTCTTTCTTGGTTATCATACTTTTGGCTCTTAGGATCTTTTGTAATCTCTTCCCCAACCCTCTTCCTACTTTGGCTCCTCGGCCCAAAGTTTCTGCGACGGTCAACTTGGTACAATTAGATAACCTGGGATAGGGGATCTGACTTCCCTCCGCGACGAATGTGACATTCACTAGCTCTAATGCTCGAAAAGAGCATTATGCAGCATCCTCGTCATTTTGAATATAGAGGGGCATATGATGTCACTGAAGCAACAATTTCATGCTCGGCCTCTATTGTGACCAATTTGCCTTCGACTACGAATTTTAATTTCTGATGCAATGATGAGGGGACAACTCCTGCGGAGTGGATCTATGGCCTTCCTAATAAGCAACTGTAAGATGGTTTTATGTCAATTACCACAAAATCAATCACATACTCAGTTGGCCCTATCAATAGAGGCACCTCAATTTTTCCCATTGTTCCTCTTTGTGTACCGTCAAAGGCTCTTACAGAGTTATGGCAGGGCTTTAGGTGAGAACCATCTATTGGTAGTTTCTGCAAGGTCACCATAGGCAACACGTTAAATGCTGACCCGTTGTCAATCAGCACCCCAGGTACTACATACCCTTTGCAGTGGGTTGTGATGTTAAGGGCTTTGGTGGACCCCATTCCGCCCTCGGGGATCTCGTCATCACTGAATGTTATATGATTATAGGCAATGATATGCCCCACTATCCTATCCAGTTTTGTCATAGAAATGTCTTGGGGCACAAAAGTTTGATTCAGTACTTTTAATAGTGCCTCACGGTGTCTTTCTGAACTCAAGAGCAACTCCAGCACTATGATCCTAGCCGGTTGCTTTCGTAGTTGTTCCACTACGCTGTACTCGCTATGTCTCAGGAACTTCAGAAATTCTTTGGCCTGGGCCTCAGTTACCGGCTCATTCATCTTTGGGAGAGGTTCTTCACCGAATATCTGCGTGGGGCTAACCGTTGTATTCTTTCCCTTATCTTTGACCGTTTCAGCTGCTCTCAAAGCCTCAGAGGAATAACATTTGCCGCTCCTCGTGAAATGGCCCGTCTCACCGACATTCACATCGCTCTTGCTTTGTTCGTCTTTTAGCGTAGGCTCTTTTACCTGACCATATTCTGGCTTTTCTGGCGTGGTCACAATTATAGCATAGTTCCAAGGAGTTTGCCGTATATCCTTGAATGGGAACGGGGATGGTGCTGAAATGATGATCTTGGGATTTATCTTAGTGGTTTCTCCTTGGAAGGCACCTGCATTCCCTGGCCTGGAAGAGATGGTAAAAGGTCTATCCCTCCCGTATTTAGCGTTGGGGCTATCCGTCATATGTACGTCCGACCCCTTCTTTCCCGTGGGCTCTTCGAAGAATTCTATTTGCTTTTCATTCATCAATTGTTGTACCAATCTCTTGAACTCGTCGTACTTTTGGATGTCATGCCCTTCGTCCTAATGGAATTCGCAATACACTTCACATCCCTTCTGCCTTATTACCATGCCTTTGTCGATCACATGGGCCATGCATAATTGTTGAAATACCCACAACAAAGGAGATTTGATTTCTGACACATCATCCTTAATCTTCCTGGTAAAGCATTCTTCAATAACATTTACTCTTCTGTTCCCATGATTAAGTAACGGGTTAGTAGCTACGCTTGGTTCTTCAAACTTCAATATCCCAGAATCAATTAAGTTCTGCACAAGTTTTTTGAAGGCAATGCAGTTCTCGGTGGGATGTCCAGGGGCACCGCCGTGATAGTCGCAATGCGCGTTCGGGTTATACCAAGACGGGAATGGCTGTTTGAAAGGAGTAACGTAATATGGACGAACCAGGTCTGCTTCATACAACTAGGAGTAAAGCTCTGAGTACGGAACGTGTAGGAGAGTAAAAGTTTTCCTCTCTTTCTCTTTTCTCGAGGTTCTCTCCTCTCTTTGATTCGAGTTTTGCGCTTTTCCCACAGGTGCTTGTGGCTGTGAGACTATAAAATTCTTCGGGGTAGTGTAAGTGCTGGTGGTGTTTACTTCATTCTTCTTATTGTATTTCCGAGATCATTCCCCGCTATTAATTCTACCACTCTTAATTGCCAATTCAAGGGACTCCCAAGTCCTAATTAGATCAGCAAAACTCTGTGTTGTATTATTAATGAGGCGATCGAAAAGTGCCCCATTCAAAGTATTAACGAATAATGGCATAATTTCATGTTCCGAGAGGGGTGGCTGAATTTGGGCGGCCACTTCCCGCCACCTTTGAGCATATTGTCGTAGACTTTCGTTGGACTTTTACCCCATATTTTCCAGCATAATCCTACTGGGGGTCATATCTATTACATGCTTATATTGCTCAATGAATGCTCTTGACAGATCTTTCCATATCTTAACATTTACCTTGCTCAACTGGGTGTACCACCGTAACGCCGCTCCAGTTAGGCTGTCTTGGAAACAGTAAATCAGTAGCTTATCATCCTTAAGGTAGGCCGCCATCTTCCAGCAGTACATTGTTATGTGCGCGGAAGAACATGTGGTCCCATCGTATTTGTCGAACTCTGGCGTTTTAAATTTTGGAGGTAGGACAAGATCGGATACCAGACTTAAGTCACTAGCATCATTTCCTGACTCTTCCATAGCTTGTAAAGTTTTGAATTTTTCCTCCATGAGGCGAAACCTTTCCTCCCACTTTTTCTCTACCTCTGTCCTGATCCTTTCGACCAAATTCAGGTCTGGCACCTCCTCTTCATAGAGTGCTTCAGTGTCGAGGGGTTGAGTTTCAGATGCCCCTACCTGAAGATTAGCTGACATTCCTGCAGGGTCGATATATACCCTTCTAGTCAGATTTGGCGCAGCTGGTTGAACCTTATTGTGAACTGGGGTACCCTCTTGTTCTTGAACAGATTCTCCTTCAACTCTCTTTCCTAGACTTTTAGCGAATAATGCGGTTATGTCGGTTACTATCGATGCTTGCGACTGAGCAATCTGGTTACTGAGGCTTCTTTGAGTCTCTTCAAACCTTGTTTCGAGCTCTCTTTGCCCCTTTTCTAGACTGATTATCCTGTCTTCCATGAGCTTGCTTTGTAATCGGGTAAAGTATGGATGATGAATGATTGCGGGTGAACTCCTATTTTCACACACTGCCACAATATTCATAACATTAATATGATTGCAAGAAAAATAAATGCATGTATAATGATGCGAATGTCATGATGCAATGCAAGAATGTATGCAGATAAGGTACTGATTCCGCTGGTAATCACCCTTTTGAACTACTTCCACGGGAATTAAAGGGTCTAGATTACAACAGAGTTCATATTACAAAATGAAGATCCCTAATACAAAAGAGTACTAATTACAACACAGAGCCCTATAGATAAGCCCTAGCTCTATCTCCTAATTTTCCAATTGCCCTGAGCAACTTGATGAACCTGGGAGCTTCTTCCATTTCTGGGACTACGAAAGGTCAGAGTGTTTCAGCCTCGACGGCCAAATCATTCACATGCCTGGTGACTCGCTGTATGTCCACCATCAGGTTTGCGTAATATTAGTCCCTATCATGTACCATCCGGGCAGCGTCACGCAGTCTCCTTTGCCAATAAGTGTTCCCCCCAACTGTAGCCTCTTCGAATAACTAATTATTTCCTTATAATCTTCAACAGTTGCTTCAAGGGACTTAATTCAGGTTCGTAACATGCCTACTTCACGCTCTCTTCTTGTAGCTCAGTAAAGTCATTCCTCTGAGAGTACGTTCGAAAGGAGTGTTCTACTTCTATCACCTTTTCTTTCAACTCGACATTCTGACTTCGGCTTTGATCCAGACTTTGGATAGTGTCATCGTACAACTTTTGCATCTCTAACAGTCTATTTCGGCTACTCATGGACCGTCTTTTCCATGCGGCGACGTTTTCTCTCTCGTGGTTGACTGCTTGTTTTCCTTTGCTAATTTTTTGCCTAGTTCTTTCTTTTTCTTGGTCAATGGCCTTCTGGAGGACTGTCTTTCTTCCTTAATAGCCAACCGGCAGCTTTCTATCTCCCTCTCGATCGCTCTCTTGCTGATTTCTCGTTCTTCTTCGACCAAATGGATACCATTCATTCTTTCTTTTTCCACGGCTATGAACTGACTTCGGCCGGCCTTCTGTATTTTTGCTTGTAGTAGAAGGGTATCCTTTTGGTAAAGAGCGTTCTTGTCGCTCAAATCCGCATTTAATTTCTTCAACTGTCTAATGATCACATCCCGTTCGTCGACCTCTAAGCTTGCCTTATAGAGCTCACTCGTATGTTGAGTCTGTTGGGTGTCCATTTTCCTCTTAATTTTTTCGAGTTCATTCCGTAAGATATCAGTTTCAGACGGTACCAACCTTGTAAGCTCCTCAAGCGACACCGTTGGTCCTTGATCAGATTCAAGAATCACATTATTAACCCTCAAACGTCTCTAAAGATCGTAGTCTGGGGTGGTCATGTGCTCGGTGTCTCCTTCCACCCTGATCTGGTAACAATGGTCCTAAGCCCTCATGATAGTCTGAACTTTTCCTTTGAACTCGCCTTTGAAAAGAAACTCAGTTCGGCTTAACCCAGCGGTATTGGGAATGAACTGTCGTGATCCGAACTGTCGAAACACCAAAAGCGGAGCACAAGCAATCCCTCCGTGCAATCCCAACATCATCAGCCAGTTGAAATCGCCGCAACTGTATAAAAAGTAATTAACTTTACCGAGCCATGAGACCCTCCATGCTATGTCTTCGTCTTGAATGTTCCTGAAGAAACTAGTCCATTTTTTGTTTTCAAGTCTTCTCGCCATTCTTTTGCTAAGTACTCCCGTAACGGTGAAAAACCTTGGAAGGATATCCCTGGTAGGACCCTCGTCGGCGTCTTCCACATGTGACTCTGAATCCACACCTGTAACAGCTGTGCACATCATCGAAAACGTCATTCTTCATGCTTCCGACTAGCATTTAAAGAAATGAAGGTCTCAGCCAAGATTGCTGGTACTGGGTTCGCTCTCCGTTTCACACGCTCAAACAAGTCCAAAATGGCTATGTCAATGTTCCAAAGTACTCTCGAAAAGATCACCAAGCCATATATTCCTAAGGCGAATAGGTCCATCTTCTTTGCCTCGTCTGGATGTGTCGGTATGATGTCCCGAATACTTTTCCATGCAAAAACTGTATTGTCTCCTCAGAGCTGAATCAGGCCATTAACCCAATCGTCACCCATTCCTACAAAGGTTTTGAGCTTCGAAGTGTAATTCTGATTCCTCGGAGGCTTCGCGTAGATCCAATCTTCCTGAATGCTCTTCTGGTTAAGTAAAGCAGTGTATTCTTCTACTGTAGGCATCATGTCCTGCCCATTGAAGGTGAAGCAGCAAAAGGCAGGATTCCAGAACTGAAAAATAGCTCGGAGTAGGGGCTGGTTAACCCGAACATATAATAGTTGTGCAATGTCGCCATAACTATCGCAGAACAAGTCTTGTAGTCTTCGGTCCCATCTTTCCCAAATGTTTTGAAGATCCCATAAGTTGTTCTGTTGGAGACTCACATAGGTGTACCCTGTTATTATGTGTTCGTTCGGCGAACTGTCCCCTTGGGCTTTCTGGTTGACCTCTGACCAATATCTGACTGACAAATTAAGCTCTTCTTTCCTAAGACACCTTTTTTCCATGGTGAAAGACTTTCTGATCGGGCAAACCACTTGATCCAGTACCTTTATGTGATGCAAATGTATGATGTATGAAAAAAACAAAAGCGAAAAAGAAAACAAGTCAGTACCAGATAAAATTAATAAATATATAAATAAAAGGACAAATTAAATAGAATAAACACATAAAACAACCATATTTATCCCGTCTAAAACCTAAGGTTATCCGCATGGCTCTAAAGGGGTAGGTTTCTATGTATTCTCTACATGCAGTCTTGGTTCTAGGAGGTACCCGAATTGTCCTTGCTGTCATCTACCAAGAGTAGCAAGGCCCCCGATCATCACCCATTATAGGCTCCTTTCAACCGGGTTCAATTCAGGGGGACCCATTCGCTTATGCCCGTACGAAGGAACGATATCCTTACGAAAGCATAAGGTACTCGAGCCCCGAAGGTACTTGCTAGGCCCATACGGGAGAACGATATCTCCACGAAAGCATTAGCGTTTTCCCCCCACTTAAAAAACGGGTTTATATGCCATATTTTAAATGCGTTAAGATAAACGCGCAATTATAACCGAACGTTAATTTAATAGTCACTTTAACCCGGAATTTCTAATATTAGTAAAGCGATAATTATTTTAAAAGCTTGACTCTCATTTGTTTTCGAAAAACAAAAAATTGTCCCAGTGGAGTCGCCATCTGTAGCGATGTCCGTTTCGCTAAAAAAATACTGAGTTTTCGAAGTGTTTGTTGTCTTTCGGATATAAAAATATTTATCAGTGGAGGTTTTGAAAAAACGCGTTACATTAGAAATTGGAGTCGCCACCAGCCACTTAGGTAGGCCGGGCACCATAAAACCAGAGATTCAAAAACTTTGAGTTCGGGAGTCAGTTACGGATGGGGAAGGATTAGCACCCGCACACCGCCCAAAATTGGTACTTTTAATAATTACCGCTTTATTAATATTAGATTTTTCGGATTAAAGTGACGATTAGTTTAAAATTCGGTTATAATTGCGAATAAATTTTAAAGGCCCCGTTATCCGAGAGTAAACGTCCAACCACTATCACTACGCCTGATACTGGCCCCGTTTACGCTCGGATAAAAGGGCACCGCATTGACATTATGTATTCCATTATGCAAACTTAGTGAACAAAATATAAAACATGGCAAATAATTTAAATACAATAAATATTAACATAATAGAATACTAATCTAAAACATACATACATATATATATTAATCCTACTCGTAAATAAGAACAAATTTAACATATCACAATAACAAGGCATGAATAAATACATGTGAGAACAAAAATACATATTACAAGAAGACATACATATTAAAAATAAAACACATTGTAACATATATAGAATATGGTATTATGCATGACAAAGAAAATATACTAACACGTAACCTAAAAGCAAAGAGAACATACAATACATGCTAAAATACGAAACATGTTGTGTACGAGCTAATTAAAATATCAATCAAATATGTGTGATACGAATGACCGAACAAACGCACAAAAATACATAATCACTATAAACTTAACACATATGTACATATAAACATGAAAATACGAAGCATGTACGAGAGACATATGAGCAGGTAAAAAGGCTACATCAACATATACGATCATAATAAACGAACATGAATATTTAAATATGGAACATGACTGAAATGAAAAGAAATAAACATAAGAAACATAAATTAAAAGGCAATAATGTGCGATTTAGGGACGAAATTGCAAACTGAACATAATCTAAAAGGACTGAAACTGTAATTGGACCAAGGGGCAAGCTTGAAGTGAAAATTTCAAAAACACGGTGGGACTGGTGAGGTAATTTCGCCATTTAAAAACTGATTCAATTTAATCCAGGGGTTGGATTGCAAGATTTTAGAATATAAGGGGGATTGGGGTTGTAAATATCCCATGCGGCAAGACAGAAATGCAAATATCGAAAACGCGGGGGGATTTATTTCAGAATTTTACCATTTCACAAAATAAAATGCCTATAAAATCCCCTTTTTTAGCCCGATCTCAAATTTTCCTCATTTTTCTCCTTAACCCGTTTTATAATAACCTCCCTCTCTCTCATTTTCTCTCAACTCACCCTCCTAAACCTTTGATGAACCCAGAAATCGGTGACCGTCCGTCGTCTTCTCCACCGCCGACCGCCGCTAGCCGGCGCCAGCGAACCAAAAGAAACACCCAAAACCAACCTCTTTTCAAACCGAACCCAAATCCGAACTTAGATTTACACTAAGACTCACCCTTTTATCTAGATCTAAGCAAATACGAAATGAAAAAAGAAAAAATTTGTTTATGTTTAACCAAAAGAGACCTCCCTCCCCCTTCAGTTCACCAGGTTCAGCTTTGGAAAACTGAAGAGGCTTGTCACTGATGAGGAGAGATTCGTTGACGACGAAGGTATCATATCTACATCCCTCCCTTTTTGGTTATCATTTCGTATTTTTTGTACATGCATGCAAAGAAGTAAGAAAAAGAAAGGGGAGTTACCACTGAAACTTTGTGTTTCTTTCTTATTTTTCTGTAACTGATTACAACTGGCTGCCTTACAAATTACTTGTTTCATACATATATCCCTCTTTTTTGGTTTGGTAGCAAGTACTGTAAAACATTTTTTAGATATGAAATGATACTGACATCGCCTCTTTTTTTGTGATTTTTGATATATCTGAACGCGGTGGTTGGAGGCCGGCATGGTGGAAGCATGGTGGCGGTGTAGGGGAGATGTCTTCGGCCAGAGGCGTTCTCGACCGTTGGATCAGATTCGATCTAACGGTCGGGATAGCTTGAAGAATGCACGGTCCAGATGAAACCTCGATCGGTGGAACGACTCCAGATCGTGACACGTGGGGCTCAGCAGTCGAGGAGTTATAGCGCGTGGGATTCACACACGCGTGGGATATCGAAGGGTCCGCGCGTGGATCGAACGCGCACGTGGCATTCGAACGATTCGGGCGTGTAATACACGCTGCCAGCTGTATATCTTTCCCTCTTTGATCATGGCCGTTGGATCAACATTTTGATCCAACGGCTCCTGGTTGGCTGCGCAAATACAAAATAATTAGGGTTAGATATCTGATAGGTATTAGGGTCCTGTTAGGGTTTTGGGTTTGGGCCGATCGGGCCTTGTATTTTATGGGTTTTGTAGTAATCTGGACACTTAATTTAATTGGGTTTTTTATTTTCAGATTTGTCCATATATATTAATAATAATATATTAATATAATAGTAAATGCATACACATACATACTTACGTACACATACATACGATTGTAATGAAATACATTCACACATGAATACACTTAATAATAATACTTACAATTCATGCAACACTCATTCGTATACATTCAATAATAACAAGGACATTAATAATATATACATGCAAACATAAATAAACATATTCATAAATGCACATATACCAACATATATTATATGATACCCCTAACATAAATATAACCACATCACACACATTAATAGGTACGTAATACACAACATAAATATATGCACCATGCATACATTCACACATTACACATATATCATATATGTAATATTAATAACATATACACGCACACACATATATGTAATCATGCACTAATATATTAATATGATACTTAGAGACTAGATAAAAATGAGTGATTACAAAACTAGTTTATGATTATTTTGGTTTCATAAATTGTGCAAGCAGTTGAGTTATGAAATTAGCTGTGTCATGTACTGATGCATTTGTGCAGTATCCAGGACTTGAGCCTGTTTTGGATGATCTTCTTCCAAAGAAGGCCCCGTTAATTGTTGTGAAATGGTTTGTTGCTATTTTCCGATTGATTCTGCAATTTAAAATGTTTTTTTAACATGCATACTCGAGACATGATGCTAACAGTTTTGCTCATTTGCAGTCAAAACCATTTTAATCTTATTTTAGTAGGTGACCACCGAACCATTTGGACGTACCTATTTTAACCACCGAACTAGGCAACTCGTCAATCAGACCACAAAACTTTTAAATTAGTCCTATTTTGACCACCGCCGTTAAAAAAACTAACGAAGGGGTGACGTGGCAGTTAACAGAAATTTGTAAAATTACACATTTGATTCATTTTATTTACTTATTATATCAATTTGATTCAAAACGTGATCATATGCCCCGGAGCAATTGCTGGCCTGAGAAAAGATGGAACCCAGAGGATCAAAATTTCCAACCCGGTGGATTTTCTCAAAGCCCCATTTATCATGGAGGAACCTGTGAATCCAGTAATTGATATAATCTTTTATCATGAAATATATTGTCAACAGTGCCACAATCTCCCACAGTGATGGCAATGGCAGCCCTGTTCGGATCCCTATCATCTGTCGAGAAAGGACTCGCATTAGTAGATAAACTCCATTGTTTAAGGTTGAAGATGCTGATTTGTGTAGCTTGCAATAATACGATTACAGATTTAAAATTATTGGAATTAAGTGTCTAAATAAACAGATTCAAAATTTGTCACTAAAACTGAAAAAAAAAAACTATTGAACAAATTTCCCAGGAAACTAATCAACAATATATGTATATTTACACCAATCTACATTGTTAAAAATCAAAATCTCATCAATCCAACATAAAATTAAAGTCAGAAAGTTCAAGAACACAATTATATCCCATGAATAAACAAATTTCCCAATATTGATAAATCACATTCTACAAAAAATTCAATCTTTCACCAAAAATGGAATCCAAAAGTCACAACTTTATAATCAAACGAAAACGTTGAAAAAGAAGAAAAAAATCCATAAAAATCCTGGAAAATTGAACGAGTTTTTACCTTAATTGAAGGATAAGACACTAACTGCAAAGGACCCACAACGAGAATAAACATCCACATAACATCCTTATAACACTGAAACATCTCAGACAACGACATGCTAACTTTGGGTTGAATCTTGTACTTGTCGAATCCCAAAAATCTCATCAACTCGAAGAGTACGAGGGGCAAAGGAACCACGGAGAATATCAGGAACAAAAATAGGATGTTGTGACAGAAAAGATAGTAATCCGATTTTTTAGTCAAGTAATTGAACCACAGCATCTTGGCCGTCATCAGGTTCCGTCCGATGAATGTGGCTGCCTCCTCGATTGTATTGAACGACAACAATTTTCAGTGTTGAGCCACCTCTGGCAACTGGTGGTAGTGGTAAATAATAGAGACCAAATGTATAATTTTACAAATTTTCGTTAACTGTCACGTCACTCATCATCATTTTTTAACGGAGGTGGTCAAAATAAGACCAATTTAAAAGTTTGGTGGTCTAATTGATGAGTTGACTAATTCGGCAGTCAAAATAGGTACGCTCAAATAATTCGGTGGTCACCTGAATAGTTTACCCTTCCGTAAATAGTGTTCCGTTGTTCTTCCATGTTCGTGACGGACCATACATGCCTACCCTCAGGCTCCTTCACCGATGTAAGTTTTTCACCATTTTATCTTTTCTTTAAAGAAAAACTTCATAATTGTTTTTTTGTTCTATATTTTGGTCCTCATTTATTCGAGTGATATTCAAACAAGGTTATAGGATGGTTTTGCATCTATTTATCTGATTGTTTCCTTAGCTCTTGCCAATTAAAAAGATCTGTGATTTAGAATCTTTTGTGCCTTCTAATTGCACCCCATTTTTATTGAAATCCAAATATGACACATTATATATTTTGTTTTTGCAGACCCGGACATAATGAAAAAGGTGCAAGTGGATCGTGGAGCGATAAAATTTGTCATTTCTGGTGCAAACATAATGTCCTCTAAAGACATGCGAGTTATTTTGCATAGTTGTTTCCGAGCATTTCAATTAAATGGATTGCCAAACTTGAACCCGAAAATCCTAGTAGCTTCTGCCTCCAGCGTGAAACGAGAGTATGAAGCAGAGAACTATCGTGCAAGGCCGCTTCTTTTTCTAGCTCTTGAGAACTTTCCTGCTAGCTAAAATAATTATATGTTCTTTATGTTATACTCTGATCACCAAGGTGGAATTTAACAAGGGAATCGGATGCATTATCTCAACGATGGTCTATGGAAGGTATTTATATTTTACCATGTCGTGCATGTTCAATTGTATGTCTTCTATAGGAAACCGACACATTTATCTGGTATTTTACCCAATATAAAATATTCTTTGTGAATAACTATGTATATATATAAAGCTTGTGAAAGTTATTACATGAACGTTTTGCTTACCAAACTTGGTGGATTATTACATGAACTCTCGCGTATATATTATTACAACACAGACAAACTTAATTTATCATTTGTATGACTACCTTCCTTTCGTATATCCACTTATGTATTTTAGCCTTGATTGTAATTACTTTATGTCCAGATTCAGGATATAAAATGCACTGAATTCCCATTTTTGGTAATTCAAGAACCGAAAATAAATCAAATTAATTACTTACTGTTATCATATCTTGTAATTTTTGACTAATCAATTAATTAGTCCCCAAGAATATTTTGGAAATATTTTTTTTTTCTGATTCAAAATATTAACAAAGCTTTGAGTTTCTTATCCCTTCGATGCATTTGCTTCCATGAGATATCCTATCATAAATTTCAAAGATACACTTTTGGATCCAATCCCATCCAATAAATAGAACAAACATCTTTGATCTCATTCCGACACATAAACAACACAAAGTTCCATGGAAACCTTATGTGTCAAATTCACATGTTCATCGGATACTTCAAGCATTTCAGCCACCTCGGAGGGTGAAATTCAGAACAACGGCGGGATGGCCTTCTCGGAACCGAAAGAGAAAGTGTTTGTTAACGTCGAACAGTCTCACGAGTGGTCATCGAACCAGCCGAAATCAGGGTTCCGTCTCTCACCGAGTGACAAGTTCTCCGAGGATGAATCGGTCGAACTCAAACTTTCTTTGTCGAAGCCACCGCCACAGGCGGATTCGTCGAAAGCTAGGGCTTTCACGTGTGGTTTCTGCAGCAAAGAGTTCTCGACGTCTCAGGCGTTAGGAGGGCACCAGAACGCGCATAAACAAGAACGCGCGATCGCCAAGCGACGTAAAGAGACCGATCTAGGGGTTTTGGGACCTTTGGGTCATGGCCAATATCCTTATTACTCGTATTCGAGCCTGTCCCACGGCTCTTTGTACGGATCTTTTAGTAGGTCTCTTGGGATACGGATGGATTCTTCTTCTTCTTCTTCTTCTTCCATGATTCAAAGGCTTGCACCGGTTCCGGGTTATCATTGGAACTCACTCGGCTATCGGTTCGGACAAGGCGGCATCGCGCTGGATGGTTTCCAGGCTCAGAAGGGCAGCGTTTTGACAACTGCATCTATGGCAGCAAAAATACCAGTGACTAACAATTTTCATGTACCAAAACGTGAGGATGATGATGACGATTCGGGGCTTGATTTGTCTCTGAAGCTTTAAATCTTTGATTATGGTATAGAATTCAATAGTTTAATAAATAGTATACTCTAGATTTAACACCTTTCATTTCCATATGAAAGTACAAAAAAAGAAATTTTTATGTTCTCTTTTTATTTCAAATTTTGTGTGATATTTGAAATAAACTCTCATGTGCATTTTTCACCATGGATTTTTTTTTTTTGCTTTTATTAAATAATTATTAATTTTTAAATTTAATAAATATGTTACGAAATATGACATAATGACAAACAAATGATCGTAATATCAAAAAAAAAAAAAGAAAAAGAAAATGAACACATATTTATGTATAAAACACTAATGCGAAAAATCATGATCGAAAGAAAAGTTATCTATGATATAAGATATTATAAGGGATATGTGACTACAAGAGTTTTTTTGACAAATAAACTATCGCGATATAAAAAGAAAAACACACATATTTACATGTAAAACCCTAAATGAGCAAATACATTTGGTCGGTTGACCAAGTTGATATTTTTGTTCTCTTATATTTCTTTAGGTTATGGGTTTTAGACCTACTAGGAGTACTCCATTCTTTTCCCTAGAGTCCCATTTTCCCTTTCTCTAAGTAGAATTATAATTAAAATTAAAATTTATCAAAAAAAAAAACATGTAAAACCTTAAATGAGAAAATCACGGATAAAAAAGATAAATTAACGATGACATCGAATATTACAAGGGATGTGTTGTTACAAGACTTCAAAGGCTTTTAATATTGTAACCCAAATCCCTATTATATGTTTATAAAGTTAATTAGTTGATAAGAAAGAAAGTTTAAATTATAAAGAGTGTAAGTACATTTGGTCGGATGGTCAAGTTGTTCATCTTTGTTCCCTCGAATTTTCTTAAGTCATGGGTTTTAGACCCACTAAAATACTTTCTTTCCTTCTGTTAGAGTCTCCCCTTCCCCTCCCCTCTAGGTAGGATTAGGATTAGATTTGAAATTTGTCCAAAAAAAAGTTTAAATTACAAAGAGTCTTCTTCAATATGAATTTCTACTTTCAATAAAAAAAATTTAATATAAGAAATATAGTCGTGTACAGATTAAATGTGTGACTCAGCCTGCGAGTCTCCGCATCCATCACATATCTCCATTTCCTTCCAAATTATTTTTTCAAAGATTGTGTCACATTGCAAGCTTTTTAAACCAAGCTAAATCAAAATTTGAATTACAAATTCTAACGATTATAACCAACTAATTACATTTATTGTCTTTCATAAAGAAATATATTTGAAAGTAATTAATTAACTTTTAATTAAGGCATGAGATATTATTTTTGTTATATTTTGACTCAAATTCTAATTGGTAATTAAGTTGAGTTTTATTGTAATCCTAGTGGTTGAAGATTACTTGGTAATTAGGATTTACTTTAATGAGTAAATATCTATTTTAGGTAGAGATCTTATTGAATAAGATTTCTTGGTGACCAAGTATTTGGGGTCTATAAATCTATACTAGGTTTAACCTTTTGAATTATGAGAGAACAAGAGAATGAGAGAGGGGGAATTACTCTGGAGAGATGTAACCATTTTTAGGATCTCTACAACTATTGTGCATACGTTGTAGAGATGGGTATTGTAGGGATGTTGGGAAGAGTGTTTTGGTTCCACCGGGTCATGGGATTTGTACACTGGGTTTTGGGATTACATGAGTTATCATGTATTTGTACTCTTCAGGTTCTCTACGTTATTAGCGGATTGTTCGTTTCTCTCGTCCGTAGAGGTAGGCTATGCTGAACCACGTTAAATCTTGTCTCCTGTGCATGTTTTGGTCTATGTCGTTATCGCTTTGGTTATTTTGCCGCATAACAAATTCCTAACAAACGGTATCATGAGCTATAGTTCGAGCTGCGCGATTGTGGAGGAATTTTCGCTGCGGATTTTGCGGTGCGATGTTGGAGACATGCCAGAGGAGTATTGCTGCAACGAGTTTTCAGTTGCAGGGGGAGTAATTCTCAAAATTCAACGGTGCTTCAACGGATACTACGTAAGAATTGGAGTTGTTGAAGACTTGGCGGCGGTGCTTCAACGGATATTTGGCTTACGTAAAAATTGAAGCTGTTGAAGACTTGAAGACCAATGCTCGAATAGAATTTGTGTCAAGTGGGAGATTTGTTATATTTTGACTCAAATTCTAATTGGTAATTAAGTTGTGTTTTATTGTAATTCTAGTGGTTGAAGATTACTTGGTAATTAAGATTTACTTTAATGAGTAAATATATATTTTAGGTAGAGATCTTATTGAATAAGGTTTCTTGGTGACCAAGTATTTGTGTCTATAAATCTAGACTAGGTTTAACATTTTGAATTATGAGAGAACAAGAGAATGAGAGAGGGGAGAACTACTCTGGAGAGATGTAACCACTTTTAGGATCTCTACAACTATTGTGCCTACGTTGTAGAGATGAGTATTGTAGTGATGTTGGGAAGAGTGTTTTGGTTCCACCGGGTCATGGAATTTGTACACCGAGTTTTGGGATTACATGGGTTATTATGTATTTGTACTCTTCGGGTTCTCTACGTTATTAGTGGATTGTTCGTTTCTCTCGTCTGTGGAGGTAGACTATGCTAAACCACGTTAAATCTTGTTTCTTCTGTATATCTTAGTCTATATCGTTATCGCTTTGATTATTTTGCCGCATACCTAATTCCTAACAACTTTCTTAACGAACTTTGATTGAATTGTTCAGATACATCCATTTTCCCAAAAAAGAAATATTCTAAAAAGAGAGAAATCATGTAGAGTGAAAAAATATTGTTTAAGTTAATATAATTCATGTTCAATTATTTATTTACTTATGAGTATATTTTTACGCATAAATATGTTTAGTATGTATACTAAATTATACACCTATTTTATTTTGAAGTTTTAAATGAAAAAATAAATAAATAATCTTGTATGTGCATGATGTTTATCCCAGTGGAAAAAACAGATGATGTTCATCTTAAGAGACACGAGTTCAAATCACTTTGTCTACAAGATGTATGCGCATTATCAAAGAGTTAAGAATATCTATGAACATATACTATTTTATAATCACATTTAGACTATTAAAATAAATAAATAAATAAATAAATAATCTCAACTCATGATTTATTTCTTATTTTGCATATTTTCAAAGGTTTTTATCATTGTCGGTCTGTCTGCATGGGATTTTATTGTACAACTAGCTTTTACATGGTTTCTCATTTATATAACATTAAACCTTTTTTTTTCCAAATTTGATAAGACTTGCCTTGTTTAAACGTGAAACTTACAAATCTTTATGAAATATTTCAGTTGTAGTATTCAAATCCTAATATTTATTAAACTTGGCTCCCCCTATTGATTATCGGTTCCAATATGGTCCTTTGAAAAAAATTAATATACAAGTTGTGTAAATTTTAATTTACACAAGTTTATTAGGTTTAAGGATTAATTTAAGATTTAATATTAAAATTTAGGGTTTAGAGTTTAGGAATCATATTTTAAATTTTAAAGAAAAATTGTTTAATATTTTTTTACATAGACTATGTATCAAAATAAAAAACTTAAAAAAATTAATTATCAACTAATTATTAATTTTTATTTAAGCTTCGTTTTATGCTTCTTTTTTTCCTCCGACCAAGTTACGTTTTCTTCGCCATTTGGCGCTTGCTTTCGAACTAGTAGGCCAAGCCTATAGGAAAACCAGCTTCATTTTATATGTATACACTAATGTTATATTTTGATTACAACGTGTAAAAATTACACAACTCTTTACATTCAAACCATACAATTTAAAATTTAAATGTTTAATCATAAATTATAAATCCTCAACTCTAAACCCTAAATTTTAAACTCTAAATCTCTAACTTAAACTTATAAGTCCCAAATTTAACAAAATTATATGTATTTTTTTTCGTATAGATCATGTCTAATGTTAGCTAAGGTTTTAAGAGTTCGCGCTCTAATTATTGAGTTAGATGCAAAATAGATTGTCGAAACTTTAAATGGTTTAATTGTTAATGACTATCCAACTACTATTTTGGTTAATAATTGTGTAGATTTTATAAAGAAAAATTGGATAGTTGAAGTTCAACGCTCTTTTGAGAGGACAACAAATGTGTTGATTATTTAGCGAATTTGAAGCATAATCAAACCGATGTTGTTAGTTCTTGAAGATCCACCTGTGAGCTTAATCCCCCCCTCTTACATTTTTAAGAAAATCGCATTAAAATACAAATAAAAACTTAAAATCAGTTGTCCTGCAGCATAATACTATAAACTTCAAACCAATATGGGTTTAAGCACTCTTTAAGTTGTATTTTCTCTGAAGCAAGTAAATTTCAGTAGTAACCAACGCTCTAACTTGTTTTAAGTAACATCATCCAGTTTCTTTTGTGCAATGTCACATACCAGGAAGTCCATCACTTAAACTTTAGACTTGTTTTGAAGGAATGAGAATATTGGTGAAGTTTTCTAAAAACATTAAAGAAAGTCTTGAAAGTTTACAGAAAAAATCCAGAATACTTTGAAAAGTTTTAGATTGTGATGGAATGTTCTAATATATCAACAAAGGCTCTAAATTTTTTTAAAAGGGTCTACAATGTTGTGGAAGGCTCTGAAACATTTTAGAAGGTTCTGGAATACAGTGAAAGATTATGAAATGTTCTAAAAACTTCTGGAAAATTCTTCAAGACTAGTCCATTTTAGAATTGTGTAGAAAGTTCTAGGGGTTGTAAGATAATTCTAGGGTTGTATAGATTTTTCTGGAAGTTAAATATTGATCAAAAGATTAGATTGATCTCTATCGTCCATCAAGGAGTTGGAAGATTATGAAATGTTCTAGAAACTTCTGGTTAATTCTTCAAGACTAGTCCATTTTAGAATTGTGGAGAAAGTTTTAGGGGTTGTAAGATAATTCTAGGCTTGTATAGATTTTTCTAGAAGTTAAATATTGATCAAAAGATTAGATTGATCTCCACCGTCTATTAAGGAGTTGGAATGCTATAAATAGATGACCTTGGTCATTTGACAAGACATCCTGAAACCTAAGAATTCTACACTTTGTGAAGTATTACTATCTTTTTGAGTATTCAATACTTGATTTTTCTTCTTTTCAGCATATTTGTCTTATTATTTTTTCACTACACTTATATTGCACTTAGTATTTCTTTAACGTGTTTAGACTAACTTAATCACTAAAAAAAATAAGGATCTAAGTCCGTGACAAATAACATAAAAATACTCTAATAACTGGTCAGGATACATTTGCAAAATAATTTACTTACCAAAAGAGAAAAAGGCCACCACTCCCGCTCATCTAAACATGACCTATACATATTGTTTTAGCAAATCTACTACTATACAAATCTTCCCGACATGATTTTTTGAGTTAAATTAATTAACTCATTTGTCCAGCAATATATGGCTTTTTTTCTAAATCGATTGTTACGGAAAAGTTAAAGAAATTTAACGTATTATTTATATTAGCCATTACACCAGACATTTTAATTTCTAGACCGTGAACTATAATAAATTAAAAACAATATAATTAGGATGCAATCCGACAGTTATATTTCAATATATTTTCTCGATACTTTGTAAAAGTATTAAATGCACAACTATTGATCACAATTGGTTGTTTTGTCATGGTCATATCCGTATTGAACCATTTTTATATCATCTATCCAAATGTGTATGGTATTTTTTATGTTGTGCATTCCAAACTTACCAGTATAAGAATAATCTTTTTTTTGGAGCTATACCGTGCATTATTACATCTCAAAAAATATACAACACATTCCACCCTTAATATCCACATATCCAACATATTTATTGTATTGAAATATTTACTCATTTCCCATCAAAAAAGTTGGTGTATGGATGCAACGGATGCCATCGCCCAACAACTACCACAACATACTTGATGTTTAGTGTGTGTGACGGTTTTTTTCTCCAATCGACAAAGTAAGGTATTCTAATATCTAACTTGTATCTATAAAAAACTGAATTTAATTTGTAAGTGATTGAAAGATCATTATATTTTTAATAACATGATGAAGAAAAATGGAATTATTAAAACTCATCAAAGATAATACGAAAACTCCATGTTCTTTGCACGTTGGAGTGCCACGCACATATCTCATTATTCACATCTTTTTGCAAACTCATTTACATAAATCATGTGCATTTCAAAACGTAACGAATCTATATGCTGAATTTTTTGTTCATGCTTCACACATATGCATGCTAATAACCGAAAAGGTAAGCAAACATAAGCGAAGGATTTTATTTAACCTTAGGATTTAGATTAAGCTTTTAGCCCAAACTTAAGCTCTCCGATAACCGTTGCATCACATATCCAAAACAGAAAACTAACGAACTCACCAAGTCCGACTTTTGCAACCGAAACACCTTCAAATCAACTACGATAATGTAAAGGCAATGTCGTTTGAGTAGGATGGGTATTTGTGTTATTATAAAATACTTATTTTTTTTTCTAAACTTTGCTAACAATGAAAAAAATGTGAAAAGAGTCTAAAAAAAGTAAAAGAAAAGAGAGAAAATTTGGAAAAGTGACAGAAAAATGAAACGTGGAGAAAATGGATTCTTACCCCAAAAAAAATTGCTTTAAAATGGGTGTGAATTAGAGTAGAGACCATTCAATGAAGTATCTACACAGAACTTGGGCTTTCGAAATAGTAGGCCTGTTGATCGATGTATTGATGACTAATTATAGCCGAAGCCTATAGGGCAAACCAACTTGATTTTAAATGTATACACTATAAATCCCTTTTCGATATACTTTTTTATGCCTTAACATTAAAAATATTAAATTTTAAACTTTAATCTTAAATATTAAACTTTATACTTTAAAAAATACACCATACTCTAATTTTTTTAAACCTTAAACTTAATTTTTAGCATGGAGCATTAAAAAGGTAGACGATTTCTATGCTGCTTAATGTTAGCTAAGGATTCAGGAGTTGCGCTTTTATAATGCGAAATAGGTTGTAGAAGTCTTGAATGGATTAATTATTAATGAGCACCGAACGAATGTTTTGGTTAATAACTATGCAGAGTTTATAAAGAAGAGTTGCATTGCTGAGGTTTAACATATTTTCTGGGAGGACGGCGAATGTGTTGATTATTTAACGAATTTGAAGTATGATCAAAACGATATTATTAATTCTCAAACAACCACTTGTGAGCTTAATCCCCTCTTAAAATTGTTTAAATTGGAGTATATTCCTATTCACAACTTTCAGAATATTCTAACAGTAATAATATCAACAGATTTAAGACTCAATTAAAAATTTTCGATAAATAATTGAAAAAACCTAAATAAAATCAAATTAATCAGACTTTCTACTTCACATCTACTCCAGCAATACATATATTTTGAAACTTGAAAAATATAATTTGAGAAAAAAAATCATAAAACATGAAAAAAAAAGATATTCTTTCTTTTCTTTTCTTTATATTGAATCCAGTAAAAAATTCAGGTTAAAGCATTGTTAAAAAAAAGTCTTATTTCATATGAGAAGTACTTCCATGCATGACCCTTGGTTCTATGTCAGATTCAAACCATATACTATACTTGAAACAAGTTTAAGAAAATTGTATTAAAATACAAATAAAAACTTAAAATCAATTTATGCACTTTTAACTTTCGTCTTCTCTGATGAAGTTGTAGCGACCTTTGTGAAAATCGCTAAAAATTTATGGCTTAACAGATATTTGAAAATTTTTGTTTTTTAAATATTTTTGAAGATTTGAGGGAATTATTTGAATATTTGAATTTTGGTGGATATTTTGAAAAGTTTTGAAAATTGGGGGATTTTTGAAAATAAAAATGATGGGGAAATAGTTAATATAAAAATTGAAAATATTTAAAAATATTTGAAAATGGGGACATGACTGGAAAAGTTTAAAAATGTTTGAAAACAAAATGTGGAGTCGCCACTGGTCATTTTAAAAGGATAGACCGGACACAGAAAATAAAATCAGAGATTCTTTTGAAAATTGGTTCGGGAGTCGGTTACGGATGAGGTAGGATTAGCACCCTACTCCGACCAAAATTGGTACCAAAAATTAATTACCACTTTTAAATACCGAAATTTCCAAATTAAAGTGACATTTAAATCAAAATTCGGTTATACATGCGAGTAAATTTTAAAGGTCGCGTTATTTGAGAGTAAACCGAAAAACCACCACCACTACGTTTGGTACTGGCCACGTTTACTCTCGAATAAAAAGACACCGCATTATCAGTTAATATGTCGGATGCAACTTAAAACATGGCATGGTATACGAACAAGATGACATAAAAAGAAAAGCATGAATATAGCAATAGTTACTCTAATATATTATACATTACATATTAAAAACATGTGTAAAATGGGATAATTTATAAGAACAAAATAGTGTATATGAAAAATATTACAGACATAAATATATATATATACAAATATTAGATATAACAAATATAATATATATAACATATATTTTAAAAAGAAACAAAGCAATGTATATGTGATAGTTTAGTATAGCAAAGTATATATGTATATAACATGTAATATATAAAAAAGATATGTACAATATATATAGTATATGAAGAAAATATGCGTGTAACATATGACGTAAAAGACAAGGAATACGAACAATATTGAATAGAAGGCACGAAAATCCGAACAATAAAAGAGTAACATAACATTCAAGCATAGAAATAAATGGACTAAAATATGAAAGAAATGAAATGTAAGGCAAAATAAATAAATAAACATGTAGGGGACTAAACTAAAAATCAAAACAAATTAAAAGGGGAAAAAGGGGTTTTGCCACTGATTTTAGGACGAAAATAAACAAAAGCAAGGTTTTAGAGATTAAAAATGGCATTTTCCCCTGAAAACTGCTTAAAACGAAAATGGGGACCAAATTGAAAACATTTAAAAACCTTCAGGCACCACGAGCCGAATTTTGAAGTACGGAAGGACTAGAAAATGTTATCAAAAACACGGAGGGACGCGAGGGTAATAAAACCATTTTGAAAATTTTCAATCAGACCCAAAGCGGGACGGAATTGAAAAAAATAAAAGTTTAGGAGGACTGATACAACTATTTTCAAAGGCGAAAGGGTCTGGCTTGATAATACAGTGGGGCGGAGGGTTTTAAAGCGTAAAGGATTCATTTTTTAAAACGAGAGTGAGTATAAAATACACATTTCAGCCGAAAAAGAACTTTTTACCCATTTTAAAATTAAACACCTTTAAACTCTGCCCAAAATTCTCTTAGGGTTCATCTTTGCCCAGAAAAATACTGTGTCGGCCGCTGTTAGCCGGCGCCAGCAACTTAAAAAGCCATTGTAAACAACCCTTTTTTTTCTCTTAAAACTCAGATCTAACCCCTATCTTCGTGAAAAAGGGACCTAAATCTTTCCCTTTTTCTAAGAAAAATTGAACGATAGAGCCTCATTTACTGTTTAAGAATGAAACCCTTTTTTTATGATGAGGTGCTCGCCCCAACCGATTCACCCTGAAAGCTTATTACTTGCATGGACAGAGGCGACCTTCAATCGTGGAAGCCAACGGCCTTGAAGGTAAAAGAAGAGAACTACCCTAACTCTCTTATTTTTTTTGCATGCAATGACAAGAGACAAAAATACCTTCGAAGTGATGTTTTTTTGTATTTTTTTGAAAAATCCCCGTTAGGGTTACATGTTCACTGTTGGGTTTGATTTTATAATCGCAATGTTACATTGGCATAAAAGTAAAAAAATGAAAATCCTAAACCCCTATTGGTTGCCTCTGTGTGGATTTGTCGGATTCTTGTTTTTATCTGCCATGCTCTGATTTTGTGTCTTTTGTTTGCATGCACTAGTGTTTGTACGAGGAGGACACTGTCCTGTTGTTGTAGGATGGTCGGCTTCATGCAGCTCGGCAGAGCAAGGACGGCAGAGGAGGGACCACTGGAGAGGAGCTGAAGAATTGCGTGTGAAGTTCACGCGCGCGTGAAGGATTTGAACGGTCAGGGCGTGCATCGCACGCGCGCGGGAGACTCGATCCTGGTCGTCCGAAGTGAGCTTGATCGAACAGCCTTGAAGATGCGACGCTGTGGCAGAAGGGTGCCTCATAGGGTTTCCTCCTGGTGAGATGATCTAGACCGTCAGATCAATTCCAGATCTGACGGTGAAAAGCTAGATGCGCATAATGGAAAAAGAGATCAGATTAGGGCACTAGATTTTTTTGGGCCACTCGGGCCGAATGTATTTATTATTCTTTTTTGGGTTATTTAAAATATGTAAATGGGCTGTAATACTTATTAAATACTTGGGCTAATTATATTATTTTTAATTGGTTTTTGTTTTTGCTTAATAATAATAATAAGTAGTGATAATATAAATTAATAGTAATAATATATGATAATGATAATAATAATAATATAATGTTGATATAAATATAATATAATAATATGATAAAGATAACCGAAAATATACTAATAATGATAGTTAATAGCGATAATAATCTTTTTGTTGTTTTAAAATTCTGTTGTAGAATAAATATATAACTAATAATAATAATAACCCAAACATGATAAATTATATATAATATATATATATACACATACTACTAATACGTAATAACAAAACATAAAATTATGAAAAACTAATAATATTTAATTGTAATAAAGAAATAATAATATTATGTCTTATAATAACTAAAGCCCAAGTTATAAATAATAAAAACTCGAATAAAATTAATGATTGCAGAAGCAGGTAACCTTTAACAGTAACCAATGTTCTAACTTGCTTTAACATCATAAAGATGTTATTATCACCGCATTATCGGGATACATCATTATGGCCAGCAAAATATTCGACAAATCGAGATTCACGATTGTCTTAGTGACTAAGGATATTCATCTTGTCCTATCTTGTATGGGTTTGAATCTCGGTATAGGAATATAATCTCTATTTAATAAAAAAATCGACAAACCGAAACTGAAATTGAATCTGAAATCTGAAAAATCGATCCAAAAAATTCGGTTTCTATACGGGTTATTTTCTAAAAAATTATTACGGCTCACGGTTTTAAAAAATACCGATTAACCGACCGGTTATATAATATATAATGAAAATAATAATATATTATTCCTAAAAGATAAAAAAATATAATATATTAATATTGCTAATTTCTATTGGTCCCGAGAGTAAAAATGAAATTGTTGATTTGGTTATAATTTTTGATTAGATGATTTTGTTGTATGATATCTTATGATTGTTTTTATTAAATGTCATAGTTAGATTTTTATGAAGTTTATAGTATTTAGAAATATATTGATATCACGTGCGAGTTTTTATAAGTTATATACTTTTTTCTATCATGCTATTAAATTTAATATTTTTAGTAAGCCAAGTAAAAAAAATTTATCTGAACCGAATATTTCAGTTAATCTAGTTAATCGATTATCCGATTTAATTAGTCTGATTTAAGATCATAAATTGAGCTATCCGTATTTACCTGTTAATCGAAATAATTTACTAACGATTAACCAAATTCGTTTTTGCACACCCCTATCCGCAACGCTCTTCCTTTTTTTTCCAAGCCGAACGGCAGACTTAACCAGCCGCTTAGCTGCCTTCGTCTTGTCCAGCGTGGAAGATACTATTTATAAAGGCTATTAAATATTTCCAGTGGTATACGGGCTGCAATGAGAAGGTAGATCAAAAGCTTGCTTTCCTCTTATCTTTGTAGCAGTTTTTTAAATCGAATCGAGTTTTTTTCACCTCTAATTAAAATGAAAGCTCCTTCAATTAGTTCATGAACTACATTGAACCAAGAAATACAATACATAAGAGCAATAATCTTTGCTCAATTTACATAGGAACCATGTTGAAGTTGTAACAAAATCAACTTCATTCTAAGTGAGAAGAGTGGAAAAAGAGGCAGATGGCTGAAATATCATCTATTGCAATTCCCTTCCTCTTCTTTTTCCAAGCCTGGACGGCAAACTCGACCAGCCGCTTAGCTGCCTTCGCCTTGTCTGGTGTCGAAGATACTATTTGAATCGCTTCCTGATTGGATACAACGTCCCATACCTGCAGGACAAGATTCAATCACAGATCAAAAGCATTGTCATTTCATAAACTTTGATCAAAGCCTTCGTATGTATATCTGCATACCCCATCGGTAGCAAGCACAACAAATTGGTCTCTGCGGGTTATATGTCGTTGTGTGACTTCTGGAACCGAAATAAGTCCGTAATCTTTTATGCAGTAGTCCCCGAAAGCTCTCGACATCGCCAGACCTGGTGACTCCTCATCAGGTAGCCAAACCCTGTGCACCCCTGGCTCATCATGCAGGCAGAAAACCCGACCTTTGCACTGAATTATCCGCTCAGCCTCCTCTGCAAGCAACATCAACCGAAAACATAAGCATCCTTAAATGCTTCACTTTCGTTCTTTCCCGACATTTTTAGAGAGTGTGGCCGAGAACTCACCAGGTAAATTCGGCTTGAAATCTACGGTAAGCTGAACAGGAACCAAGTCTCCATCATCCGATGTTGTAGCCAAAACAGCCCGAGAATCACCAATGTTGGCTACATATATGAGGTCACCCTATCCAATATAAATGTGAAATTATTCTCAAAGATCATGTAAATGTTCCCCAATGCAGTTGAGTGTTCAAGTAATACTAAACCGAGTACCTGTCGAACAATTGTTAAGGCAGTTGTTCCACTGTAAAAGGAATCGATCTTCCTATGCTGCTCGAGCTCGTGGTCGATCGCGGCACAAGTCTTTAGATAAGAGTGCTTCCATATATGAAACCTCTGATGCTTTTTATCGGATTCTAAATCGGTATTGGGGTTGAGCGATGCTTGAGCTAGTGTCTCTTGCCAATTGCAGAGCAAGGATGAAGGCATCGACTCTCGAACTTTTTTAGCTACAAAATGACCCCATGGACCATGCCCATCAAATATCCCACAAAATAACATGTCTGCTTGACATCCAAATTCCTGTCCCAAGCAAAAAAAAAAGGGTGTAAAATTCACAAGGTAAAACAACCATGTCTACATAGTAAAAAAACGTCTTCTTACCTCCCATACAACGGCACAATCCTGGTTCACTCCTTTCCTGCCTCTCTTGGAGAAAACCGAGGCAAAATTGTTCGAACCATCAACGTTTACCGAACCTGAAGACCTCAAAATCAGGTCATTCCTCTTCGCATCCTTCGCCATTGCCTCCGTAGCCTCTCTTCCGTCATCATTCCCGGAGTTTTTCCCTCTCAATGACCTTGCTAATCCATTCAACATGGAAGAAAACTGCCTCATTGCCCTCTAGAATTCAACACCAACTACCAAAAAAAGACCAACTTTTGTTGTAGTTTTCCTTGTAGCAGATCCAAAGTCTGTCCATTTGAAAAACAAATAAATAGTCACATAACTTTGCTTCAGACATGGTAGAAGGTTAAAAGCACATTGAACAAGAGTAATAATGTTAGCCAAGAAAAGACATAATCTGACTCAGAAAGGTGGGGAATCTAACAATTTAATGACAGTAGAAAAAGATTAAAACTTTAATTCTAAAAGGCTTTACAGAGAATATTCACTGTGACATAAGAATTCAAATATCCTCCCCCATTAGTAAATCTAAAAGGAGCTAAACAAATACCAACTAGTAAATAGATAAACTCTAACATTTCAGGCTTAGCTGGCTATACCCCATCACCTGGTCTGTTTGGTTGCCGAGAAAGGGTAATGGGAAAGAAAGGGAAAGTTGAAATTGTGATCTTTTAGTATGTTGTAAAGACTGGCTAGTGGCAACCCTGAAAATTAAAAGGAAGTCTAGAGCTTACTAGAACTTCAAGTTAGTTGAAATTTCCCTTTATAGTAAAGGGAAAAACTAAAAGATTGAGCTTTCTGTTTTTCCACAGATAATCAATCATCTATGACTTTCTCTAGGTACCCTTTTCTTTGATTTTCTGGAAAAATCAAAGAACACCCAGAAATATGTATTTAAAAAAATAAAAAAAGGAAAAAAGAATCAAATTAATGCATCCAAAGTCCAAAACAAAGGGTTTTTTTAAAAAAGAAAATCAACTCAAAACTCAAACTAAACTACAACAAAAACCAAACTTTCTGGTCTTCCACTTTCTTTTCTTCCATTTTCTCAGCAATCAAACAAGCCTTTGCAAATTTCCAACCAAAAAAAAAGGAAAACACCAAGATCAAACCCAACAAAGAGGAGAAAAAAGTGCTGTGATTAGACCTCAGGAGTAAAGGGTTTGCTGAGAAGCTGATGCAAGCAACCAGAATGCAGTGAGTTGATCTTTACAAGGGAAGCTGAGAAACCGAGAGATTAAATACTGAGATGGATCAGAGAAAATGGCCATAGTCTAAGAAAGAACATTTAGCTTTGTTTTTGTCTATTAGGTTCCGGGGTTTTTTAAGTTTTAATTCCCATCTGTGAAGAAGAAAACAAAGGAACAAAAGGAGCAGCAAGCTTTTTGTACATGTAATTAACATGCAAACAACAAAACATAACTTGCAATGATTTGCTCTCTTTTGTAAGAATTTTAAAACCCTTTTTCTTTTCCTTATCCAAAAAGATAAAAACAAATTAATGCTTCTGCGTTTCCTTCCCGTTTGTGTTAAAGCTCTTATAATGTTCTTTTAGCTTTCAATCTTTCTTTTTTCCTTTTTTTTTACTGTTTTTAAACAAGTTAGTTACTTTCATGATTTTTTATGATATAAGTTTTGAATTTTGCTTTATGCAGATACAGTCCATGATTTGATTTGTTTTATTCGCATACAATTCAAGCATGAATTTTTCTGGGAAAAAATTATACTGGATCTATTAAGAGTAAATTATACTCAAGTAATTTGATTATTAGTTAAATTAAATTTTGTTTATTGAATTAATAAAACTATTTTTCTTCATTAAAAAAAAGTAAAACTATTTTTCTGTGACTTGACTAATTATTTTAGTCAATGTGCCTTTTAACTTTGGTAAAATTTTGTTACACGGGTTGTATAAAATTAATTTTACACAAGAATGTGTATTTAAACTATAAAAACTTAAATCTTAAATGCCTAACTCTAACCTTAAAAACCAAACCATAAACCTTAAACCCTATACACTAAATTCTAAACACTAACTTTAAATTCTAAACCACACAACCTAATCCCTAAACTCTAAACCTTAAACTAAAACTCTAACCCCTAAAACTAAAAGACACGTGTAAACTAAAATTTACACGGCATGTGTATCAAAGTTTTTTCTTTAACTTTTAAAGAATGATAATTCGATTGTTTAATAATCGACATAATAATATATTTAATCATCAATGTTTATACATTTTATTATTTTAATCCATAATTATAAAAACAACCATCAATATTTTTATTTCATTTTTGTTAGTCCCACTCCAACATTTCCTCTTCTTTTATCTTTGTCTTTGTACATAAGAAAAAAGTCGTGAAAGCATTTTTTAGCGGAAAGAAAGACCTCGTTAAAAACTCTTTTATAATTAATCTAAAATGAATAACTCGACATCGAACAATAGAAAAAAAAGAAAAGAGTGCTCATACTACATTAACATAGAATAACCAAATACGAAGACCATAGAAGAAGACAGTAGAGATCCAAATGCAGGCAAAAGCTTGTTTGCTCAGATTCAATAACATTAAAAAAAAACTGAGAAACTAAATAAAACTATAAATTCAATACTGATCATCATTTAAGTAATTTTATATTAAAAAGAGAAATATAATTATTTTTCCAAAATTTTCAAATTTTATATTTAAAACTACCAAAATATTCTCAATATGCACCACACACATTTAAATATCATTATTCAGGATGCTATAATTGAATGAGCATTTTAAGCATGCACTATGCTTGGAATATGGTTCAGATATATATTTCCGAATCCCGTGTATTTGGAAACATTCAAATATTTTTTTAAAATAAACAAATTAATTAAATAATAGTATTATCATGAACAGCTCTTATTTTATTTCATGAAATCTTTTCGTCCTACATAACAAGATTCGTTAGAACTTCATTAGTTCATACCAGCTTAACACTTCATTAATATATATTTATGCATGCATGCTTTATGTTATTAATTCATAACAGCTTAACACTTTCCACAGGGACGGAGCTAAATAGAGAGCGAAGGGTAATTATTCTCCAACTTTGAATGATTTAATTATTTTTAAGTTATTGATAATTTTAAAATCTTTGTAATTAAATTCTTGTTCCTCCTAGAATTTTTTTTATTTTTAAGACCCTTTAAGTAAAAATTAATTAAATTAAGCCTTGACCCTCATTTTTTTTATAGTTTAATCACTTTTTAAGACCCGTACATTTTAAAATTAGTGAAATTAAATATTAACTTACTTAATTTTTATAATTTAATTACTTTTTAAAACCCTATTTACTTCAAAATTAATTAACTTGCCCCCTCATAGCTCAATCATGACTTCATCCCTCACTTTTCATATGGAATATGTCGTGTATGCATGTATAAAAAAACTATGATTTTTTCCTTAAAAAAATATGATTTTTCCCTAAAAGGGGAAACAAATATTCTAAGAGTTTCCTTTATTTGCTTTAGGATAATTATTTGGGACAAAAATTTCATGCCCTTTTTCACTTTTCATTTTTATACTCAATATTAAAAAATTAAATTTTAAGATTCAACTCTAAATTTTAAATCTTAAATAATAAACCCTAAAAAATACATCATACCACTAATCTCATAAATTCTAACCCTAAACCCTAACTTAAGAATATATGAAGGTTTCTCGATTTATTAATGAATTTAAAATATTTAACCGATTACATCAAATAATAACGGTTGTTTCACATAGGCTTAAGTGACAAATAAGTGTCCAGATTATACCTTTTTTTTCCATATAGGTGCCCAAAGTATTTTTTGGGGCTAAATAGGTGCCTAACGTTTTTAAAGTTTCCATTTAGGTGTCTTGCTGTTAACAGTGGTTAAAAAAATTATAATAGCCAATAAAAATATGACACAGGGTAGTATTAAACATTTTCTGAATTTTATTTTTTAAAAAATAAATTAGAATTTTTAAAATATCCTAAAATTTTTAAATAATTCCAAAATAGTCCCCAAATTCGGCCACTTTTATCGGCGTTGGTTGAGTTTCCGCTGACGGAATGAAGCACCCTCCCCTCGCCGAATGACCCACACACCGTTCAACGTCCGTTATGTCACCGTTCGTTGCGAATTATTTGAATGAACCATTCGACAATTTTGACGTTTCGCACGGCGTCGGTCGATTTTCGGCTACAAAATGATGGGGTAAATGGTCGCGATGGTCTGGCGATAGATGTGATGGACGATGACGTGACAATCGATGGCGAAATCAGGTTAAATCGGGATTTGGAAATTTGGGATATTTTGTAAAATTTGGGGTTATTTTATTTTATTAATTTTTATTTATAATATAATTTTAGAAATTTAAGAAGCTGACATGTGTCATATAATGGAAATTAATAGTAAAAATTAACGGACGGTAACGACGGGGCACTTATTTGAATAACGTTAAAAATATTAGGCATATATTTGACCCAAAATAAAATTTAGACATCAATTTTAATAAAATTATAATTTAAGCACTAATTTGCCTCAAGCCTTTTTCACATACGGACCAACTTTTTGATATTTCTTGAATTTGCAGCTGATGACTCAAAAGCAAAGTTCAACATTAAGTTAGTTTTATACTATTATTTTCTAGTGTAAAACTTTGATACACGGGCTATATAAAATTAATTTTACATAAGTATGTGTATTTATACTATAAAAACTCAAATTTTAAGTTCTTAACCCTAACCCTAAAAAACTAAACCCTAAACCTTAAACTCATACACTAAATTATAAACACTAACCTGAAATTCTAAACCTTATAACCTAAACCCATAAGCCTTAAACCTTAAACTAAAATTCTAACCCCTATACAACATGTGTATCAAAGTTTTTTTTTCTATTTTTTATGCACTTTTCTTGAAAACCATAATCTTAGGTACTCTCAATCATGCCAAATCTCAATATTTAATATAATACTTGGATTTTTAATTACCAACCGTTTGGCCGAAAAACGTGTGTAGAAAACTTCCCATGCAACTACTCCATAATAATAAACAATAAGCATCTAAATTTTGTATGCAGGATTGTAGGACAGGCTAAAAAACAAATAAGATGAATAAAAAACAATTCATGGGTTTTGAATAAGAATATACACTGATAAAACGAAAACGTTTTATGTTTTTTAAAATCAAATGAAGTTTTAGTTTTTTTTAAAATCAACCAGACTGTGACACTTCACTAAGGAAAATTAACTATAAGTGACTATGTAACGACCCGGATTTTGGAGTCCGAGAGTCGGGTTAACCCGAGGCGTGAGCCTCACCTTTGGACCAAGTGTTGGGCTTTTGGGAGCCTTTTTGGGCTTGCCATTGTTGTTGGGCTTGCTTAGTTGGATTTAGGCTTGGATTAGGATGAGAGTTGTGAGGGGTAATATGAAAATTTTATAAATGGATGACAAGGGCTGGTGGTTGTTTATTTTTCTGTAGATTGTAAGGGAGTGAGGTCACCATTTTTCTCCTTTTGCTCTCTTTCCCCACCCATCCTCATCTCCTACCCAAGGTTGAGTGTTAAAGGTAGGATCTTTAAAGTTTTGAGTTTGACTCTTGCTGTGCTTAAGAAGGGAAGTTTACTCAGCATCTGGAGATCTTCGAATCAAGGTAAAAACGGCTGGTTGTGGTAGAAGAAGGTGTTTGGTGAGGGTTTGAGGAAGAAGAACGATAATGAATCTTTGAAGGCTTATTCACCAGCTTTAATCCAATGCTAGTACACTACTAACTCCTTTGAATTCCTGCAACTCATAAAAGAAAGCTTTGTGCATGATTTGGGTGTTTAGGGTTTGATATGCTTTGGTTGACCTCTTTAATGGTAAAGTGTAGATTTGATGTTGCTAAGGCTTAAAATTGGTAGAGACTCACATAATACCTTCACCATAACTTGTAGGAATGGTTTAGGGTTTAACCATGGGGGCTGAACATGGTTTCTAGGTGAAACCCGCACCCAGAGTCCAAAAATTGAGTCGCGTACCGGTACTGGGCATAGTGTATCGGTACGCCTTAGTAAAATAGGGGAAGGGTTGTGAGGGGTGTACCAATACGCCTCCCCGTGTATCGGTACCCCTTGCAATTTAAGAATTCTAGTAGCGCTTTCATGTACCGGTACACATGGGGGTATCGATAAGCACTATTACATTGCTTGGGAGAGGCTTAGCGTACCTGTACGCATGGGTAATGGTACCAGTACGGGATCAGATCGGTACGAGGCGATCCTAGTACCGATAATGAGTACCGATACGAGATAGAGCATATCAGTACGGCTTGTGAGTCCAGTTCTTTCGAACCTAAAATGAGTATCGGTACTCGTGGCTGCGTATCGGTACCTAAAAGGGAGTACCGATACCCACATAAGAGTATCGGTACTCGTTGGGCATTCTACCTAAAAAAGTTGAGTTTATATTCGGGGGTTCTATAATTTGAGGCAAAGGGCCCTAGGGGTCCGTTAAGGTGTAAAATGAATATTAAAACTGGAGATTTAAACCCCGTGTATGAAATAAATGGCTAATGACTCGTTATACATTAGTAGGCTGTGTGAGGTAGTCACCCATAGGGATCTTAGGTGGATCGATCGGTGCTGTGTGGTAATCTGGGCCCTTGTTGTGTGCGAAAAGAGTGCCTATAAGGTTAAGTGTTACTGAATAATAATAAGATAAATTAATGTGAATAGCTAATGTGTACCTTTATACCATACTAAATAAATAGATAAGCTCAATAGGGTGGTATAATAATTGATAGAAACCATAGGGCGATGGTAAGGGTGTTAGAGTTGTGTGCAATAAGACCCTTGTGTCGATGTTGAGTGATGTATGGTGGTTAGGGTCCTTGCTGTGTGCTGATGGGACGCCTAGATAGTCGAGTCATCCCTTGTTGGGATTTGGATACTCTAAGTGTGTTGCAACACCTTGAAGACTCCCGAATGTAGGATCCTGATACTTCGTGAACTCGGGCCTCATTCGAAGATGCTTGATGAGAGATCCTGAGCATGGATGTAGGATCCCGATGCTATATAGACGCGGGCATCTTCCCCTTAAGTATAAGATCCCGATGCTATGTGGACCCATACCTTACTCGTAGTGTAAGATCCCGATGCTTTGTGGACACAGGCTTTACTCAAGTGTAGGATCCCGATGCTTTGTGAATGTGGGCCTCACTCAAGTGTAGGATCCTGATGCTTTATGGACGCGAGCCTCACTCAAGTGTAGGGTTTCGATGCTTTGTGGATGCAAACCCCACTTAATATTGTTGGTGTTATCTGTGTGTTGCTAGAAAGCGTATGAGATACTTGTAGCTGTGTGCGTGATCATACATTCATAATGTCATGTGTTTATGCGGTTATGGTAGTGCCATTGCTATCTTGTCATGATGTCATTCATGTTGCATTGCTTTATTTATGATTTGCATGAAGCATGGTTGAGTGGCCGTGTATCCAATGAGCTTTGTTAGCTCAGCGTTCGGAATCATTGTTTCCGTTCGTAGGTTAGTAGGTTTGGCTCGTTCTTGGAGGAGCACCATCAGGGAAAGATTCCAGCGCCTCGTCTCATTAGAGTATAATGTTTAGGTCCTTGGCTATGTATTCGTAGGAACCTATTGTATATTGTAAACCGTATTTGGATTTTCAAACGATCGAGTCAAAGATTTATAATGTAATTTTAAAATGAGCTTTATTGTATATGTTTTTGAATATTTATTAAATGGATTTTCATAATGGATTTGTAGTTTGGGCTAAACTAGGTCAAAATTGTTTAGTTGGGTTTCAGGTGTGAGGCCCAAATGTGACATCCGGGTCGTGGGTATTATATTTAGTGGTATTAGAGCCTAGGTTTAGTCAGTTCTAGGAAAACCCCATGGTGGTTAGGAGTCGGGAATATGTGTCTAGCGGATCGAGACCGTGTGTCTAAGTTGTATTCTTCAAGAATGGAATCTGGATGGTTTGCCCTGTGTTCGCGTGTGTCGCTGGTTGCGACATTAAGATAGGTTCGATCGCGGTCGTGAGGGTCATGATGATGGTTGCTTCCCTTGAGGATGATTATGAGATCGGAGTTATCTCAGACATTAAGCTTGGGCTTATGAAAGAATGGAGGAGTTGAGGGTGTGCCCTCTTCCCATCGCTTGAGAACTAAATATAGATATGTACCGTAAGTTACCATAAAGCCTTGAGCTCATGGTGAGAACCTCCAGTGGTGAGATTCTACGTGTCGGTAGACGACCTTTATAGAACGGATGAGAGCACTCGCTTTTGATTGACCAGTGGTAGAGTATCGATCGGGGGTCCCATCATTCATAATAAGTGAACCTTAATAGTGGGTACCATGTGATAGGGATGTAGCATGTTGTTGCGTGTGATAAGTGCTACGCAAATGTGCAAGTATACACGTCGCAAGTAATAAAGTGATATGAGTATCGAGTATCGTCTCCACAGGGATTGGTTTGGGCCACTTTGCTTAAGTTACTGCACTGTGAAAATAAAAACACAATTGATAATAAAGGTTTTAATTAACGAGAAAAGTAAAAGCAATAAACTTAAAGACTAGATGAAAGAAAAAGATAGAGATAGGCCAGGTTATCGTGAGTTGAAGTGTGATAGCCGATTGGATCATTTTGGTAAAAGAGTGTACGGGCAACTCAGTTGCCGTGGCAACTTGCACAACGGGGTTGCCTTGGCAACTAATCGATGGTTGCCTGGGCAACTAGTTGGGCAACTACTTGGGCGTCTGGGCAACAACTTCAAGGTTCGGCAGAGCGTTCTTCAATGGTTTCTTCTTATCCCTAAGTTGAAACTCTAGCTACTTGTGCATGCCTTGATAATACATCCCTGCGTGAATCAAGGGTGAACAACAACCAATCTTGCGTTCCTCTTAGCCGTTGAAATCCTTAACTTATTCCTAAGCCAGATTAATCTTCACCATCATTGGATTGAATAAAGATCATATTCATTCGTTTCTTGAATCTAACTCTCCCGATATTAGATAAATAGATGAAATGACGAGATCCTCTCCCAATTCACTCGCAAACAATAATAAGAACCAAGAATGAATAAACCTTGAAATAGAAAAGTGCATACTCTTATTACCTAAACAAAAACCAATAGTTTCTCACAACCACAAAACACAATAACCATAACCAATCAAGTTAGTTCATGGTTGGGTTCAAAAGATATACAAAGAATAATCCCCAAACCATGAATCTAATGGAAGCAAAGAAGAAGAAGAAGTCGAAATTTCCCCTAATGCTCTCTATCGAAATTTCTCTATTTTTCTCTCTATCAAGTTGTCGAAATCTCCATCCTATTTATAGGGCTAGGGCAAAGTCCTTCTTTGAGGAGGAGTTTAAGTTGGAATTAAATTATCTTTAAAGAATATAATTCTTTATTATAATTGTATTCCTACTAGAACTTCTCCTATATTCTTGGAATTTAATTCTTCTTTAATCTCTGCATGGAAATCAAATTCCTTTGGGTTTGGGCTTTGCTCCACGTCTTCTTGGGCTTGTCCAGTTATCAATTTCGACATCCCTATTGCATTTTCTCTTTGTCGACAATTGCCATGGCAACTGGCTCGGCGTCTCCTTCATGCATTGCCCTGGCAACTAGCTCGGCATATCATTCATGCATTGCCCTGGCAACTAGCTCGGCATTGCTTTGGCAAGTGATCCTGCACATACACACACAAAAACACACCAAAGCAGCATCTTTTTCCACAAAAATCACCAAGTTATGTAATCAAGCTCAACAGTGGAAAGAAACATGAATTAATGCATGAATAACTAATTATGCAACTAATATGAGCTTAAGTCTAACAATAATATGAGTAAAAAGGGTAATAAAAATAGTACTTTTGAACACTTATCACGCCCCCAAACTCAAACTATTGCTTGTCCTCAAGCAATGCAAACTAACAATTACCTGCCAAGACTTTAATCATCAAAGACATGCTTTAAACTTGAATTCAAACCTCAGAACCGTGTCACAAAGTATGATCACCTTTTAATTTTTCGGATAGCACAAAAATTACCCGGAACCAAACTATAGTGCTCGTGACAATGTGTGTGCGTAGTTGTGAACAAGTTGATTTTCAAGATTCTATGTGATCTACAGGCTTTTATTAATTTAATTATCGGGGCATTTATTTTTATTTTCACTAGAGCCAATTTCGGGCACCTCTAGCAAAGTAAGCAATTTCTTATTTTATTTTAGTCGACTAGAGCCAATTTCGGGCACCTCTAGCGATTCTTTAATGTGCATTAACTACTAGAGCCAGTTTTGGGCACCTCTAGCAAGAAAGTGTATTTACTACTAGAGCCAGTTTTGGGCACCTCTAGCAAGAAATTAACTTTTAATTTTCAATTTTAAATTTACCCAAATTTTAAGCAACCTAAGTTCACTAAGTTTCTTTGAATCAACAACCCACAACCGTGTAAAAAATAAAAAAATTCAGCATCATAGTAAAATTCTAAGTTCTTTTCATGCAATCCTAAAATTAAAGGTTATTTCAATTAAGTGCAGTGGCAAAAATTCATCATTGGTTATTCAACAAGTCTTAAGCAATTAAATCCAATTAAAGGGGTGGCAAGTAACATATGCAACCTATATGTGATTGCTAAAGATGAATGCAACTAAACATGAAACTAACTAGAAACCAACACCCCCCAAACTCGAGAGAAGCATTGTCCTCAATGCACGTAAAAGTGAAACAAAAATTTAAAAGAAACTAAATGAAATGAGTTAGTCGAAGAGGTCGTCACCTCGAGTGATAAGTTTCTTTCCTGTCGTTTGCTTGATTCATTTTTCAGTCGGTGGTTGAATGCTTGTGGCTGGTACCGCGTGAATAGCATTGCCTTGATTTGGTTCATGTTTGCCGATACAGGTTCACTTGCATGGGCATCAGTAGTTGCCGAAGCCATTGTTGTTGCCTGGGCATCACCAGTTTTTGTTGTGGTTGCTGTGGCAAGTAGTCGGTAGTGAATTTTCTTAGCATAGTAGTTGTGAGTCTTGTTGTGAAAAAGAAAACAAAAAAACCTGAAAACTAAAGATAATGAAAAAATAAAATCTCTCCTAAAAATAAAAATGAAAATAAAAAGAAAAAGAAAAAGAAAATATTGAAAGGAGAGCATGCTCGGGCATCTCCTAAAGTGACCACTTCTAATGTTCTTGCATATCCGAGAAAACTTGAGGAGAGTCGTTTCCGATACTTCTTATAGTCCATCCGTACCCTCCATCGGGTGACAATATTGCCCAAAAAGAGTTGGGCCAATGTGCTCCCAGCTACTCCCTTTTGCATTACCATGGTGGAGGTGTCTTTCTTCTTTGTTCGCTTGTAGTCCATGTATACTCTCCACCTTGCTACTATTCCCTGAAGGCACAAATATATTAATAGAAAAAATTATATCCATTCTCAACCATTCGATTGCCTCATTCTTGTAAACTTCTATCATGGTTGGATGTAGCCTTTGTTGTCGTGGCAATTGTTGCTCAAGCTAATTGCCGTGGCAATCGATTGTCAAATTTTGCTTTAAGTCAAGGGAAGAATCATTTTTTCAAGAGCTTTATGAATCCAAACACATTTTTCTTTTGGCCTCTCAAACATCTCCATCAGTAGAGATTTCGATGGCTTCAAATCTACCAACATCGGTTCCTCAAGACATACCTGCAATGGACGAGGTGAGTTTTTAAAGAATTCAAAAGGTTCAACCATTACCTGCTCATATTCCATTGGCAAAGTATTATCATCTCGTTGATCTTGCATGTGGTCGTGTAATTGCCGTGGCAATTGTAGATGAGAGCAATCTCTGATTCTCGCTTCAACATCAACGTTGTAACCTTCTGGGCATCAGGTTCCTCAGAATTTGCTGTAATATTATTGTTCTCAGCTTCACTGAGTGTAGTCGCGGTATTGCTCTGTTCAGGCTCCTCAATCATTGCCGAGGCAATTTGTTGTTCAGGCTCATCATATGTTGGACAGTCTCTTTCATTGGCATCATCTTGACTTTGAGGTTCTAGTTGTTCCTCACACATCGAAGAGATTTCTTGCCTTGGGACGTCAGTATCCCTAGGAATGAATTGTTGGTGCATGTTATCCATGACATATGTTGATCTCCCCAATTGATCTTCTGAATCCCCTAAGGTTGCATCCTTTGAGCTATCCTCGTATCCATAGATTTTGATAGTTCTCGAATCTCTTCAATTGATCCGTCAAGTCTAGCCAAGGAAGCTAGTAACGTTTCCTCCAAGGAATTGGAATGCTCTTGAAAAGGACTACATTGCCATGGCATATCATTCTTTGCGGCAAAATTGTTATGGTAAAAAAAAATTTGAGCTTTTTGACCATACCATGAAGAATTTTGCCGCTGGTTCCCTCTATGGTCCTCCATGTAGTTATATGCACCAAAAATGTGAGGGCAATTTTCAAACACATGATGTTCTCCACACATAGCACAAGATTTTTCCACGGTATAAGTTCTTTGGGCTTTTCTCGGTTGGTATAGGTAATCATCAAAGGGTGCAAGAAACTCTTGATTGGATTGATTCATATCTTCCAACATCATCTCTCGAATATATCGGCTTTTATTTCCCGACATGTTGATGTCCCTTAACTTAGAAGCGCACCTATTTTTTTTTTTTTTTTTGATAAAACAAACAAAAAGAAAAGTTAGTAAAACTAATAGAAAAAATGCAATAACAAAAAAACAACTAACACCAATTGCCAATCCCGACAACGGCGCCAAAAACTTGTTGCGTGTGATAAGTGCTACGCAAATGTGCAAGTATACACGTCGCAAGTAATAAAGTGATATGAGTATCGAGTATCGTCTCCACGAGGATTGGTTTGGGCCACTTTGCTTAAGTTTCTTGACTTTGTGAAAATAAAAACACAATTGATAATAAAGGTTTTAATTAACGAGAAAAGTAAAAGCAATAAACTAAAAGAATATATGAAAGAAAAAGATAGAGATAGGCCAGGTTATCGTGAGTTGAAGTGTGATAGCCGATTGGATCGTTTTGGTAAAAGAGTGTACGGGCAACTCAGTTGCCGTGGCAACTTGCACAACGGGGTTGCCTTGGCAACTAATCGATGGTTGCCTGGGCAACTACTTGGGCGTCTGGGCAGCAACTTCAAGGTTCGGCAGAGCGTTCTTCAATGGTTTCTTATTATCCCTAAGTTGAAACTCTAGCTACTTATGCATGCCTTGATAATACATCCCTGCGTGAATCAAGGGTGAACAACAACCAATCTTGCGCTCCTCTTAGCCGTTGAAATCCTTAACTTATTCCTAAGCCAGATTAATCTTCACCATCATTGGATTGAATAAAGATCATATTCATTCGTTTCTTGAATCTAACTCTCCCGATATTAGATAAATAGATGAAATCACGAGATCCTCTCCCAATTCACTCGCAAACAATAATAAGAACCAAGAATGAATAAACCTTGAAATAGAAAAGTGCAAACTCTTATTACCTAAACAAAAACCAATAGTTTCTCACAACCACAAAACACAATAACCATAACCAATCAAGTTAGTTCATGGTTGGGTTCAAAAGATATACAAAGAATAATCCCCAAACCATGAATCTAATGGAAGCAAAGAAGAAGAAGAAGTCGAAATTTCTTCTAATGCTCTCTATCGAAATTTCTCTATTTTTCTCTCTATCAAGTTGTCGAAATCTCCATCCTATTTATAGGGCTAGGGCAAAGTCCTTCTTTAAGGAGGAGTTTAAGTTGGAATTAAATTATCTTTAAAGAATAGGATTCTTTATTATAATTGTATTCCTACTAGAACTTCTCCTATCTTCTTGGAATTTAATTCTTCTTTAATCTCTGCATGGAAATCAAATTCCTTTGGGTTTGGGCTTTGCTCCACGTCATCTTGGGCTTGTCTAGTTATCAATTTCGACATCCCTATTGCATTTTCTCTTTGTCGACAATTGCCATGGCAACTGGCTCGGCGTCTCCTTCATGCATTGCCCTGGCAACTAGCTCGGCATATCATTCATGCATTGCCCTGGCAACTAGCTCGGCATTGCTTTGGCAAGTGATCCTGCACATACACACACAAAAACACACCAAAGCAGCATCTTTTTCCACAAAAATCACCAAGTTATGTAATCAAGCTCAACAGTGGAAAGAAACATGAATTAATGCATGAATAACTAATTATGCAACTAATATGAGCTTAAGTCTAACAATAATATGAGTAAAAAGGGTAATAAAAATAGTACTTTTGAACACTTATCACACGCCTGGAAGATATGCGTTTTCATCTAATGCGAAGAGGTACATGATGGTTGTGATGTCCCAAGTACGCTCTTAGTAAGTTGAATGCACTGAGAGCTCGAGCAAGGTATGCTTGTTGTGGTGTTTATAGTAATGGCCGGAAGGACATCGTGGGTTTTGCGTGAGGTGATGCTTGAGTAAGGCTTAAGGATACGTGGTTGACAGATATAATGGAGTTGTCTTCTAAATGAATTAATATGATCTTGGCCACCGGTTGTTGTTCGGTCTTGAGCCAGCTTGATATGACAAGTGTAGTGTTGGAAGCTTCGAGGTTTTTGTGGAATCAAACCCATGGTAATGTGAAAGACAAACTACCATCTTCTGAATATGGTTTGGACCAATTGGGTTGACGACGCGAGATTAACCAATGAGAGTCGTGAAGAGAGCCATGTTCATTTAATGTGAGGAACATTAATGTTACGAATCTAAGTATGGTAAAGGGGTTGAGAAATGATGTCTTGATCAATCAAATTGATGGTTAAAAAACACTCAGAAGGATCTGAGGATGACATGAAATAGTCTTAAGTGAATCCTGACTGTATCGTCTTTTTTAAGGGTAATGCATACGAATGGTGAGAGACCATAGGGTTAGGACCGCATCTTGTTTTCTCAACTTAGGGTGTTCTTTGGGTGAGTCAGAAAAAAGGTATGTCAGTGAAGTTCTTATGAAAAAGATGAGGGATCAATTCTTGTAGTCAGTTTAAGGTCTCAAACAGTGTTAGGTATGAGTAAGATTTTTTTACGGTTGAGCTGTTATGCCCAAAGGTTGTTGCTATCAAAGAGTAAAGGTGGTTAATGTTAGATGTGGATTTAAAGTTTACATATTGATACTTGGGACAACAATTTTACCTGGAATATTCTCTGAGCTAGTCGTTAGTACGAAGTACTTGAATGACCTTAGAGCCAACATTGAGTCAGTTGAAGATTCTGTAGACCGTGTTTCAAGGAATTAGAACATCGTAAGATTCTTCTCAGACCCTAAGGACCCTAAGGAGGGAAGGGTTGTGTTTTGAGTGGATTAAAGAGAGTTGTTTTAGATCAACTGAGGGTTGGTCAGAAATTTAAATTGAAAGTTTTGTAGGGGACTTATCGGTTTCTTCTATAATGAAGAGTGTTGATGGTTTGGTCCTAGCGTCTCTCCCACCGGTTCGTGAGCCTTGTAGTTGACATCACCTTTAGGTGTATTTCTTTCTTAGGGGAATTTGATATGAGTGCCAGACATCGGGTTACATAGCAAAAGACTGCTCAATCATAGATGAGTATTTATCAGTTTAGTCCTTGAAGTTGACTTCTTCTGGTATAGTCAAGGTTCTTCGATAAATGGTGTTGGGTCATTGTCGAAGTATCAAGGTGGAGGTCATATGAGATTTACAGTTAGAGTTATCGCATGAGCTTTTATTAGACAACATGTTGTTCATAGTAGAAATGACAAGCTTGCTACCGAGAGTGAGTTAGATGATTTGGTTCCACTGTGGTTTTCAATTTCTTGATGACAGTTTGATTTCTTGTTCTTACCTTGACATAGATTTTATTGAGTGAGTTCTGTGATAAGTTTCCTCGAGGTTGATATTTGTTTGGTAAATTAATGAATTGGTAAGTGTTGTAGGTAAATGTTTCATCGTGGGTGGTGTGTATGGTCTGGAGTAACAGTCTCTGTGGATTTGTTAGACTTACTTTTGGTACGGGTTGGTCACGTGAGTGCGAGGGGTATCTTGGGGTCCAAGAGAGAATCACAAATTTGAGGTTTAGAATGAACCAGTTTATTGGTATTGTACGTGAATAAATCTTATCTCTTCAGCTTATGTGTTGTGCTCATGTGATGCTAGCTGAAGAGGACCTTGTAGGTTACAAGACGTTCTTGGTTCACATAGTTGACGCAAGAGTGATAGTCTGCGGTTTAGAGCGGTGGGCGTGCAAGTAATTATCGAGGTACTTTTCGAGGGTTGAGTGGGATAACCCCTTGATCATAGAGTAGTACCCATAATAAGAGATGTGTTGAGTTCGGTATTAAGTGTTCATCATCTTGTGGTATGACATTTACCGAACCTCTCATGTGAGAACTCCTTGGTAGAGGAGGGGGTGCGAGCGATGTCGCCAAGGGGTTCACCTTGGGACATGTTTATGTTGGTATAGCGAGATATAGTGGTGTTAGCTGTTGTGGGTCTATGTATAACAATGGAAGGTCAGTATTATTTTCAGGGCTGATGATCTTGTTAATATTGAAGAGTTTTGAGATTCTCGTAAGATCGTTCAGGATGTTGGTCTCGTAAGTTGAAGGTTAGGGAGAATTAGTGTTAAATTTTGAGGTTGATGCAATGTTTGAACTCTAAGGGCAAGTCGAAGAGTATTTTGGACTTACAAATACGTTGAGGTAATATTAAGTTCGATGAATAGAGGGGTGCTTATTTTGATTTGAGATGGATTGTTTTCGTGCATGGTGGTAGTGTAAAGATATCCTGAATGGCTTCAAAGAAATGTGGATTTTGGTTAAATTTGTGCGGAATTAGATTCTTGTGTTGTAATAATTTGTGTTGGGAGAATCAATAGAAATCTTAAAGGATTTGCTAAAGTTTTAGCACCAACGCTTGTTAGAATTTGGTGGTTGGGAGTGGAAGAGAGTGTTCGGACCCTTGAGTACAATTTGGTGGTTTGATCCCTAGTAGAGCTTGGTTGTGGTAACCGTTTTCTTGTGGAACTGAAGCGGCTTGGCCAGTAGAATCGCTTGATCGTGGATTCGCATCTGTTTATGTCGTAGTGGGTTCAAGTAAATAAGGCGTTAAGTCTTGTATCAGTTAACCAAGTTATGAAAGAAAGTTGTATTTTCATGTTAGATGGATGATAAAATATGATTGATCAGGTTTGTTATTCCTGAACACGTGGGTTATGGTGATTATATATGAGGGAGTGCCTTGTGGTATACCTTGAAGTAGTGTTGCATTATGGACGCATATGAGCATTGAGTACAAGACTTCAAAAATTCTAGTGTTGGTAGAAAGGTTCGTTCACCGAGTTGTGACTCATCCGAAGTGAGTTCAGAGTACCGATGTTTGATAATCTTCTGTGATTATCGTTGGTTGATCCGTCTCCAGGTTTAATATGAGTGTTGTTTCGGAAGTTGGGAATGTTTTGTTGATGAGTCTTGTAAAGGTTGAGAGTTTATGTTAAGAGTTTTGGTTAAGAAGGTTTTATGGGGAACTTAGAAGTTGTGAGTATGCGTGACCGGAAGTGGGCGGTTAGATCATCAGTAGTATCACCTGAGGCATGAGCCTCATTTTTAGATTGAGTGTTGGGCTTTTGGGAGCCTTTTTGGGCTTGCCATTGTTGTTGGGCTTGCTTAGTTGGATTTGGGCTTGGATTAAGATGAGAGTTGTGAGGGGTAATATGGAAATTTCATAAATGGATGACAAGGGCTGGTGGTTGTTTATTTTTTTGTAGATTGTAAGGGAATGAGGTCATCATTTTTCTCCTTTTGCTCTATTTCCCCACCCATCCTCATCTCTTACCCAAGGTTAAGTGTTAATGGTAGGATCTTTAAAGTTTTGAGTTTAAATCTCGTTGTGCTTAAGAAGGGAAGTTTACTCAACATCTGGAGATCTTCGAATCAAGGTAAAAACGGCTGGTTGTGGTAGAAGAAGGTGTTTGGTGAGGGTTTGAGGAAGAAGAACGATAATGAATCTTTGAAGGCTTATTCACCAGCTTTAATCCAAGGTTAGTGCACTACTAACTCTTTTGAATTCATGCAACTCATAAAAATAGGCTTTGTGCATGATTTGGGTGTTTAGGGTTTGATATGCTTTGGTTGACCTCTTTAATGGTAAAGTATGGATTTGATGTTGCTAAGGCTTAAAATTGGTAGAGACTCACTTAATACCTTCACATAACTTGTAAGAATGGTTTGGGTTTAACCATGGAGGTTGAACAGGGTTTCTAGGTGAAACCCGCACCCAGAGTTCAAAAATCGAGCTTACGTACCAGTACTGGCATAGCGTATCACTATGCCTTAATAAAATAGGGGAAGGGTTGTGAGGGGTGTACCGGTACGCCTCCTCGTGTATCGGTACCCCTTGCAAGTTAAGAATTCCAGTAGAGCTTTCGCGTACCGGTACACATGGGGTGTATTGGTGCGCACTGTTACATTGCCTGTGAGAGGCTTAGCATACCGGTACGCAAGGGTAAGGGTACCGATACGGGATTGGATCGGTACGAGGCGATCTCATTACCGATACAGGATGGAGCGTATTGGTACAACTTGTGAGTCCAGTTCTTTCGAACCTAAAATGAGTATCGGTACTGGTAGCTGCGAATCAGTACCTAGAAGGGAGTACCGATACCCACATATGAGTATCGGTACTTGCTGGGCATTCTGCCCAAGAAAGTTAAGTTTATGTTCAGGGGTTCTATAATTCGAGGCAAAGGGCCCTAGGGGTCTGTTAAGGTGTAAAATAAATATTAAAACTGAGAAATAGAGATTTAAACCCTGTATATGAAATAAATGGCTAATGACTCGTTATACATTAATAGGTTGGGTGAGGTGGTAACCAATAGTGATCCTAGGTGGATCGATCGGTGCTGTATGGTAATCTAGGCCATTGTTGTGTGCGGAAGGGGCGCCTATAAGGTTAAGTCTTATTGAATAATAATAAGATAAATTAATGTGAACGGCTAATGTGTACCTTCATAACATACTAAATAAATAGATAAGCTTAATAGGGTGGTATAATAATTGATACAAACCATAGGGCGGTGGTAAGGGTGTTAGAGCTGTGTGCGGTAAGACCCTTGTGTCAAGGTTAAGTGTTGTATGGTGGCTAGGGTCCTTGCTGTGTGCTGATGGGACGCCTAGATAGTCGAGTTGTCTCTTGTTGGGATTTGGATACTCTAAGTGTGTTGCAACACCTTGAAGACTCTTGAATGTAGGATCTCGATGCATTGTGGACGCGAGCATCATTCGAAGATGCTTGATGAAAGATCCCGAGCATGGATGTAGGATCCCAATGCTATGTGGACACGAGCCTCATCCCCTTGAGTATAGGATCCCGATGCTATGTGGACGCGGGCCTTACTCGTAGTGTAGGATCTTGATGCTTTGTGGACGCGTGCCTCACTCAAGTGTAGGATCTCGATGCTTTGTGGACGCGAGCCTCACTCAAGTGTAGGATTCTGATGCTTTGTGGATGCGGACCCCACTTAATGTTGTTGGTGTTATCTGTGTGTTACTAGGAAGTGTATGAGATACTTGTATAAGCTGTGTCTGTGATCATATATTCATAATGCCATGTGTTTAGGCAGTTATGGTAGCGCCATTATTATTTTGCCATGTTTAGGTCCTTGGACTATGTATTCGTAGGAACCTATTGTATATTGTAAACCGTATTTGGATTTTCAAACGGTCGAGTCAAAAGATTTATAATGTAATTTTAAAATGAGCTCCATTGTATATGTTTTTGAATATTTATTATGTTTTATTGGGTTGTAATTAAATGGATTTTCATAATGGATTTGTGGTTTGGGCTAAACTAGGTCAAAATTGTTTGGTTGGGTTTCAGGCATAAGGCCCAAATGTGACATCTGGGTTGTGGGTGTTACAGACTAAAATGGAAACGAAACTTAAGTTTGATGACTAAAATGAAAATAAAACCTAAATTTAGTTACTTGTTCTTTGGGTGACTAAAATGAAAATTTATGATAGTTGGATGACCAACATTGTAGTTTACTATTAAATTTTATTCTTTTAAAAAATTCTAAAAGTACTCAAAATCTTTTTTGGTAACATATTAGGGGTCAAAATTAGTGTTAAATCCCTAAATCGAAGGCTTGAGGTGGCTATTAACCCCCTCTTCTCACCTGCTTCATTTTCCCTTTTTTTTTTCTTTTCCACTTTTCATTTGTTTGACTCATTCCTTTTCTCATGTTCACCCATCGTCCATGCCGATTTAATCGACGTAGTTAAATGATTGCTTGTAAATCTATGATTGTTTTGTCGTGTTTAATAAATCCTCTCCTTTCTTATGAAAATACCGAAGGTTTTTTATCTTGTCTCATGTAATTTTTTGTATTGTTTCATGTAAGTTTTGGTATTGTTTTTATAAATTTTTTTAAATTTTCTTTCAGGATTAATTTTGTCATCACTCTTAAGTTGATGGATGTTTAGTTCTTGTTTAAAATTTTACCATTCTAATTTTTTAAAATTTTATTCTGGTTAATTCAAATCGATCTATGTCGTACATTTAATTTTAATAGATAAATTTTACGATAAAATCTTTTTGCATGCACAACAAATATGTGGAGGTAAGAGAAGGAGCATGCTTTTTTAAGGCGGTGTCCTGTTTCCTACCTGTAAATGTGATGGGTAATTAACCACAACTGCTCGTCGGTACTCCAAGACCCAAAACACAACATTTGTGAAGAGAGGGCCCTCCCGATGTTGATGGGCTTTGCCATCCGTCCATGTCGGTAACATGCACTTCTCCATCATGGGAAACCTTTGAATAATTCACTCCTTGTTTGTGTTATCATTTTACATGTGTTTTGTCCCGAACTCAACGAATGGTCCAAATAAAAAATAAAATAATGTTTATTTTAAAAGACTGATTTTAAACAATTTTATTTGTAGAGTATAGATGTATGTTATCAAAGGTTAAAGAAAATTCGTCTCATCCTGTGCCGGAATTTTCTTGAAACTTCACAAGTGACATCAATGGTTTGATTTTCACAAGAATATGTTCTTTTAAGGATAATAATATTGATGCTGAATTTGACATTATTTTGAAATAATTTAAATCTAAGGGTCTGGAGCCCTCGTGAAATTCTAAACATGGGCCCTTGTTTGGTTTGAACGTTATATCTAAATAATTCCATATATAAAAATTGACATTTTGCCCCACTCTCAATACTTTTAAGTACAATAATTGTATAATTTCATCAAGCATTAATGATTTTGTCATGGAAGTAAAGATAGCAACTAAAAATGCCTTAAATATCTAAGGTTATTCTTTTTCTCGTCTCTTCAAATATTTTCTTAAGCTATGAGTTCTAGACCCGTTAAGAGCATTAATCATTTTCCTTCCTTAAGAGTCTCTTTCTTTTCCCTTCCCTCTAAGTAAGATTATGATTCGATTTGGGATTTCTCAAAAAAAAATAATATTAGAAATATTTTTTAATAGTCTTAAGATGATTACAAGGTAGTATATATTCCTATTTTTTCTTTACCCTTTGATAATACACACCTTATAGACAAAGTTGTTCGAACTCAGTTCTTTTAAAATGAATATCATTATCTTTTTCACTGAGACTATTCATTGAGTTTTAATATTTGAAACATTTTTATTACGTGAATTTTGTAATACGTTTTGATAAAAGTTAAAAAAAACAAAAATTTGGCCTAAAACAAAAATCGATTATCAAAGATTTAATTAACTGTTTAATAAACAACACTTCACTAATTTCATTCGGAAGTGTCGATAAACCCTTCAACAGTCGAAGAGAATATGTTTTAATTTTGATGCACGTTAGTTCTACCCAATACCGATTTCGATCTAACTATTCCAAGTTAATGATGAAATATCATGAATTTGGCCAATTCAGGCAATATGAACAAATCACATGTAAAATGAGCCAAAACCAAATCATTTTAAATGCGGTACACAAGCACAACATTATACTACAGAGTTAATAAGTATAATAAATACGATTAAAAAACACATATTTTAATGAGTATATAAAAATAGAATGAGAGACAGAATATACAATTCAAATAAACAAATTTGATTCAGACAAATTTATATAAGCAAAGAAACACGAAAAATTAACATATTTGGATCATAAATAGAACCATGCAAAAAAATAGAAACCTTAACTCAAAGATTTGAAACAGAATAGATACAAACATCACCAAAGCTCGACGATGGAAGATAAAAGCCAACAACAAGCAACATTAAAAAATATATATTACAATAAGGCACGTTAACAAAAGAGTCAATACTACAACTCAATCGCGAACAAGAGCGGTGACACACGCTCATATCCAAATCTAGTTTGAGGGTCAAAAATAGAGAGATTGGCGGGATAATCAAAAGAGCGTCATATTGATCAGTCGTGGCGACGTCAAATTCAACCCGAATAAAAATTAAATAAAAAAAGAAGCGGCCAAACAACCGATTAAGAGAAAAAAAATGTGACAAAAGACAGAAGAAACATACAAAAAAGTAGAAAAAAATATGTCACAATGACAAAATTATTGAATGTAAAAAAATAAAAAATACCAACAATCAACAATTAACATAAAATCAATATCGTTGTCGACCACATAAAGATGAAAACGATTATCGATGCTTGAGGAAAAAAAGAAAGAGGACTACTAAGTTGAAAAACCGCATTTAAATACAAATTAACAAAAGGCTTGATTATTTTGAAACTCTTTTAATCCTTAAATTTTTGTACCATTTCAATTCTTAAATTTTTATTCTTATTTATTTTTTAAATAGTTTTTATTTTTATTTATTAAATTGAACCATTTGACAGAAAAAGGTAATGAAAACATTAGACTGACTTTTCATTGTAACAAATCATCTAAGGTCCAACTTTAAGCCGTTACAATTGAGAAATTATTACATGGTCTCGGCTCACCACGTCATCCGTAGTCTCATCCAATGAGATTCATTTATTTAATGGCATGTAGGAAAGATATGAAGATTCACCTTGGAAAAAAATAAGATGAAAAATTATTATTGGATGAGACCATAGATGATGTGGTGAGCCAGACCCATCTAATAATTTTTCGTTACAATCAATCATAATTAGAAAAAGAATCATCACCAATATGATAATAATAAAATCTAACAAATATTAAATGTAGAGATAAAATTTATTTTTTTAAAAAAATCACGTTAAATTTTAAGAAAGATATTATTAGAAAATATAATTATAAATTTTGAAAAGATTAAATTTTATAAATCGCAAAACAAATACAAAAAAATACGATAGTTATAAAATAATAATATAATAAAAATAAAAATTTAAAATTGAATCAAATTCTATGTCGGTTAAAATACCAACCATAGAACCTGATTATGACTATAATAATCCAATGTAAAAAAGACCGCGTGATGAAGCCGGTGAAGAAACGACTACTTTTGATCATAGAATGAGTTGGGGCCACAAGATCAGCTGACCCCACCACCCATCTACAATTTTAACTAATTAGAAGCTGGCACGTGGTGATCTCAAAATCACATGTGAGTCGTCGCAGAGGATAGTGACATGTAAACTTTCAATAAAAATTATCTATTTTTTAAATATTTTTATTTATGTCCTTAACTTTGAAAATTTAAATTTAGAGTTAAAATTTAAGATTAAAGTTTAATATTAAAATTTAAGAAATTTGGGGTATTATATATTTTTTAAAATTTAAGATTTGAGGTTTAAGATTTTAAAATTTAAGATTAAAATTTAAAATTTAATTTTTAAAATTAAAACATATAAAAATTACTGAAAAAGAGAAAAAAAATTTGTCCGTAACTTTAGCCTTACTTTCTACTCATCCTTTATTTTATTTATATTTTGTACTATTTTCAATAGTTGATGGGTAGGTGTGGACTTTAAATGACCAAAATAAGGGCATGAGAAAATCTATAGTGCTGTTGGTTTGGTTTGCAACAAAAGTTAAGAGAGTGACCAATTTGGACATTCTAATATTAACTATATGAAATTGAGCCGTTTGCAGGTTTTTCATCTCTTAATTGATCGGCAGACGTATTAGTTGTGGTGTTAATCACCGACTATCGATATATATTTTTTATATATTTCGCTTTTACTTATATTATTTGTTAGTTTTCTTTTAGATTTTTATATTAAAATCTTTTTATTTTGGATTCTTATTTTTCACATAGATTATCATTTTTTGTTTTTATCTATCTAATGATATATTTCTGTCTAATGATATATTATCCGTCTACCTTTATGATAGATTTACGTTCATGTCTAGTTTCAAGTGAATAACCCTTAATTTACCTACTAAAAATTTGAGTTACAAATTATCATTTGGATTAAAAATTCTGCAACAAAAAATGTCGTAAATGACAATTAGAATGGTGTTAAAACATGGATTAAAAATATATTTTATAATTATTATTTAAATTCATCACTTTTTGCACGTCAGTCTCCAATACTTGGAAAAATTATGTTCACTCTCAAGTTTCTTTTGTCTTCCTCCTACCTAGAAACTAATTGGAGCTTTGGCGGCTTTGTTGCGTTAGGCAACAACGAAGCATGATTTTATGTTAGAAGTATAAATTTTTAATAATTTTTTAAGTCTTGTTATAAATTTTAGTACGGAATTAGATCACTAATAAAAATATAATAAAATATTTATATTACATGTGAAATTAAAATTTTAAAAGGAGTAATCCCATAAAATTTTAGTGTTTTTAACCACTTATTTATTGAACATTCAATGTACTATGACTATATTATTATAGTTACCCAAATCCCTTACACATAAATATGAAGATACTGAGCGCTTAAGCATGCTTAATTTTACGTCATCGACAATGTCAATCAAACTATATTTAATCAGCAAAAATAATCTCACCACTTGTTAGTAACTATTCTAAATAATAAAATAAATAGTAACAGGCCAAATCGAATAAAAAATCTTATCATAAGCTCAAATAGGACCGTTAAATATTAAACGAACATAGTGACGCGACCTAGTATAATAATAACTTTAATCCTAAAAAACATACAATTAACTAATTTGTTATTGATTGAAAATAATTCAATAAATTTTAATTTTGGATCATCGAATATGAACCGGAAAAAAAGAATAATGTTGTAATGCGAATAAGATATTGCACATAAAAATTATTCAATGTTATCTATGTGTTCATTTCATGTTTTAGCCCCCCAGTATTTCACAGCACCATTGAAGCTTTGTAAAGTAGCCAAATCCAATGCCTCTGAAAAAAAAGCACAATACGCCATTAATTTACCACCCAATCTACCAAAATGAGCTTGAATCCTGCCTCTATCTACAATATAAAATAAACCTAATGATTAAATTATTCAACGGCAGAGTGACCAAAAAAAGAATAATTTAAAAGTTCAATGATTGAATTAAATTTTTTTAAAGTTTAATAACTAAAATAGTAATGAGAAGAAAGTTGAACGACGAAGAATGTAAATTTTCCTTACTGAATTTGTTGAGGAGAACCGAAACTTGGCGGGGGTTTCTGCCTTTAAAAGGAAAATGAATTAAAGCTTTGAATTTTGATCTCGAACTCGATCTTTACTACCAGTTAATCTTTGCTCCATTACGAATGACCGGACGTGAAGCACTGAATATTCACTAGATTTGAATGTGTGCTTTCGAATCCGTTTCTATCATCTTTCTCAATGATAACTAATCAATCAGTAGATGTACTATCACGATAGGTCAGATGGCTTTTCACTAATAGGTCAGTAGAAAAAGAAGAGACTTCCCCCTCTGTGCAACGCATTGAAGATAGCTATACCGAGTTTCTCTCTTTTCTTTATCCTCTTCTGTTCTTCTTTGCAGTCTTTGAAACCCTAGAAATCCTCGACATTCGTGCTGACATAAACCATAGATATTCATAATTTTGTAATTGTATATTTCTTATCTGAATGCAGAGAAAATGAGCAGCTGTCCAAATATGGGTATACAAGAGCTGCTCGCAGTGTGATGTTGGTAGAACTAAAGAAACTCATAGAAGCGAATCCTATTTTTCGTGATAAGCTTGCGTTCCCTACTTTGAAGTCCTCGAGACTGAGAACTTTGATCAACCAAAGGTGAAGTTAACTGCTATTATCAAACTACGGAAGCCCATATAATTTTTTATACCAGTATATATATATATGCGTGCGTGTGTGTTTGTGACTTGAAAGTATTGTTTCCTACAGCTTGAATTGGCATCTTCAGCTATGCAAGAATCCAAGGCCAAACCCAGTTGCTTCACACATGTACGCCTACAAGTGGCCCTCTTGCACCTACACCTGACAATCTTCCAGTTGCTTCAGTTGCAAAACCTCCTGCTTATACATCACTTGGAGTCGGTGTAAGTTTTCATACATCTGTAGCTTTTTTTTTTATTTCCTTGAATGGATACTTATTTTCTACTTGTATCTTTAGAATATTGACCGACACATGCTTTCTCCTACTTGGCATATAGCCCTTCCCCCCAACTCCTGCAGCAGCTACTAATGCTGGTGCTTTAGCAGGCTGGATGGCCAATGCTTCTGCCTCTTCATCTGTTCAAGCTGCTGTTGTCACTGCATCGTACATGCCTGTTCCGCAAAATCAAGGTCAGGACTTAAATTCTAACTCAGACAATTGCCCTATTGATGCACATCAGATGGCATTAATCAGAAGATGTTCAGAACTTCAGTTTAATGTTTTTTTTCCTGAAATCTTGGGTGTGGTTTCAGCTGCTGGTCTAATATTAGAATGCCATTCTCGTTGTTTATAATTTCTGGATGTGTTAAATCCTAAGAAGCAGATTTTTGTTGACTTGAAGGTTTTATTTGCTTAATCTATTGATGCTGAAGGTGCTATGAGATATTTCTTTCTGTTGTAACTTGTAACCTGTCTTTTGTATACCATAGAAGGATTGCCTAAAGGAATTCTTGATTCTGAAATGTCTTAATGGGTGTATGCCATTAATATGCATTCCGATATGAACAGTTTCAGTCTTGAAGCATCCAAGAACACCTCCATCGGTTCCTGGCATGGTCGATTATCAGAACCCTACCATGAACAACTAATGAAAAGATTACGGCCTTCTTCATCAGTTGAAGAGGTAATTTCTTCATTTTTTTTTCTTGTTTTAGTTATTCAATTTTGATCCCTTGTTACTTCTTCTTTTATCATGCAACACTAATATTAGATCCCTTACCAATTTGATATGTTCTCTTTTCCATTTTTAGGTTACATATCCTAGCCCAAGGAAGCAAGCTTGGTCATTGGAGGAACTGCCTAGAACAGTGGCTTTGACCATGCATCAAGGATCCATGGTCACAAGCATGGATTTTCATCCTTCACACCACACATTGCTACTCGGTATGGAAGTTTACTTTTTATCCTTTGCACAAAGACTAACTTGAAACTTGTCTATTCTCATGACATATTGTAATTGGAGCAGTTGGTTCCGCCAATGGTGAAATTACACTTTGGGAAATCGGAATGCAGGAGAAGTTGGTCTCAAAGTCATTCAAGATATGGGAGATGACGGCATGTTCAATTCCATTTCAGGTTTGTGTGCCATTACTTGCTGAGATTTCTCTCTATCTTATACTTTCTTCTTTTATTTTTCCAATCTATCAAACTATTGTTTTCATGTCACTCATGTCTGCTTTAGCAATTTCTTCGGGTTCCAGCATTGCAATTGATTTTGTTGGAGGACTTACCTGCAGGCTTTGATGGTCAGTGATACCCCTATATCTGTCAGCCGCATCACTTGGAGTCCTGATGGAAAATTTGTAGGTGTGTTCCTTTTTGATATATTATTAACATTTTAGTTTGCATATATTTGTACTTATTGCCTTGCTTGCTATAGGAGTTGCATTTTCCAAACACTTAATTCACCTGTATGCTTATACCGGAACAAATGATCTAATCCAGCGGTTAGTTGATATTTCTTCTACTCTACAGATAAAAGGACAGATAACTAGTGTTTCACCTTTTCTCCTTTGTTAACAGATTGATACCCATGCTGGTGGTGTAAATGACTTAGCTTTTGCTCATCCAAACAAACAACTGTGCATTGTTACCTGTGGAGATGACAAGATCATAAAGGTGAGAAATAATAAATTTTCACCAATATGATAGTTTGATTGAACTGGATATCTGTTGTTTTACTGAAAGAAGTGGAACAGGCGTGGGATTCAGAGACAGGTAAAAAGGTGTTTCATTTTGAAGGTCATGATGCACCAGTTTATTCCATCTGCCCACACCATAAAGAGAACATTCAGGTACAATTCAGACAGTCTAATCGGTTGCTGATTATATACACTTCTTAGTATTAAGAATGGGAAACAAGGACGAAGCCTTGATTATAAACAAGAGCATTCAGGTACAGCTGCCTCTGCTGCTGTCTAGATTGTGATTATAACCAATCTCTGCTGTCTAAAGACACTATCACAACCAACTTGTTAAATGCATGAAACTTCGTATATCAAAGTGCTCTTACAGTGTAATTTTTTATTCCCTTTCCAGTCCAATATCCATCAAAGAGGTTCCTGCTTTATCAAAACCATTTCCATACTCCCAGTTAGAACTTTACCCCCAATGATCTTCCCTTTGGTGCTAAGTGTTCTGTTATATTTGATTCGCCCTGTTTAATATTTTAGGCCAGTGTCTTTCTGGAGTTCAGAGTTCTGTTGGATCAGTTGAATGCTTAGTCTTTCTTTTGGGGCCAATAATTGGTGTTTGGATGGGAACTTATGCTTCCATTTGGTAATTATCTACATCACTGCAGTTCATATTTTCAACTGCTGTCAATGGGAAAATTAAGGCCTGGCTGTATGATAATTTGGGTTCCAGAGTTGACTACAATGCCCCAGGTCACTGGTGTACTACGATAATTTGGGCTCGACTCGAAAACAGTATTATTGGGCTTAGTTCGGGCTCGAGGCTCGGCGAGCTCGAAATTTTAGGCTCGAGCTCGGCTCGACTCGAAATGGACAATTTTGCTATAATTTTTTTTATAAAAGATAGGGCCTCGTTAAAAATCCCTTTCATAACAAACACTGAAACAAAATTCAATATCGGGAAGGGGATCTCGAAATGGACAATTTTGATATAATTTTTTTTATAAAAGATAGGGCCTCGTTAAAAACCCCTTTCATAACAAACACCGAAACAAAATTCAATATCGGGTAGGGGAAAAGAGTGCCAAATTTATTTTAATTAATTTATTTTTAGTAGATTTTCCTTAATTTATTTTATTGTTTTTCTTTTGTTAAAGAGATTACTTTTAGTGTATATGTAGCATATATATATATAATATATAATTATTTCGAGCCTGTTCACGAGCTTTTCGAGCCGAGCATAGGTCGGCTCAGCTCAGCTCGGCTTGTTAAGGTCTCGAGCAGAGCCCAAGTCGAGATCACTCGAGCCGAGTTTTGACCGAACCAAGCCCGAGTAGCTCGCGAGCCGGTCAGGCTCATTATCACCCCCTAATACTGATGGAAGTAGGTATGATCATGAATCTTAAAATAGGGACTTTAGCAATTTCTTGTTAAAAACTTCTAATTACCTTCATTCTGCCCAAAAGTTGTTCTTTATAATACTTTTAATATTTTTCAGTCGAGTTTTACTTTAATTCATTAATTTTGAACTTCTAATTTCTACTTCCGTTTCAGATTGTTCTCTTGTGGAACAAGTAAAGATGGAGAATCTTTTCTGGTTGAGTGGAATGAAAGTGAAAGAGCGATAAAGTGGACTTATATTGGGTTTAGAAAGAAATCAGCAGGTGTTGTGTCGAAAACACAACACAAAATCATTTTTTTGGCTGTAGGAGAAGATCGCCAGATAAAGTTTTGGGACATGGATAACATCAATCTTCTCACTTCCACAGATGCCGAGGGTGGACTCCCTGTAAGTTAAATGTTCAAAACTGGTATCCTTTTACGGAACATATATGCTATTAAGCTGGGTGCCTAATTGATCATGTTACTTGCTTCAGAGTCCTTCTCGTGTGAGATTCAGTAAGGAAGGAAACCTCCTTGATGTGACGACAGCAGACAATGGGTTTAAAATACTTGCGAGTGCCGTGGGTCTTAGATCTTTAAGAGCAGTTGAAACATCATCTTTTGATCCATTGAGAACACCCATTGCTTCTGCTGCAATTAAGGTTATGATAGTTTCGGTTTGCTTAATGTTTCCTTAAGAATATTCAAGTACCGAGACCTGCATGTTTTCGCTTTTTCTCTGTTGGTTTAGGCTTCAGGCTCTTCTCCACTTACAAATGTTGGTGCTGCCAGTGTAGAAAATAAAGAGGAGTATTTTTGGCAATGATCAATTAGATTCATTGTTTTTCTTGATTTTAAATAACACAGATACAAGGCCTTTTATAGGCTAGATACAAAGAATTATGTTACAAATACACTACTCTAAATTGAAATTAAATTCAACCTATGAGATAAGATAAGAGATAAAATCCTAGGATAAGGGATAAATAATTCAAACTTTATAGTTTATCCATACTACTTTAGTTTATCTACAGTAAATAAATAAACTTATCTTATCTACAACTAACACTCCCCCTCAAGCTGGTGAGTATATGTTGTATAGTCCCAGCTTGGATGTGAATCCATCAAATGTTGCTTTTGGTAGAGCCTTGGTGAGCACATCTGCTAGCTGCCCTTCAGTGGGTACATAAGATAAATCTGCTATTCCACCATTGACCTTTTCTGAGATGAAATGTCGGTCAGTCTCCACATGTTTTGTTCTATCATGGTGGACTCGATTCTTAGCAATCCTAATGGCAGATTCATTATCACATAAAATCTCGAATTTTCCACTTTGGTTCATCTCCAATTCTTTCATCAATCTCTGCAGCCAAATGCCTTCACAGATTCCTAGTGCTAAAGCTTTGTATTCGGCTTCAACACTACTTCTAGAAACAACAGATTGTTTCTTGCTTCTCCAGGTCACTAAGTTTCCACAAACGAATGTGCAATAGCCACTAGTCGACCTCATTTCTGTTAACTCTCCAGCCCAGCTAGAATCAGTGAAGGCTTTCACTGTTCTGTCTTCGGTTTTCTTAAAGAATAAACCATGACTTGGAGTCCTTTTTAAGTATCTTAATATTCTGTATGCAGCTTTAAGATGCTCTTCTCTAGGATCTGCCATATGTTGGCTTACAATATTAACAGAAAAACCAATATCTGGTCTTGTCAGAGTTAGGTATATAAGTTTTCCAACCAGTCTTTGATACTGCCCTTTATCTACTCGAGCTCCTTCTTTCTTCAGCTTCAAGTTTGTCTCTATTGGAGTGTCTGCAGGTTTGCACCCCAACATTCCAGTATCGGATAGGAGATCCAGAATGTACTTCCTTTGATTAATAACCAAACCTTTGCTTGATCTTGCCACTTCCATTCCCAGGAAATACCTCAAGCTTCCCAAGTCCTTTATCTCGAACTCTCTACTCAGTAGATTCTTCAAATTTCTTATCTCACTGAGATCATCTCCAGTGATTATTATGTTATCAACATAAACAATCAAGATTACCCTTTTTCTGCTAGGTGTCATCTTGATGAAGAGTGTATGATCAGCTTGACTTTGCTTAAACCCACTTCTCAAAATAACTTTAGTAAATCTCTCAAACCAGGCCCTAGGTGATTGCTTCAGGCCATACATGGATTTTTCCAGCTTGCACACTCTTTGATCTCCCATTTCCTTCTTCACTCCTGGAGGAATACTCATGTAGACTTCTTCTTCTAGTCTTCCATTAAGGAAAGCGTTTTTCACATCTAACTGGTGAAGCCCCATCCTTCATTGACTGTCAAACTAAATAGAACTCTAACTGTGTTGAGTTTGGCCACATGAGCAAAGGTCTCCTTGTAATCAATGCCATATGTCCGTGTGAAGCCCTTGGCCACAAGTCTCGCATTGTATCTATCAATGCTGCCATCAGAGTTGTATTTCACTGCAAATACCCATTTGTAGCCCACAAGCTTCTTTCCATGTGGCAAATCAACCATGGTCCAAGTCCCATTCTTTTCCAAGGCTTCAATCTCTTATTCTACTGCTTTCTTCCACCTAGGATCCTTGAGAGCCTCTTCTACAGTTGCTGGAATTTGTATCTCACTTAAGCTGGCTGTAAAGGCTCTAAAAGAAGACATTAAATTCCCATAAGAAACAAATCTCTGAATAGGATATTTTGTACATTGTCTGACACCCTTCCTCTTAGCAATAGGTAACTTATCATAATCCATATTAGAAATAGAAACTTGGGATAATTCATTACCTTCATCACCTTCGTTGCCTTCCACATTTTCAAAGGCAATTGGACTCAGTTGCAATTCTCGGCAAATGTCAGACTGTAAGATGGCCTCTGGAATAGATTTTTGCCTCCTTTTGTAGACACTCAGCTCTTTACTCTGGAGTTGTGGAGTTTGGGTTCTTTGAGGGGTCGTAGGATTAGATTTGGGACTTTCTGTAGGTGTAGTACTCATTGGATGAATATGTCGAGGACTGGTAATTTACTAGTGTTGATGATGGCAAAAAGGTTGTAGGAAGAGTAGAGGGAACCTGTACTGGAACAAGTTGGTTTTGCCGTGGCAAAAGATTTAAAGGCTGAAATTCATCAAAGTTCTCCCCCTGAATTGAAGACTTGGTAAAGTATGAAACGTGTTCAAAAAATGTAACATCCAGAGAAATATAAAACATACGAGTATGAGGAGAGTAACACTTGTAGCCCTTCTTTAGTGAAGAATATCCTAAAAAAAGACACTTAATAGATCTAGGATCAAGTTTAGACCTAGAGGGACTAGTATTATGGACATAGGCAGTGCACCCAAAAACTCTCAAAGGAAGGGTAGATGACATAGGTGTAAAAGTAGGATAACTGTCCAGAAACACTGACCTTGGAGTTTGAAATTTTAGGACTTTACTAGGCATCCTATTAATCAGGTAGGTTGCTGTCAATAGAGCCTCACCCCAATATTGAGTAGGTACATTGTGAGAGAAGAGTAAGGACCTAGTGACCTCTAAAAGATGTCTGTTTTTCCTCTCTGTGATCCCATTTTGCTGCGGAGTATCGACACAAGAACTAATCTAGACAATTCCCTTCTCTCGAAAGAAAGAATCCAATGTTTTTGTAAAATACTCTCCCCCGTTATCAGAGTGCAAAATTTGAATGTGGCTGTTAAACTGAGTCACTACCATAGTATAAAACCTCTTAAATATTTGTTCTACCTCAGATTTGTCTTTCATCAAAAAAGTCCATGTAGTACGAGAATGGTTATCAATAAAGGATACGAACCATCGACACCCATTTATATTATTCACCTTAGAAGGGCCCCAAACATCACTGTGGACAAGAGAAAAAGGTTTAGAAGGTTTATAAACAGATGGCAGATACGAATTTTTAGTGTGCTTAGCAAGAGAACAAATGTCACAATGAAAGAATTGTGGTTTTTGATTGAGAAACAAAGTTGGAAATAATTTTGCTAAATAATAAAAACTGGGATGGCCTAGCCTGAAATGCCAGAGCATAACATCATTGGATTTTTCAGAAGTTGAAACTAAAGAAGAGAAAGACACTCTTGAAATTTTTATGAGAAGAGAGAAGCGGTTCCCCATGAAGCACATAGAGCCCACCAGACAGCCTAGCATTACCAAGTATCTGCCCTGAGCCCATTGCCTGCAATTCACAAGTTTGGAGAGTGAATTTAGTCACATATTTCAAATCAATAGTCAGCTTACTGACAGAAAGAAGATTGCATTTCAAAGCTGGTACATAAAGGACATCTTTTAACAGTATATTCTTATTGACAACAACAGAGCCACTCCCTGCAATAGGCGATAAAGAACCATCTGTTGTTCTTATAGAGCGAGGAGATGTGGTCTGAAATGTGTTGAACAACCCTTTGTCCCCAGTCATATGATCAGAGGCTCCAGAGTCAATTATCTATCCCGGTGCAGCCACGCCAGTGTCAAAAATCTGGCACCCTTTTGTACCTTCATGAGCTGTAAGGGTAAGATTTAAGTCACTGGTTTTACCAGTACCAGTAAATCTGCGATTGGTAACCGGAACCAAAAAAAAACATCTGGGATATTGACCATGGTTGCGACGGCTAAAGCGTGTGATAAGGATCTATTAGCCTAAACTGATACCATGTAGAAAATGAAGAGTATTTTTGGTAGTGATCAATTAGATTCACTGTTTTTCTTGATTTTAAATAACACAGATACAAGGCCTTTTATAGGCTAGTTACAAAGAGTTATGTTACAAATACACTACTCTAAATTGAAATTAAATTCAACCTATGAGATAAGATAAGAGATAAAATCCTAGGATAAGGGATAAATAATTCAAACTTTATAGTTTATCTGTACTACTTTAGTTTATCTACAATAAATAAATAAACTTATCTTATCTACAACTAACAGCCAGTTGTAATGTGGAAAGGAGCTCTCCTGTCAGGCCTTCTTCTGTACTTGTAAGTTAGCTTGGATGTTCCTTGCTTCATGTTTTAACTTTTTTTCCTGAATATTATATGGCAGTTCGAGGTCGCTACTTGCTGTTACTATATGGTTCATCATGCTACAAGCATTTTAGGAGATTAAGCTTAATGGGCAACTCTTTCGAAACTTAAAGGTGCTACCTTTCATTTTTCTTTTCATGCAATAAGGAAGACGTGCTTTCAGTGGAACCAAGTGGGGATGTATATTATTCAAATAGTTCTCATTCTAATTGATTTTATTGTTTTGGATTGTTTTCCCCCAACAATGGAGTTGATCCTTTAGGTATAAGTGTTGAAAAGCCAAGAGTTCCGGATGATGCAATAGACGAGACTAAACCCTGGCAGTTAGCTGAAATTGTGGATCCTGCTCAATGCCGACTAGTTACTTTACCTGACAGCACGGATGGCTCCAGCAAGGTCTGTTAGTTTTCTTTAAATAATCAGTTTTATATCATGTTTTATACAGTTCAGCACTGAATCATTGCATCTCTTTGAAGGTTGTTCGGCTTTTGTGTACAAATAATGGCAATGGTATTTTGGCTCTTGGGTCAAATGGTGTTCATAAGCTATGGAAGTGGCTCCGTAATGAACAGAATCCTTCAGGAAAAGTACAACACTTTCTCTTGAATCTGATCGATTCTTTTGCTTTTGACCTTTACACTTTAAAATTCCTTTTTATTATCACGAACTCTGAAGTCCTTTAAATTTTAAGGGCCACTGTCAATGTTGTTCCACATCATTGGCAACCAAACAGTGGTCTTATGACTAATGATGTCATAGGTGTCAACTTGGAAGAAGCGGTACCGTGCTTAGTAGTCTCAAAGAACGATTCATATGTACTGTCAGCCACTGGGGGGAAAGTTTCTTTGTTTAACTTGATGACTTTCAGGGTATGCCTTCATGTTCCTGTTTGTTGAATGTGCATTATGTTATTGGTTTGCTAATAACACTTGATTTGCAGGTAATGACAACATTCATGTCTCCCCCTCCTGCTTCAACCTTCTTAGCATTCCATCCTCGGGATAATAATGTCATTGCAATTGGAATGGATGATTCAACTATCCATATTTACAATGTTCGGGTAGCTGAGGTGACACTTCCTAACTCCTTCGACAAATACTTATTATTCTTCCCCTTGTACTACCTGTTCCCTTAAGCGGTTCCTATCTAGTATGTTTCAACTTCATTTTTTTCTTTTAGGTGAAATCGAAGTTGAAAGGTCATCAAAAGCGAATAACTGGTTTTACCTTTTCAACCAGGTTCAATTTGTTGGTTTTGTCAGATGCTGATGGTCATGTAAGTGGTATCCAGGCTTTGTCATATTTATTTTATTCTTGACTTATTTACGGGGTATAATGACACAAAATTTAAGGTAATAAGAAAACAGAAAAGATATACTGATTTTAGCAGTCGACTTTTCAACTTATTTCCTTGGTATTTCTCAGGTTCCATCGTCTCTGATTTTATACATTACACATTTTTATCTATTCAATTTATTTTTTGAGGGTTGTACTTTTTCCCATTTTTATTATGTTCATGCTTCCTTCCTTCATCTGGCTAAGAAATGCTACAATGTTTATTTATGAAAACAATGTCACGGTCATATTACTGACTGGCAGAGACGGGAATAGGGATGAAGAAAAGGTCTTATGTAAGTGATGTTATTAAAATCTTGCTGTTCTCTGCAGCTGTGTGTGTGGAGCATTGATACATGGGAGAAAATTAACTCAGTTGCAATCCAAATCCCAGCTGGAAAATCACCTACAGGTGAAACACGAGTACAATTTAACATCGATGAACGGTGCATGCTGGTAGTTCATGAAACACAGTTAGCATTATATTATGTTGATAAGTTCTTTCGCGTAATTCGAAAGGTAGGAAAGTTAAAAAAATGGCATAGGTTTTGATGATATAAAGTTTGCTTTTGATAGAGGGAGCACTTACTAACGCCATTTATTTCCTGCAGTGGATTCCTCAAGATGTACTGTCAGCGCCCATAACGTATGCAGCATACTCCTGTAATCGCACATCCGTGTATGCTACCTTTTGTGATGGTAATATCGGAGTATTTGATGCTGATAACTTGACGCTTAGATGTCGTATTGCTTCATCAGTCTACTTGTCTCTGGCACTCCTAAACGGGTAAGTTGTCCGTTGGATTCCATTCAACTGCATGGGACCTGTAGCGGCACTCTAATTGATGTTTTTTTTTTTTTATCTAGACTATGATCAGACCGATAAATCTGTCTGTTGTTTTCCATTCAAAGTGCTGCATGAACTTGGATTAAACATTCAATTTTTCTACTGTTGGGTTTTACAGGAACCAAGCCGTATATCCACCGGTGGTAGCTGCACATCCGGTGGAGGCAGACCAATTTGCAATCGGGCTGAGCGATGGAACGGTGAAAGCGATGGAGCCATCCGAATCTGAAGGTAAATGGGGAGTGAATCGAGAACTGATTCGTCATATCAGTGAATCTGAATCTGATCTGAAGGTGAAAGTGGTCATCTAACAGAAGCAACTGATCAGTTACAAAGACAAGTATGAGCTGAGATAAGATATATTTCCATAGTAAATGAAATGTGTAATTTCATATATTTATGTAAAAAAAAGTATAAAAATTGTCTAAATGATTAGCAGTGAATGAATGGCCAAATTCTAGTATAATCTTATATCCTTATTACTTATTGATGGTTTTGATCATTGACCATTCAGAAGTTACAAAATAGTTATTATATTTATCGAACTATTATAAAATAGTCATTGGATGTTATAAAATAGTATAATAATTCGATTAACTTAATGATCATTTGGTAACAATTTGATAAAATTTAATGGTCAAACAATTTGATTGATTTAATGATATTTTGTAATCATTTAATAAATTAATGATTATTTTATAACTTTTGAAAGGTCAATGACTAAAACAATCATTTTTCATAGTTTAATAACTACTACCGTAATTTATCCTAAGTTCTTTTGCATTTTGGGTTACTCCCTTTCTTTTCACACATATTATGTATATAACACTCCACTGCATTTAAAGGTGTAAAGTTAAATAGTTGTACATAGTCAACATGTTTTATTTTTTATATAGATTTTTGATACAATGCTAAAAATATTTGAACCTACAATCTTTCGTAGCAGCGACAGATCCACATATATGTTTGGGTGGACCTGTGTTCATCTTAAACATTTTGAAGTTCACACATTTAGTTTCAATTTTTTTAATTTTATGAATTAATCTTTAAATTTTACGACTAGTGTCTACCATAAAATTTTGAGATTTTTATGATTTGTGCCCACCCTTAAATTTTTTTTTAGATATGCCATTATAGTAAGTGCCAATTAAATTAATATTTGAAAAATTAAAATAATAAGAGTACAATTAAACAAAAAATAATAGAAATAACATTAAAAAAACATATAGACTTTAAGAGCAAAAATATATGAAACATAGAAAAGAGCAAAAGATAAAACTACATAAAGAAACGTAAAAGTATCAAATAAAGAATTAATCTTTTTAAATTGAATCAAATAAAAGGCTATAAGAAATTTATACACCGAAAGATGTCGTCTGAGCTCCAATTGACTTTTAGATAGGAGGAAGACAAAAGAAAGAGAGGAAACGATTTTTTTTCTAAGTTTGGGAGACTAACATGCGGAGAGGGGCGAGTCTAAAAGAAAACCATTAAAAAGAGATTAAAAGATGGTAATGTCGATATGACCATTAGATTGAGTTAAATAAAATCTGAATGGTTGAATTTAAAAAAAAAAGAAAAAAATGATAAAAAGTTAAACAAGTTAACAAGTTATAACATAAAGTATTACTCAGTTATAACACAAAATATAACAGAAAAGGCAAGAAAGAATATTTTAACATAAATTCTTACCCTAGTTAATCAAATCCAAAACCCTTCAAACACGTGGTAAGAATGTATGTTATAACCTAAAATCTTATCCAAAAATATTATTTCTTATCAAACACATAAAATTTTATGTTCCTACATAAATTTATACCGAGACCAACATAAATTCTTATCGAAAATGTAAGGAAACATGTTATAACATAAATTTTTATCATTTGTTTGAAGGGTTTTCGATTTGGTGATCTCGGGTAAAAATTTATGTTATTACATTTTTTCTTACGGTGTCTATAATAATTTATGTAGGTCACGTAACAATTTCTGTAGGTACCCTATTTCTTATGAGTTTCATAAGATATAAAGTAATCCTTTAAGATGTTATGTTATAACACAATTTCTTACCATAAGTTTAGAGGGTTTTCAATTTGGTGATTCGGGTAAGAATTTGTGTTATTATCGTTTGTCTTACAACTGCTATAATAATTTGTGTAGGTAACGTAACAATTTGTGTAGTGTAGTACCCATTTTTTGTCCAGTCTTAGTCCATTACAAACAAACCAAGCCCAAACCCTAAACCAAACAATAATGCCAGATCCAAAAATAACCATTTTTATTAATTAATTAACTCATTATAAATAGACCCATCTGCCAACCCAACACCCAAAGCCCAAACCCGTTTGACCCAATTATCCAATCAGACTCAATAATTAAAAATACTCATTAAATCTAAATTACCCTAATACAATAACCTAATAACCCATCAGACCCACTTTTACAAAATTACCATATTAACACTAAAAGAAAAAACCTTAATGGCCAATATTACACATCTGCCTCCGCCCTTGTTGCAATCCTACGCGCGTGGCCACCACGCGCGGCTCTTCATTTCGCCGTGGCTGCCACGCGCGCCACTGTCGCTCACCCCTGAGCACTCGACTGCCACAGTCTGACACCTGCTTCACCGCTCACATCAGACCTGAAAAAACATGAAAATTAAATCATATTTGAAAAAAAGGCAACCAAGTGGGCAAGTTGTTCATTTTAAAATATGCAAGTTGTAATTTCAATTGGGTATAAAAACCCATCTTAGATTGCATGTGAAAAGGAGGGGGATTCGAAATAAAAAAAAGCCAAAAAATTCTCAAAACCTCATTGTTCGAATCAATCAACAACAACAAAAATATCTTCAAAAAAGTAAAAAATAATAATCGTACATTTTTTTAGATATACTCACCTAGATTGTCTTGTTCAAAAATCCGACCCCGGATTTGAACTCAGTACGACGAAAGGGGTCCGAAAGGTACGACCTTTGCACTTCTGACTGTCAGCGATGGCGGCGACCACCATCGATGATCGACGGTCCACAGCGGCTTGCGGCGAAAGTGAAAGGTCAGCGACCAACCCCTCGGCAGGAAAGGAGAGAGCATTTTGAAAGAGAGTTTATTTAAAAAATGAAACCAAATGATTTTTTTGGCAAAGTTGGGTATTTAAAGAGTTCTTAAAATGGCGTCATTTTGGCCCCCCGACTTTCAAGCCTAAAAGGACGTTATTTTACCCCTTGACTCGTTCGGTGACCCGATCCGGAGAGGATCTGCGCCTTTTTAAAGAAATGAAAATTTTTGGTTTTAGTCCCTCCACATGAGATAATTACTTCCTTAGTCCCTGAACATTTTAAAAGTTTTACAATCTAGTCACTAAATTAGATTTAATCTGATTTTGAATGGGGAAATCACTCTGTTAGTCCCTCCGCCCCCAAAATATTTTCAAAATGGGTCTAATGTATGGTTTAATTACCTTCGCAGTCCCGAAAGGCTTTGCAATTCAGTTTTGAAATCCGATTAAATCAATTTTAAAGGGGATATTTATATTTTTGGTCCCTCAAACTTTAAGCTACTTTCAATTTGGTCCTAATGCGAGGGTATAATTGCGGATTTGGTCCCATATCTTAGTAAATTATTTATTTTCACCTCTGTATATTATTTTTATTTTTATTTTTTTGCACTTTTTTACTTCTTTCAATTTTAGTTGTTATTTATGTTATATTCGATATGTTTATCATTATTTTTACTTCTTCATTTATTATAATTAATATATAATATGCATATAATATGTATAATATATGTTTAGTATATATATATAATGTTAGTATACTATGTATAATTAATATATTATTATGATGTGAAATACATATACATATTTATATAGTATATAGCATATATATATATAATATGTTATTATTATTTTCACTATATAATATATGTGTATTATATTTTATGTGTATATTGTGTTATTATACATAATATTTTATTTTAAAAGTTTTTTTCTTTTTTAAACTTTTAATGTATAAAAAATTATTTTTAAGAGAATATTTTTCACTTTATTTCAGGAACCGGCTAGGAAGTAGTGTCCTGACTCATTCACGTGTCATCTTCCTAAGTTGTTGTAAATAAGGAAATGTTATCTTTAAACCGTTTTTTGGGGATTAAATTTTAAATTAAAATTAAAATTTTTGTTTTCTTGCAACGATGACATTTAATCAACGTGATACCAATTTTGGGCGTTGTGGGGGTGCTAATCCTTCCCCACGCGTAACTGTAATAACCCGAATTTTCTAGTCAACAATGGGCGTTGACTCGGGTCTAGGACCGACACATCGGGTCGAATGTTCGGGTATGTTGGGCCTTGTTGTTGGGCTTTATGGGCCTTCATGTGTTATTGGGCTTGGGTGATGGGTAAATGGTTGAATGAAGTGAATGTTATGAAGGACAATAAGGTAAATTGCTTTATGGGGACAAGAGGGTTGATGCCTCTTTAATTTCTATGCATAGTGTAGGGAGGATGAAATCATCCTTATTCCCATTTCATCCCTATCATCTTCCCCCAAAACACGCACCCAAACCAATGGAAAAAGATGGAAACTTGTTGTTTTAGAGTGTGAATCTCGGGTTGGTCATCAAGGGAGAGTTTATTAGCATCAAAAGATCTCTATTTTGAGCTAAGTATCTTTAGCATTGGTGGAAGTTGGGTTTGAAGCTTGGAGCAAGGAAAAAGAGGTAGAAGAAGCTTGGTTGCTGCCTTAGTTCGTGAATCTTTGCTTGAGGTCAATACATCTCAGACTCCTACATTTCATGAGCCTTATAAGATGATTGCTTTGCTTGGTTTTATGTTCATGAGTAGCAAAGTAGGGTTCTTGAGCTTTAAAACCCCTTTAATGGTGAATCACGTTTTGGGTGTTGATAACAGGTTAATTAGTAGAAAATCACCCTATAAACCTCCAATAATCTGTATGAACGCTTTGGGTCTTAACCATGGAGGTTAAGGGTTGGGATGGTGAAATCCTGAGCTCCAGAATTTGAAATCTGGGCTCGCGTACTGTAGACTCTCAGAGTGAATGCTGGCAAAAGATGGCAGAAAATATGTATTGGAAAAGTATAAAACAGTGCCAAGATGAGTCTTTTGCTTGCAAGTATACACGGTCTGCAAGTAATATAGCTAGTAAGCTGAGTATCGATCCCACAGAGATTGACTTGGAATTCAATTGCTTTGATTGTTACTTGCCTTGAGAAAAAGTTGTTTTGTTTTGACGTTGGTTTTGGAAATAATTGAAAAAAAATAAAATAAATGAAAGTAAAGTAAGACGTTGGCAAGGAATGTGTTTTAATGAATGATGAGCGTTGGCAGGGAATGCCTGGTTTTCATGCTATTCATACCGTACCAACCTTTAATAACAACCTGTCTTGGCATTGTTTGCCGAGCAAATTCAAAATTAGTAAAGCCTCTCTCGATGGTCATTGCCCTAAATTGACATGTAAAAACCCGTATATCTCTATAGCGCTTGCTTTTAAATAAACCAATTTGATTAAGATCCAATCTATACTCCTAAGGGGTAGTTTCACTCCCGAAGTAAGTTCATCTACTTGAACGACTTCTCTCGAAGCTTCTCTCCTCAGTATTCAACAACTTAATTGTTGCCACCCCAAGTCTGTTAAGATATTGAGGTGTAATAGGCCAACAATGCTAGCTCTCGCTTGGCATAGTATTTAGAAAACATTAAAGTATGCCGAATAGATAAAACATTGCCAATACAGATTTATTATTAAAAACTAAACACGAAAATAGCGTTTCAACATAAACATCCCCTAACAACTATTGAATTAGTTCACGGTGAGGGATTTAACCGAAAAACCATAAACGTTTTCAAAATACATCATCATTAAAAAATAAAAATAACTAAACAAAGAGAATGGGCAAGAAGCGAGTCACTCGATGTAGCCCTTCAATGGCTCCAAGCCCTCGGTCTAGCTGGTCGAACCATGCAGCCTTCCTCTTTCGATCGTCAATGAAATCCTCTCATTGTTTTCCCCTAAATGCTTGCTTGATCGTTCTTTAAATAGGCATGTGAAGAAGCCCTAAGATAAGCCTTCACGTTTGAAATTTGAATGCGCTAAGGGATAAGGGACGTGATCCTCTTATCCAGATTTGAAGTGATAAGCTGATAAGGTGATATGCTGATTAGGTTTCACTAGGGCTGACGTCATATGCCGTCGATCCTTTGGCAGCCGCGCTTGGCATCATTTGATCCATCTGTGCCAGACAGACTTGGCATCCTATTTTTTCTCCTTTCTATTTTTTTGGAGTTTGATCAAATGCTATTTTTTCGCAGCCTGATCTGGTCCTATTTTTTCAGGCTGGTATTGCCAAGGGTTCTTGGCATAACTATTCTGGCATCATATTGCCAATGGTGCTTGGCCTTTCTCTTCTAGTCCTTTGCTGCTAACAGCAACTCGGCATTCTTTCATGTGTTTTATTTCTGGGCCAAATACTATGCCAAACCTGCAAAATTGCCAACAGAACAACCATTCACACTGGCATAGACAGAATTCTAAACTCTTTATGCAAATGCATGATTTTAACAACCTTATGGAACTAAATGTACCTAAAAACAAGAAAAAGTATTGTAAGATTGGCATTAAAAATAGTACTTGTGGAGAGGTAACACACCCCAAAACCTAACTCATTTCTTGTCCTTAAGTAATGCAAACAAATAAAAACAAAAACTGTGAAAATGTTACCTCGACAAAATTTTAGTTGGAATGCCAACAAGTGCTGGTAGAGAAAATTTGGCTCTATTTCTGTCCTCAGGTATCTCAGTGCAACAATGCCAAGCAGGTAGTAATTCAAGTGCAGCAATATAACCCTAGTCTAAGTTCATGAAGAGTGCATGATGTGTAGGCAACATGCATCAAGTATCGTTTCACTCCCTTAGCCAATTTTACTACCTAAACTCAGATTCTTATTTTTATCATTTTTTTCTTTGTCAATGGTTTCTGTTGGCATTATTTTAAGCTTGCTTCGTGACACTATTTAGCGTGAGAGATAAGAGGGAACATACCACGAATCCCCACCTTAATCTAGACATCACGAGGCTTTCTCTTCAACTCATACCCTAAAGTTTTGGACTTGAGAACTAAGATGGAGCAAACCACGAATCCCCAAGTAGCTTATTATCCCTAAGGTAGAGGAAAGTTCTATTTTTTTCTTGCCTTGGTAGGACATTGCTGCCTTATTTATTTCTTTTACCCTGGCATCATTTTTTTAAATCTGAGAATAGTTTCAAAAGGTCTAAGTTTGCTAAGGAACTAGATACATACTACGTGTTAAGTGTAAGTTCAATTCCCTAAACTAGAGATCAATTACCAAGCAAACCTGGCATAACTATTCTGCTGGCATGGTATGACAACTAAAGATTAAAATTTCCTCATTGGACAGACACCTAGATCAAATTGAACTTGCCTAACAAATGTTAACATTTTTCAAGATTAAACTGAGGCAAAATTTTCTTTTTCTTTTTTTAGTGGTTCGGTATGCATCTATTCTAAATGACCTAGATGGCATGGCAACAGAAATTTAAACATGAAATGCATTGCGTGGCATAAATGTGAGGAAACACCCCCCAAACCTAATATGTACATTTTCCTCAATGCATGAAAACAACACATATATACAAGAAAACAGAAAAATAACATGCATGATCATGTAAATGCAATGGAATGAGATGTAAAAGAGTTTAGGAAGAGGACTCTCATTCGTAGACTTTTTCTCGTGTGGATTGGCTGGCATGGCATCATCGCTGGCAGAGGGCTCGACAAGGAAATTTGAAAATGCTGCCATAAAATTATGGGACATTTTATTCAAGAACCTCCCTGATGATAGCATTCATCTCCTTTGTGTAGTGCCTTATCTTATCATTGAGTTCCTCGGCTGTCTTTAACTTTCAGAGAATGATCTCCTGGCGATGGTAAATTTGAGACAGCACTGCCAGTGGACTAACTGGCATGGTGGCTGGCACTGCCTTTGACACCTTTGGTTTTGGCGTGGGCACTTTTGCCTTCCTCTTGCCTTTGTCTTTTGGCTTGGCAATGGTGAGGTTTCTCCAAATAGCATCTATGATTATTGTTCCCTTAATCATCTGACCTTTATCTGTATCAAGCTTTGGCACACCATGGAGCATGCAAATGTTAGAAATTAACAAAGGAAAGAACAAACTGCTATTACCTTTTGCTGCACATTTATAAGTTCCATCGATGATGAGCCTGCCAACGTTAATCTTGTGCCCTATCATGATGGAGTGCAATAAAATCAGCCTCTCTTTCTAGATAGTCTCATTGTGGGTTGTAGGCATCATATTGGCTTTTAAAAAGTGATTCCATCCTCTCGGTTGATGTTTCAATGCCAATCGTTTCACCGTTCGGTGGCCCTTCGATGACACTGTCCATGCCGTGCCAGGCTCACACGAATCTGCCATCAACTTCTTTCTCTTGGCAGCATTCATCGAATTGGCATACTCAAATATTCATCCCAAGATGGACATAGAATTCTTGAACAATGGTGGCATCAGACTGGGTCAGCGTGTGGACAGAGTGTGGTTTGGCTGACATGTCATCCTTGGCAAGGAGGTCTACAGGGAACTCAAAAAATACTAGCAATGTGTGGACAAACATGTCATTACGTGTTTTCTTCATAGCATGGTCCCTGACATGAACATACTGCCAAAGCATCGAGTTTCGCTCCTTGGCTTTCTTTAATTTCTGGAGGATGACCTCCTGGCGTTGATATATCTGAGAAAGCATTGCCAATGAACCTGATGGCATCGGAGTCTCAAACACTAATCATAGCCTTTGGCACAAACTCGGTAACCTTTCCCTTGCCTTTCTCCTCAGTAATGAGTTACCTCCATAAGGCAGGAGTGATCATCGTTCCCTTGAGCTTTATCTATATCAAACTTTGGCATGCTATGCTGCATGCAAATGTTAGAAATCAGTAAAAGGAAACATAAACTCCCATTATCCTTACCGGCGCATTTATAAGTTTCATCAATAATGATAAGACCGATTTTGATCTTGCGGCCCTCGATGATTGAATGTAACAATGCAGTCTTTCAATGCCAGCCGCTTCACCGTCCGATGGCATTTTGATGACACAGTCTACTTAGTGACAAGTTCACAAAGTTCCTTCAACATCATCTTCCTCTTGTCATCATCTAAGGCTTCCGCAAACTTGGTGTGTTCATCCTCTACAACAAGTTCATTCTCTGAATTTTGTTTAATCACCTCATGCCAGTCCTTGCCTTGGAATTTTGCTTGGCAACAAAATCATGCATTCATTCAAAGGAACCTTTCAAAATAGAAAAAGAAAATAAACGAAAAACTAAAAATTTAAAACTGAGATATCCTAAGTACTGAAAAAAACAATTATCCTAAATTATTCATAATGATCAAACTGAGTTGGCAAAGAGTTATTGAGTTTTCACAATGAGAATGGTCTCTTTGACATTATTCTGATTTCAGTCTGTGGCAATCTTTTGTTTGAATAACCAACATAGAAAGCCAAAGAATTGCTTACCTTTGAGTATGTCGAACTTTAGATTCCTCAACAAGGGAGAATGTTTTACCAAGGGGGTTTTGAATAACCACCTCAGAAAACCAAAATACCTCTTCCCTGTAGGCCTATCAAATCTTTGATTGAATTCAGCACCCCAGTAGTGCTTAGGCTGTGGTCCTTCTGTTTCGTTTGATGCCAAGGTGTATGTATCCTTAACCGGTTTCAGACTTGCCATAGCATTATTAGGTAAATCTTTAATTTCTGGCAGCACCATCTCTGGCATTATTGTCACGACCAAATTCTCTTGCTTCAATTCTCAGTCAATTGGCATCCATTTTTCCTTTCAGCAGCAAGCCATTTGAGCACACCTCGCATCATGGCATCAGTCCTGACTAGAATCGATCTTCTCTATGGCTCAATTGTTTTGCCATCGCACTGTTGTTTTATGGCATCAGCTTTCATTCCTTGGCAAGTCAATGCCAGGTTCTCATCCAAAATAGATTTCATTGGCTCAACTGCATGGAATTCTTCAGGTTTATCTGCACACTTAAGAGCTTTGTCAACATTAAAAGTAACATTTATTTGTCTCACCAATATAGGGTTGGCAATTACTGGTTCCACTGGTTTTGCTGAAGTGGTGTTGGAGTCAGATTGAGATATGGCATCATTGGTGCTTGTTTCCCCTTTCTTAGCTTCCTTAGTTTCTTCCCCTGGCACTGATTTATTCGCATGGCAAACAATTGGCTCTTTTCCATGCGTTAAAATCTCGAATTGGGTGCCACTTAGGGGAGTGACAACTTTGCCTTTTTACCGAGCATTATCCGTATCACATGGCAGAGTTTCTGGAGGTCTAGCATCAGATTGTGGTATGGCATTATCAGCCTCTACCACTTCTTTCTCTACTTCTTTAGGTTCACCTGCTGAAATTGAGTTCTCTTCCTGGCAAATAATTGGCTGCTTGTCGTCGTCTTCTTGGTTTGAAACTTTAGAATATTGCCCTTCTACCCTGGCATCAAACTTGGAAACATTATCTAGCTTTGCCTCGATGTTGTTTTGTTCGGGACCCTTACCCTCAAACTTTAGAATAATCGTAATGTTGATTCTGAATTCCTTGAGGCGCAGATGAAGGAAGAAAATTGCCAGCTTGTTGATGTAGCGTTTTCATGGCATTCTGATCATTATCACTAACCGAAGCGTTTGCCTCCTCCTGCTGCCTTGATGGAAGCTCTATCTTGTTCTCTTAAGGCATGCCATTCACGACATTTGTAAGCCTCCTGACTTGTTCTTCCAAGCCTCTCATAGCATTCATGGCTTCTTCAAATGCGTCTCCAATGTAATTTGTTTGCTTTTGAGGTGGATTATTGTGCATTGGCATTTCTGAAGGCAATTTTGCCATGCCAAACGATCTGTTGGATCCATAAAGATCTGTTGATGATTTCTCATGAAGGATGCTACCTTGGGATGGCATTTGGTTGAAGTCTGGTGGCACAACAAAGTTGTTAGGTGCATAAAAATAATCATCGTCTTGATTTTTCCAAAAAATATTCTGCTGCTGGTTCTATCCTTGGTTGAAGTTGTGGGAGGAAGGGTTGTTCACATTACAGTGCCCCGTGTAACAATAGGAATTAGGGTTGAAGGGATGTAATAACCCGTTTTGACCCGACCCAAACAAAACCCACTTACCCATACAAACCTAAATCCATAACCCGACCCGGATTTGGCCCATGACCGACCCAGAAACCAAACCCGACCCAAAAACTAAAAACCCTAACCCTAAATTAAGCTATCATCGTCGTTTCCCTTGCCGCAGCCGTCTCCCATCACTGTTATCCTCACCGGTAACCACCAAAATCCCAAATCCAATCAAAACCCCTAAATGAAATCAACCCTAAACCCTCTGTCAACCTAACCAGACAATACCCATACCCCTAAGCTTACCAACCCGGCAACATCCCCAAAGATCTGGGATTACAACCATCACCAGAGATCTGCATCAGATTAAAATAAGGAGAGTTGTTATGTAAAGATTGGTTTATAAAAACCGAAAAAATCTTGTAACAAAGGGGGGACTTTTTTTGTTCGAAAAAAATAGAGAAATGGGGCTTTTATTCTGTAAAAAAATTATAAAGGAGGAAGCACTTTCAGATCGAAAAAATCAAAAATTTCAGAAGAAAAAATTTTGAGACGAAAATCTTCTCTTGTTTTCTTTTTTTGTTTGAACTCTAAAACCTTCTTTAAACAAAATCCCATTTCGAAAGCAAAAAAAAGAGGGTGAAAGGTTCGAACCTCACCTGTATCGGTAGCGCCGCCGTTACTCTGCCGCCGCGAGGCCTCTGTGCCGATGAGCGGCATGAAGGAGATGAGCGGTGCCGTTGTGAGGTTGAGAGAATGAGAGCTTTGGGTTAGGTTTAGTTTTTATTCTAATCTGATCGAAAAAAATAATAACCCATGTTTGATTTTAAACCGGCCAAAATGAAACGACATCGTTTCAATAGCCCCGACCCGCGCGGTGACCCGGATCCGGGGAGGATCTGCGTTTTTTGATTAAGGGGCAAATTACGCCCTTGGTCCCTATTCCTCTTTCCTGCCTCTGTTTCCGTCCATTTTTCATTTTAATTCCGCCTCTTTATTTTGTTTTATTTCAATTTGGTCACTTGTTTATTTAATTTTCAGCCCCTTATTAGTTGTCATTTATAGTTATGCCCATGCATGTTGAATTTGTTTCATTTCAGTCCTTGTTTTTGTTTATGCCATGTAAATATTTAATCCATGCATTTTAGTCCTCTTTATGTAATTACCATGCAATTAAATACTAGTGCATTTTAATTATTAGCATTTATTTACATCATGCTTTGTATATATCTTAATTCATGCATTATTATTGTTATTATCATCATCTTCATTATTATTATTATTATTGTTATTATTATTATTATTATATTTTATGTGTTATATTTGTTTTATTCATGCGATTGATATTTATGTATTTATGGTAGATTAGTAGGTTATCATGTTAGCATTTATTTATATTTTTATCATATTGTATTTATTTATGGTTGCCATATTTTGAGTTGCATTTCAGATATATTATTGTCAATGTGGTGCCCTTTTATCCGAGCATAAACGAGGTCAGTATCAAGCGTAGTGATGGTGGTTGGGCGTCACTTTAATCCGGAAAGTTTAATATTAATAAAGCGGTAATTATTAAAGTACCAATTTTGGGCGGTGTGGGGGTGCTAATCCTTCCCCATCCGTAACTGACTCCCGAACCTGACATTTTGAAATCTCCGGTTTTTACGGTGTCCGGTCCACCTTGAGTGGCCGGTGGAGACTCCCTTTTTAAATAAAATACGAGTTTTCTAAAATCCCACGGAAGACATCATTTTTAAAAAAACACATTTTTTGGCGAAAAGGACATTGCTATAGATGACGACTCCGCTGGGGATATTTTTGTTTTTTCAAAAAATAAGAGAGTCGAGCTTTTTTCAAATAATTAACGCTTTATTAATATCAGAAGTTTCGGATTAACGTGACTATTAAATTAACATTCGGTTATAATTGCGTGTTTATTTTAACGCATTTAAAATTTGGCATATAAACCCGTCTTTTTTAAGTGGGGGAAAACGCTAATGCTTTCATGAGGATATCGTTCTTCCGTGTAGGCCTAGCAAGTACCTTCGGGGCTCGAGTACCTTATACTTTCGTAAGTATATCGTTCCTTCGTGCAGGCATAAGCGAATGGGTCCCCCTGAATTGAACCCGGTTGAAAGGAGCCTATAATGGGTGATGACCAGGGGCCTTGCTACTCTTAGTAGAGGACAACAAGGATAATTCGGGTACCTCTTAGCACCAAAACTGCATATAGTGGCCCATAGAGCCCACCCTGTTAGAGCCATGTCGGTACTCTGCCCGTTAGTGGTTACCCTATTTAGGCTCTGGTGCCTTATTTCTTGTTTATGTACAGTTTTTTAATTACTCCATTTTGTCATATTTATCATTTGTTTTATTTAATAATTTTATTTGGTACTAACTCGTTTCATTTTATTCTCATCGCATTGATTTCATCTGCATCATTACACAACATCATCATAATCTTAATTTTGCATTGCATTCACATAAATCATTTTGCATTTAAGACACATTTTGCATATAGATGCATCAATTTTAAAATCGGTCATCGGGATGTCCCGCGTCATTAATACCAGAGAAAGCAAAGTCGGTCAATTCAGCACCATTACCAAACCTTCTCAAGAACTCAGTCTGGGGGCATCTCTCGACAAGTGCCAAATTCCAACACTCACACTTCACTCTCTATCATCGAAATTAACCCACCACCTTTCATCCTCCAGAAATCATTCACACTCACCATTTCCAACCGAAAACACAATAAAGTTTTTTCCATCCCCACTACCATCGCTACCCATCGACCAAAATACTCGAACAGAGAACCCCTCATTTCACTGCCTGAACCCTTATGTTTGAGTCATTTTGAACTCTCAACTTACCATCACCTGACAGCCAAGCCCTTCAACTCTACCATTCTACCCAAAGCCATTAAAAAAAACCGAAAGCCGAGCAAACCTTTGATACTCTTCTTTTGGAATCATACCTCCACATCCCAAATGCTAAACACCAATCACCATCCACAACGTTCCACCTAATCCGAAAGTGATAAGCGGCCATAAACCAACATGACAAATCATAAACCAACTTAAGAGGCAATGCAACGCGTTCACAAGAGCATTGAAAGTCATCCAAAAAGGCGACAATGCAACTCAAAGTTGAAACATGCTACAAAGGCATTCCCAGAACAATATATAAAAGTTTGGAGGGGCATCCAAACAGGAAAATAAGTCCAAAAAAGTTGTTCGAAGCCGAATGAGGTTGGGGCACCGCCACACAAAAGACCAAGATCCCGACATGACCAGTTAAGAGTCAGGGGCATCCCTTTGAAGACCAAAAAAATCAAATCATGTCGCATTCATGCATTTAGTTGCATTCATCTTGCATTGAATCATTCTTGCATACGTCATACATTTAGATTAAGTGCATACACCAAAATCACCATGCATTTAGGATAGACACATGCATTTAGATATAAAATTAGATGCATTCATGCATTTTCGCTTGTACATAGCAGGTCTACGAAAGGGATCGAAGAGCCTCAGCCATGGGGGCAACAACAAGACGGCCAACCTTAGTCTTAGAGGAGGCCAAACACAAAGATGATGTTGAAACATCAATAAAAGGTAACAGTGACAAATTTTGTGAACATTTACTGATTAATGTTTTTTTTTCATTTTCAGGTCATACATCTCCGCCAGTAGAGCAGCAGAAATAGCCTTTTTCAGATCTTGCCTTCGCCATCGTTGATAGGCCAACATTTCTAGATTTTGCTTTACTGCTGATGGTGCATCAGTATAGACATCCTGAAGATCTCGTTTCTCCGTTGATGGTGCAACAGATCCGATCCTTTCCCCAAGCAGATCGAATTTCTATTCAGGTATTGGTTCTCTGCTGATGGTGTAGCTAGACCTAACTTTTTCCTCAAGCTACTTTTTTGTACACTTACAACAAAAAAATCAAATCAAATAAAATAAAAAATAAAAAAATCATCAGAAGAAATAAAAAAATCAAAAATAAAAAAGAGTAAAAATCAAAAATTGAAAAAATGAAATGAAAAATCAAAAGAAAATTTATCAACTTTCATCGCCCGATCTAGTCTCTTCGCTGATGGAGTGGCTAGGCACAAGCTATCGTCGTCCTTAGATCCTGCTCTCCGCTGATGGTGTAACCAGTTCCAGGTCGTTATCGCCCGATCTAGTCTCTCCGCTGATGGAGTAGCTAGGTACAAGCTATCGTCGTCCTCAGATCCTGCTCTCCGCTGATGGTGTAGCCAGTTTTGGGTCGTTATCGCCCGATCTAGTCTCTCCGCTGATGGAGTGGCTAGGTACAAGCTATCATCGTCCTTAGATCCTGCTCTCCGCTGATGGTGTAGCCGGTTCCAAGTCGTTATCGCCCGATCTAGTCTCTCCGCTGATGGAGTGGCTAGGAACAAGCTATCGCCGTCCTGAGATCCTGCTTTCCGCTGATGGTGTAGCCGGTTCTAGGTCGTTATCGCCCGATCCAGTCCCTCTGCTGATGGAGTAGCTAGGTCCAAGTTGCTGTTATCCTGCTCTCCGCTGATGGTGTAGCCGGTTCTAGGTCATCATTATCCGATCCAGTCCTCCGCTGATGGAGTGGCTAGGTCCAAGCTGCTGTCGTCCTCTAATCTTGCTCTTCGCTGATGGTGTAGCCAATTCCTTGTCGTCATTATCCGATCCAGTCCCTCCGATGATGGAGTGGATAGGTCCAAGTTGTTGTTATCCTGTTCTTCGCTGATGGTGTAGCCGGTTCTAGGTCATCATTATCCGATCCAGTCCTCCGCTGATGGAGTGGCTAGGTCCAAGCTGCTGTCATCCTCTAATCTTGCTCTTCGCTGATGGTGTAGCCGATTCCTGGTCGTCATTATCCGATCCAGTCCCTCCGCTGATGAAGTGGCTAGGTCTAAGTTGCTGCTATCTTGCTTCTCCGCTGATGGTGTAGTCGATTCCTGGTCGTCATTATCCGATCCAGTCCCTCCGCTGATGGAGTGGCTAGGTCTAAGTTGCTGCTATCTTGCTTCTCCATTGATGGTGTAGTAGGGTTCCAGTTAATGTTCTACTCCTCCGTTAATGGCGAGGTTAGATCAAACTTTACTGATTTTCAAGTTCTCTTTATTAATGTTGTAGCTAAAAAAAGAAGAAAGGAAAAAATCAAAGAAAAAATGAAAAAAACAAAAATAAAATTCAAAAAAAGAGAAAAAAAGAAAAAAAAAGAATAGAAAAAAAGGAAAAAAAAACAAAAAAGGAAAAAAAAGGAAAATCAAAATCAGCTTTCAATCTTTTGATCCTGCCTCTTCGTCAGAGTTGTAGTTGGATCAAACATCAGAACTTTCATCCACCGATCCTGTCGCTTTGTCAGTGTTGCAGCCAGATCTAATTTTGTAGACCCTGCCTCTTCGTCGGTGTTGCAGCTGGGTCAAGTTTTCTTTAGGTATTATCACCGTCAATAATGTAGCAAGTGGAACTCATTTTGCTTCCCCAACAGACAACCCTCTATTTTGAAGATTTTGCTTCCCAAGAGTGACAAGGTAGATCAACCAAGATAAGAAAGAAGACATGCATCAAACAGAAATAAGATCTATCGAGGGAAGAAGACATACGTCAAGAGGGGAGAAGCTCAGCCGGACCGGACAAAACGGGTCATTTTTAGTCTTTGCTCTATTGTCGTTACACAACAATGAGCAAAGAGGGGCAACTGTAATAACCCGTTTTGACCCGACCCAAACAAAACCCACTCACCCATACAAACCTAAATCCATAACCCGAGCCGGATTTGACCCATGACCGACCCGAAAACCAAGCTCGACCTGAAAACTAAAACCCTAACCCTAAATTAAGATGTCGCCTTCGTTTCCCTTGCCACAACCGCCTCCCATCACCGTTATCCTCACCGGTAACCACCAAAATCCAAAATCCAACCAAAACCCCTAAATAAAATTAACCCTAAACCATCTGTCAACCTAACCAAACAATACCCATACCCCTAACCTTACCAACCCGGCAACATCCCCAAAGATCCAGGATTACAACCATCACTAGAGATCTACATCAGATTAAAATAAGGAGAGTTGTTATGTAAAGATTGGTTTATAAAAACCGAAAAAATCTTGTAACAAATGGGGTCTTTTTTTGTTCAAAAAACCAGAGAAATGGGGCTTTTATTCTGAAAAAAAAAATTATAAAGGAGGAAGCACTTTTAGATCGAAAAAAATCAAAAATTTCAGAAGAAAAAATTTTGAGACGAAAATCCTTCTCTTGTTTTCTTTTTTGTTTGAACTCTAAAACCTTCTTTAAACAAAATCCCATTTCGAAAGAAAAAAAAGAGGGTAAAAGGTTTGAACCTCACCTGTATCGGTAGCGCCGCCGTTACTCTGCCGCCGCAAGGCCTCTGTGCCGATGAGCGGCATGAAGAAGATGAGCGGCACTGTTGTGAGGTTGAGAGAATGAGAGCTTAGGGTTAGGTTTAGTTTTTATTCTAATCTGATCGAAAAAATAATAACCCATGTTTGATTTTAAACCGGCCAAAATGAAACGACATCGTTTCAGTAGCCACAACCCGCGCGGTGACACGGATCTGGGAAGGATCTGTGTTTTTTGGTTAAGGGGAAAATTACGCCCTTGGTCCCTAATCCTCTTTCTCGCCTCTGTTTCTTTCCCTTTTTCATTTTAATTTCGCCTCTTTATTTCTGTTTTATTTTAATTTGGTCACCTGTTTATTTAATTTTCAGCCCCTTATTTGTTGTCATTTATAGTTATGCCCATGCATGTTGCATTTGTTTCATTTCAGTCCTTGTTGTTTTTGTTTATGCCATGTAAATATTTAATCCATGCATTTTAGTCATCTTTATGTCATTACCATGCAATTAAATACTAGTGCATTTTAATTCTTAGCATTTATTTACATCATGCTTTGTATATATCTTAATTCATGTATTATTATTGTTATTATCATCATCTTCATTATTATTATTATTATTATTGTTATTGTTATTATTATATTTTATGTGTTAGATTCGTTTTATTCATGCGATTGATATTTATGTATTTATGGTAGATTAGTAGGTTATCATGTTAGTATTTGTTTATATTTTTATCTTATTGTATTTATTTATGGTTGCCATATTTTGAGTTGCATTTCAGATATATTATTGTCAATGCGGTGCCCTTTTATCCGAGCGTAAACGGGGCCAGTATCAGGCGTAGTGATGGTGGTTGGGCGTTTACTCTCGGATAACGGGGCCATTAAAATCTACTCGCACTTATAATCAAATGTTAATTTAATCGTCACTTTAATCCGAAAAGTTTAATATTAATAGAGCGGTAATTATTAAAGTACCAATTTTAGGCGGTGTGGGGGTGCTAACCCTTCCCTATCCATAACCGACTCCCGAACCCGACATTTTGAAATCTCTGGTTTTTACGGTGTCCGGTCCACCTTGAGTGGCCGGTGGCGACTCCATTTTTAAATAAAATACGGTTTTTCTAAAATCCCACAGAAGACATCATTTTTAAAATAAAAAATACCCCTTTTTTGCGAGAGGGACATCGCTACAAGGGGCAATTGTCAAACGAGTGGCATCCTCTACAACATGCACAAACAACGGGCGTTTCTTGGTTTTGCTGAACTTGTCAGGCACTTGCATTGATGTAATCATGTTTTTCAAGTTAGAAATCTATGCCGAGAGTGTTGTATAGGCATCATTTTCATGCTTTTCATATCGTTTTTGCTTATGGACAGCTCTTGGAGTTGGATATTGGTAGTTATAAGTGGGAAAATGTAGTCATCATCATACCATATGTGGCTGCCCATACTCTTTATTAAAGATTTCCTAAAAAAGAAAAAAAATAATGATCAAAATATAAAAAAACAAAGTTAGTAAAATGAAAACAAAAAAACAAGTAAAAATTAAAGCAATAAATTCTGTCGCAATCCCCTGATCTGGTCCTATTTTTTCGGGCTGGCATTGCCAAGGGTTCTTGGCATAACTCTTCTAGCATCCTATTGCCAATGGTGCTTGACTTTTCTCTTTTGGTCCTTCGCTGCCAACAGTAACTCGACATTCTCTCTGGCATTCTTTCATGTGTTTCATTTCTGGGCCAAATACTATGCCAAACCTATAAAATTGCCAACAAAACAACCATTCACACTGGCATAGACAAAATTTTGAACTCCTTATGCAAATGCATGATTTTAATAACCTTATGCAACTAAATGTACCTAAAAACAAGCAAAAGCATTGTAAGATTGGCATTAAAAACAGTACTTTTTGAGAAGTAACACGTACCGATATGGGGTGGTAGCATATTGGTACGCCTTTGTTATAAGGGAGGCATATTGTGAGGGGTGTACCAGTACGCCTTTTCGTGTATCTGTACCCCTTGCTTGTTTAGAATTCTAGTAATGCTTTGGCGTACCGGTACGCTAGGGGCGTATTGGTACGCACTGTGCTTTACTTGAGAGAGGCTTAGTGTACCGGTATACGTATATAAGAGTACCATTACAAGGGTAGATCGGTACGAAATGATCCTAGTACCGATGATGTGTACCAGTACGGCTTGTGGTATAATGCTTTCGAACCTAGTTAGTGTATCGGTACTCATGGGAGAGTATCAATACCTAGAGGGTAGTACCAATACTCACATTGGAGTATCGATACTCGATGGGCAATCTGCCCAAGAAAGTTAAGTTCGTATTTAGGGGTTCTATAATTCGAGGTAAAGGGCCCTAGGGGTCTATTAGGGTGTAAAATGAATATTAAAGCTGAGAAATGTAGAGTTAAACCCCGTGTGTGAAATATATGGCTAATGGCTTGGTAACTATTGAGTGGATAGCTTGTTTGATCACCCATAGAGATCCGTGGTGGACCGGTTGATGCTGCGTGTAAGATTGGAGTCGTTGTTGTGTGCTGAAGATATGTCTATATAGGCTGGTTGCCGCGAATAATAAGACAACCTAGCAAGAAAAGCGTATATGAACCCTAAAGACATATATTAATTAGTGTAACAAATGAGTCATGCCTTGGGGCATTGGTAATGGTTGGCTGGATGCATTTTATCTTTCGGTGAGATATATTGATGCTCGAGGGAGCTTGTGTTAACGTATGTGTCTTGGTTAGGAATTCGAATGTCCTAGAGTCAGTGCAAGGGCATTTAAATAAGGGGATGCGTACTCCGGGCTATGTGATCGAGTACACCCAATGTATTCATGGGCTATATGATCTGGATGCGGTCCGGAACCTATCCTTGTGCTATGTGATCAGGATATGGAAATACAACACGGGGGTTGTGTGAGCTCGAGTAACTCGAAGGGCTTTGTGAGCTTGAGTAACCTGATTGGCTATGTGACCTCAGGAAAAGACTACTTGTGGCTATTATGATCCAAGTATGTCTAGGACGTATTTGTGGCTATAGTGATCCGGATATGATCCTAACCCGACTATTATGTGATCACGGGTAACTCGACGGCTGTGTGAGCACATGAAAATAGTATGGCTTCGTTGGCCATTAGGGAATATATGCCATTTACATTGTTGTATGGATGATAGATATTGGCTATTTTACCCTTGGGTTATGTGATCTGGGTGGGGTTGTTACTCGATGGGCTATGTGAGCTCGAGTAATTCGAGGGGCCGTGTGATTTCGAGCATGGGCTAGATAACCCTAGGGCTATGTGATCAGGGTAAGAGACGTAACTCAATGGTCGGTGGGACCTCGCGTATGGTAAGCCTGAAATGGCGTAGTGGTTCACTTGCAATTGTGGTATCTTAAGACAATTGTAAGCTCTAGCTAGGATAGGCTAGAAGATGATCCTTAGATGTTGAGAAGCCTTTATGTGCACTCTTGATTATATTATCATGCATGCTTGTTTTATGATATTCATGAATTACGGTAGAGTAGAAATGTACCACTGAGCTTTGTTAGCTCAGCGTGCGAATCGTGGTTTTTCTGTGCGTAGGTTGACAGGTTGCTTTTGGAGGAGCACATCATGGAGGATTCCCCAGCACCGAGCGAGTTCAGAGTATAGTACTTGATGTTTAGCTTGGACTGATTGTATTCATAGGACCTTACCACAGTCGAGTCTGTATTTTATTTTGATTTACTACTATTTGGCCAAACAGTGTATTTTATTTGGAACTATATTTTGTAAACCCTTTTAATCTCATTATCTACGTAGATTTTATGGTAATAGATTGTTTTGAGAATAGTCAACTTACGGTCTTAAATTGAGAAATTTTAATAGGTCAATTTTGGGTGACCCAAATATGACGCTCTAGATCCAGGACGGGATTGGGGTGTTACATTTAGTGGTATCAGAGCTTAGGTTTAGTCGGTTATAGGAAGCCCCATGGTGGTATACAAGTCCTTAAATTTAAGTGTACTTTATAAGACTGGGAATCCTGATGTGCACCTTGTTTGTTGTGTTTTATAAAAGGAGTTGATAGAAGGTAAAACCGGTAGTGGAGAGGCGGGTCACTTTCGTGACCTTACCTCTGCCCTCTTACGTGTGGTGCAAGCTATTCCGAGGCAATCTGAGACGCCTCGCAAGACCCTTGTAGAGAGGCTTCATCGTTTGGGCCTAAGAATTTTGAAAGCTCCGATCAAGGCTGACCAGTGGTTGCGCGACACACAGAGAATCTTGAGACCGATGAAAGGAAGCCCAGAAGATGATATTGATTGCATTGTTTCCCTTTTAAAGGGCAATACATACGAGTGGTGGGAGACCGTAGAGTTGGGTCTACAGCCTGCGCTCCTGACATGTGATATCTTTGTGGATGGGTTTCAAAAGCAGTACATCAGTGAGGTACATATGGATGAGATGAGGGATCAGTTTCTGCATCTAGTTTAGGGAGATTGAACGGTGTTTTCTTCTGAGCAAGAGTTCTTGTGTTTGAGCCGTTATGCTTCAGAGTTGGTTGCCACAGAAGAGTTGAGGTGCAAGAGGTTCAGACAAGGCTTGAATGTTGACCTTCAGTTGCATATGACAGAGGGTCTGCTTGGGGCATTCTCTGAGTTAGCCAATAGCGCGAAGGGGCTTGAACGGTTTCAGAGTTCAGCATCCAATTAGTTCAAGAATTTTAGTGGTCGTGATGTGGAGACCCAGAATATCGTGGATCCTTCTCTCTATCCGCATAAAAGGTTTTGTGCTTTAAAGAGTTTGAAGAGAGTTGCATCAAACCAGTTACCGAGGGTCAGCTCAGGATCTAGATCAAGGGTTCGTAGAGGCTCATTAATTTCTACTCCAAAAGGGAGTACTGATGGTTCTGTTGGAGCATCGTTTCCACCAACATGAGAGAATTGTGGCAGGCATCACCTAGGAGAGTGATTCTTGCTTCGGAGGGTTTGCTATAGGTGCTGGGGACCAGGGTATATGGCAAATGACTGCCCAATCATGGATGATGATTCATTATTTCAGTCACAGAGGTTGGTTGCTTCCCGCCGTGATCAGAGTTTTGTTAGAGGTAGAGTTAGGGCACCGTCAGGTTATCGAGGTGGAGGTTCTGTGAGATCCACCGCCAGGGTTGGCACGCGAGGCGTTGCTAGACAATCTACTACTCAGATTAAAGTTGACAGCGTTGTGACCGAGAATATGTCAGGTAATTAAGTTTTGTATTGGTTTCAGCTGTTGCGTTAGCCGTTTAGCTCTTTAGGTGTGTAATAACCGGTTCTTGTGATGTGCATCTTGGTAAATCCTGGGTTTGTTGTTGCTTTAGATGGTAAATAGAATTGCATCCTTTGCTATATAAGGTTTTTATCGTAGATGGTTATCGAGAGTGCAAGTGTGTCGTAGGATGTGGGCGAGCAGTTATAAGGTTTTAGATTGCTTGAATCTGGTTGTTAGTGTCAGTTGTGTAGGATCTTAACCTCTCTAAGGTGAACGTTGTGCTTCGTAGTGCTAGCTCAAGGAAGGTTATATAGGTTGTAAAGTGTTCTTAGCTTGCGTTGTAGACGTGAGGATTAGGAGTTCCTATTCTTAGTGTTGTGGGTGTTTTGAGGGTATGGAGGTTCCCTTGGTGAATGAGCAATCTTACAGGTTGATTGTGGTTTATAACAGCGATAAAGGTAAGGTTGAGTTCGTTGTTAGTGTCCATTGCTTTGTGGTATGGTACTTAAGCGACCAATTGGGTGTCGTTGCCAAGTGCTTTGCCGAGATCGTACCCACATAGGAGTAGCTTGTATGGTGGCTTTGGATATGTTGAGCTGTAGTGTAGTAGTGAAAGATTGCTGCCAGTTTCGTGAGATCGGCGACCTTGTTTTGGCCATAAAATGTGAGAGCTTCACGTGTTGTTTGTCAGAGTAAAGGTACTATAGATCAGGTTAAATAAAGGTTGTGATAAACATGGTTGAAGCCCTAAGGGCGAGTCGTGAGAATAGTAGCTTAACTTGTGCACCTGTTGAGCTAGATTTTGTGGGGTTGGAAGATTGCCCAATTGAGTTCGATCAAAGTTTTTATCGGTTAAGGCAAACAGTGTGGAAGTTATCAGAGTGACGCAGCGAAAATGTGGATCAATAGTTGTGTTGAGGGTAACCAGATGATTGCTTTGTAAAGAAATATTTTTAGACGGACCAGTTGCCGATCCTTGAGAACAATCAAATGGCTTTCCACATCTAATGGTTGGGACCAAGGCAAGGGTTAGGAAGAAGGTGTTTAGACCTTCGCAAGTAGAATGGCTAAGTTTTGGGTTGCTCGTATGAGTTCCTAAGTGACGGTGGTCATTTCTCGGAACCAAGTGGTTGGAATCGAGAGTGGTTGTTGACCCTATTGAAAACAGTTTGATAAAGCAAAGTTTAAATCTCGTCTTGGTGGCCCAAGTCTAGGAAAAGAGCTGTTGGATTCAAGGTAGATTGATGATAATGATCGGTTGTTAGGGTTTTGCTTGTCCTTTAATGGTTTGACCGGGATATGGTTGTTGGACATGATGCTTTCCTGGCAGTGCTTTGTGAGAGTGGTACTGCGTTTTATATATAGATGAAGTCTAAGTTAGTTTGTGGTTGACGGATGCTTGTAGAATGGTTGGTTAGCCGAGATAGAATTCGATAAAAGTGAGTTCTTTAAGTGAATGTTTGAACAACGTGGGTTGGGGTTGGTTATGTTACCATGCTTAGCGGTTCACCATAAGTGTTGTTAGCTACTAAAAATGAGTCGTGGGAACCTTAGGAGAAGTGTTGAGAGCGTGTGATTTAATGCTATGGTTCGGATTAAGGTAGATCGAGAAAGAACTCTCCTTAATCAAGGTGATCCTGTTTGAATGATGAAGTGGTTAGATCTGTTTTGGTTACATCTCTCTTGTATCCATCTAAATTTCGATGATGAAATTTCTTAAAGGAGTAGAGAGTTGTAACGACCTAGATTTTCTAGTCAATAATGGGCGTGTTCGGGTATGTTGGGCCTTGTCGTTGGCTTTTATGGGCCTTCATGTGTTATTGGGCTTGGGTGATGGGTAAATGGTTGATGAAGTAAATGTTATGAAGGGCAATAAGGTAAATTGCTTTAGGGAGGACAAGAACGCTGATGCCTCTTTAGTTTCTCTGCATAATATAGGGAGGATGAAGTCACCCTTATTCCCATTTCATCCCTATCATCTTTCCCCCAAAACACCCATCCAAACTAATGGAAACTTGTTGTTTTAGAGTGTAAATCTCGGGTTGGCCATCAAGGGGGAGTTTATCAGCATCAAAGGATCTCTATTTCGAGCTAAGTATCTTCAGCATTGGTGGAAGTTGGGTTTGAAGCTTGGAGCAAGGAAAAAGAGGGGAAGAAGCTTGGTTGTTGCCTTAGTTCGTGAATCTTTGCTTAAGGTCAGTACATCTATGACTCCTACATTTCATGAGCTTCATAAGATGATTGCTTTGCTTGGTTTTATGTTCATGAGTAGCAAAGTAGGGTTCTTGAACTTTAAAACCCCTTTAATGGTTAATCACGTTTTGGGTGTTAATAACGGGTTAAATTAGTAGAAAATCACCCTATAAACCTCCAATAATCTGTAAGAACATTTTGGGACTTAACCATGCAGGTTAAGTGTTGGGATGGTGAAATCCTGAGCTCTAGAATTTGAAATCTAGGCTCACGTACCAATACGGGGTGGTAGCGTATCGATACATCTTTGTTATAAGGGAGACAGATTGTGAGGGGCGTGCTGGTATACCTTCCCGTGTATCAGTACCCCTTGTTTGTTTAGAATTCCAATAATGCTTTGGCGTATCGGTACGCTAGGGGCGTATCAGTACGCACTGTTGCTTTGCCTGGGAGAGGCTTAGCATACCGGTACGCGTCTGTGGGGGTACCGGTACAAGGGTGGATCGGTACGGGGTGATCTTAGTACCGATGATGCGTATTGGTACAGCACGGAGCTTATTGGTATAACTTGTGGTATAATGCTTTCGAACCTAGTTAGCGTATCGGTACTTATGAGGGAGTATCGATACCTAGATGGTAGTACTGATACTCACCTTAGAGTATCGATACTCGCTGGGCAATCTGCCCAAGAAAGTTGAGTTCGTATTTAGGGGTTCTATAATTCGAGGTAAAGGGCCCTAGGGGTCTGTTAGGGTGTAAAATGAATACTAAAGCTGAGAAATGTAAAGTTAAACCCCGTGTGTGAAATATATGGCTAATGGCTTGGTAACTATTGAGTAGATAGCTTGTTTGATCACCCATAGAGATCCGTGGTGGATCGGTTAATACTACGTGGAAGATCAAAGCCCTTGTTGTGTGCTGAAAGGATGCCCATATAGGCTGGTTGCCGCGAATAATAAGATAACTTAACAAGAAAAGCGTAAATGAACCCTAAAGACATATATTAATTAGTGTAACAAATGAGTCATGCCTTGGGGCATTGGTAATTGTTGGCTGGATGCCTTTTATCTTTTTGTGAGATATATTGATGCTCGGGGGAGTATGTGTTAACGTATGTGTCTTGGTTAAGAATTTGGATGTCCTAGAGTCAGTGCAAGGGTACTTAAATAAGGGGATAGGTACTCCGGGCTATGTGATCGAGTACACCCGACATATCCATGGGCTATGTGATCTGGATGCGGTCCGAAACCTATCCTTGGGCTATGTGATCAGGATATGGATATGTGATCTCGAGTAACCTGATTGGCTATGTAACCTCAAGAAAATACTGCTTGTGGCTATTGTGATCCAAGTATGTCTAGGACGTATCTGTGGTTATAGTGATCTGGATATGATCCTAACCTGACATTATATGATCACGGGTAACCCGACGGTTGTGTGAGCACGGGAAAATAGTAGGGCTTCGTTGGCCATTAGAGAATGTATGTCATTTACATTGTTGTATAGATGATGGATGTTGGCTATTTTACCCTTGGGCTATGTGATCAGAGTAGGGTTGTTACTCGACGGGCTATGTGAGCTCGAGTAACTCGATGAGCTGTGTGATCTTGAGTATGGGCTAGATAACCCTTAGGCTATGTGATCAGGGTAAGAAACGTAACTCAATGGTCGGTGGGACCTCGCGTATGGTAAGCTTGAGATGGCTTAGTGGTCTTCTTGAAATAGTATTATCTTGAGACAGTTGTAAGCTCTAGCTAGGATAGGCTAGAAGATGATCCTTAGATGTTGAGAAGCCTTTCTGTACACTCTTGATTATATTATCATGCATGCTTGTTTTATGATATGCATGAATTACGGTAGAGTAGAAATGTACCACTGAGCTTTGTTAGCTCAGCGTGCAGAATTGTGGTTTTTCCGTGCGTAGGTTGACAGGTTGCTTTTGGAGGAGCACATCAAGGAGGATTTCGCAGCACCAAGCCAATTCAGAGTACAATACTTGATGTTTAGCTTGGACTTATTGTATTCATAGGACCTTACCACAGTCGAGTCTGTATTTTATTTTGATTTACTACTATTTGGCCAAACGGTGTATTTTATTTGGAACTATATCTTGTAAACCCTTTTAATCTCATTATCTACGTGGATTTTATGGTTGACCTGAATGTGACGTTCTAGATCCGGGACGAGATTGGGGTGTTACAGTAACCAACTCCTGAACCTAAACTTTTTGAATCTCTGGTTAATTTTTATGGTGTCCAGCCTATCAAAATGGTCGGTGGCGACTCAATCCTCCATTCTTAAAATTTTTTACGGTATTCTACTCGGAGTGTCATCCCGATCTCTGAGTGACATCTTCTTTGATTCCGTAAAATATTTCAATCTTTATTAAAAAAAACCTCTACGACAACTAGGTACCAGATTTCTTATGAGTTTGGTATGATATAAAGCAATCCTTTAAAATTTTAAGTTATAACACGATTTCTTACAATAAGCTTAGAGGGTTTTCGATTTGGTGAGCTCGAGTAATAATTTGTGTTATTACCTTTTTTGACGGTTTCTATAATAATTTATGTAGGTCACATAACAATTTGTGTAGGTATCATATTTCTTACGAGTTTGATAAAATATAAAGTTATCCTTTAAGAGTTTATGCTATAACACAATTTCTTACCATAAGTTTTGTTAGTTTTAGATTTGGTGATATGGGTACGAATTTGTGCTATTATCTTTTTCTTACCGATTTTACAAAATTTTATGTAGGTTTGTAATAATTTTTGTAGGTACCCTATTTCTTATGAGTTTGGTAACGAATAAAGTTATCCTTTAAGAGTTTATGTTATAACACAATTTCTTACCATAAGTTTCACTGGTTTTAGATTGGCATAAAGTCAAAAAATACCCCCAACGTTTGATTGAATAGTCACTTTGGCCCCTATTCTTTTTTTGGAGCAATTAAACCCTCAACGTTTCATTTTGTGTCAAAATGGCCCCCCACGGATGAAATTGTTAGAAAACCGACGGTAAACAGTTTGAAATAACTTGACATAATGATAAGTCAACAAAAAAATATTTTATATTTTATAAAATTATTTTTTTAACTGATGTAACTTTTTTTCAAGTCAACACATTTGTCTATATGATACTGCCATATCAGCATGCACTGCCATATAGGTTTGTCACATCATTTCAAGCCATTTACCATCAGTTGACTGACAGTTTTCATCTGCAAAGGGGCCATTTTGACCTAAAATGAAACATTGAGGGTTGAATTGCTCCAAAAAGAGAATAAGGGCCAAAATGACTATTCAATCAAACGTTGGGGGTATTTTTTGACCTTATGCCTTTTAGATTTGGTGATATGGGGTAAGAATTTGTGTTATTACCTTTTGTCTTACCTGTTATATAATAATTTATGTAGGTTTCGTAACAATTTGTGTAGGTACCCTATTTCTTATGAATTTGATAACAAATAGAGTTATCCTTTAAGATTTAATGTTATAACACAATTTCTTACAATAAGTTTTGTTAGTTTTAGATTTGGTGATATAGGGCAAGAATTTGTGTTATTACCTTTTTTCTTAATGGTACTATAATAATTTATGTCGGTTTCAAAACAATTTGTGTAGGTTCCCTATTTCTTATGAGTTTGGTAACAAATAGAGTTATCCTTTAAGATTTAATGTTATATCATAATTTCTTACAATAAGTTTCGTTGATTTTAGATTTGAAGATATATGGTAAGAATTTGTGTTATTAACTTTTTCTTACTGGTTCTATAATACTTTATGTAGGTTTCGTAATAATTTCTGTAGGTACCCTACTTCTTATAAGTATGGTAAGATATAAAGTTATCCTTTAAGAGTTTATGTTATACCATAATTTTCTACCATAAGTTTCGATGGTTTTAGATTTGGTGTTATGAGATAAGAATTTGTGTTTTTGTCATTTTTCTTACCGGTTCTATAATAATTTATGTAGGTTTTGACATTTCGTAACAATTTGTGTAGGTGCCCTATTTCTTATGAGTTTGGTAACAAATAGAGTTATCATTTAAGATTTAATATTATAACACAATTTCTTACCATAAGTTTCGCTGGTTTTAGATTTGGTGATATGAGGTAAGAATTTGTGTTATTGTCGTTTTCTTATCGGTTCTATAATAATTTATGTAGGTTTTGACATTTCGTAACAATTTGTGTAGGTGCCCTATTTCTTATGAGTTTGGTAACAAATAGAGTTATCTTTTAAGATTTAATGTTATAACACAATTTCTTGCCATAAGTTTCGTTGGTTTTAGATTTGGTGATATGGGGTAAGAATTTGTGTTATTACCTTTTTTACCAGTTCTATAAAAAAATATGTATGTTTTGTAACAATTTGTGTATGTACCATATTTTTAATGAGTTTGGTAGGAAATAGAGGTATCCAAGATTTTATGTTATAACACAATTTCTTACCATAAGTTTACATGGTTTTCCAGTTGGTGATCTCGGGTAACAATTTGTGCTATTATCTTTTGTCTTACGAGTTCTGTAATAATTGTTGTAGGTGTAACAAAGAATGTTATCTTCTACGATTTTATGTAACTACCATAATTCTTATGAGTTGGGTAAAAGTTTGGTAGCAATTTATGTAACTACCCTAATTCTTATGAGTTGGGTAACAAAGAATGTTATCTTCTACGATTTTATGTCATAACACAATTTCTTACACATTTTTTACGGGTAAGAAATTGTCGTGTAAGAAATTGTGTTATCACATATTTTACTACCATTTGTGTAGGGTTTTATGTCGGTTCTAGAAGAATTTGTGTACTTACCCAAAATCTAATGAGTTGAGTAAGAAATAATGTTATCCTCTAAGAGTTATAAAAGAATTTCTTACCATAAGTTGAAAGGGTTTTGGATTTGGTGATATTGAGTAAGAATTTGTGTTATAACTTTTTTTCTAACAATTAGTGTAATAATATAAGTAGGTTCCGTAAGAACTTATGTAGCAACACAAAACCTTATGCATTTTGTAAGAATTAATGTTATAGGGTAACCATCTAGGTTATTACACAATTTCTTACCCTGGTAAGCATTTGTGTAACTACTATTTTTCTTACAGTTACTATAAGCATTTATGTTACCACCTTTTAAGAATTTATGTTAGAACCAGATACCGGTACAACTGGTCAGCCTAATTTTAGCTTCATTTTAATATTCCTCACAACAGAACTACCGGTGTGGAAAGTGGTGAATAAAAATAAAAATATGGAAGAAGAAAAAATCTTATTAAATTTAAGGTTTAGATATAAAATTTAGGGGTTTAGATCGTAGGGTTTAGAACAATATATGAGGAGAGATTCATTTATACTAGTGTAAAATAAATAGAAATCATTTGTCCCTTTTCGGTGTCCTATTTATGCCCCATCATTAAAAGTTAGGTTTATGGTTTATGTTAAAGGTTTAATGTTAGGGTTTAGGGTTTGTGTTTAAAGTATTGGATGCATAGTGTATTGTTTGGAGTTTAGGGTTTAAGGGTTAGGATTTAGAATTTAGGGTTAGAGCTAAAGATTTGATTTTTTAGTGTTGAAAAAAAACACCAAAAAGAGACAAAAAATTATACTTGTATAACTAACTGAATTTTACACATTTTCATAAAATTTTCTATGATTAATGTTTTTACTATTCAACTGTTCAATTTATTAATATAATCATATATTTTCTTGCATGTAAATTTTCAATTCAATTTATATCTCTAACATATTGATCTAGAATAATATTTTATTAATATACTTAATTGATGAAATTTTTATATTAATCAAATATTTAAAAATGAATTGATTTTTTAACATATATTATGAATTGACTTGTGTAGCGACTATTTTTTTGGAGTCGAAGGCCGCTACGAAAAATAATAATAAATATCGTATTTAGGGGTATTTCCCGCTTTATTAAAAAATTTATTAAAAAAAAGGAATATTTAGAAAAAAAACTCGTATTTTAAAAATGGAGTCGCCACCGGCCACTGTGGTATATCGAACACTGTAAAAACAAAAACTAGAGATTTTTAAAAAATCGGGTTTGGGAGTTAGTTACGGATGGGGAAAGATTAGCACCCGCACTGCACAAAATTGGTACCAAATAAGTTCGTATCGTATTTATTAAGAAAATTAGAAAATTTAATTTAATTTAATTATTAATTCCTAAAAGCATGTTTCGAATATTAATTTTGCCTTAATCCACGATACCAAAGGAGATGACACTCCCACTAGAATACCGGGATAAGAGGCTTACACTACATGTGATAATAAAAAAACATGGTAAGTTAAATACATGAATTAATAAATATTAAAAACGTGTACATATAACTATAAATGCGATTAAAATAAAATATCCATACATAAAAAATATGAGACATGTAATATTTACTATACATTAATATACCAAAAATAACATAATGTATAACCTATACATATAATATAGATTACATAATATGATATATGTAACATATGATAATACATAATATATAATATATAATTAGTTAGTATGTACATAATATAAATATATAAAACAATACATAGATAACACGATAAAGTATACATACTAAGCATATTATATTTAGTACAAAATGTGTGTGTATATGTATATGGAAAGATAAACATTAATACATATATTAAAAAAATGAACAAAGTAAATAAATGTATATAAACGATAATATATTAAACACAAAAAAAAACAAATAAAGTACATCGAATATAATAAAAAAACACAAGTATAACAAAACATAATAAAACTAAATATACAAATAAAGGCTGAAATTAACTGAAATTAAAAGAACAGGGACCAAAAGGTAATTAATCCATAAAATCAATTTTAAATTGAAAGAAGAGGGACCTAATTGAAAAATAATAAAAAGAAGGAGGACTGAACCATAATTTACCCTTTTATATCATGTGGCAGAGAAGTTTTGAAAAATCAAAGTGGGGCGGAGGGGCTTTGGGGGTAATTTACGCATTAGAAATTTGGATTCGGCTTAAATTAGGGATGACATTGCAATTTTTTAAAAATATAGGGGGTTTAAGGGTGTAATTAAAAATTTGAAAGGACCCATGTGTAAATGTTTAGAGGCGGAAGGGTTTATTGTGTTATTAAACCATTTAAAAAATTTAGAAACCCTATAAAAAAACCTACACCGATCATTGTTTTAAATTTTTTTGTTCATTTTTTATCCCTAAGAAATAAACACCCCTCATCCCTTTTAATTAAACCTGACCAGCCTCGCAAACCCAAAAAACTCCGGCCATCCCCTGTTTTCAGAAGACGATGAACCTTAGCCGTGTCAATCCACCATCGACCGCCGCTAGTTGGCGCCGACAAGCACCAAAACGCTATCAAAATCACCATTTCCCCTTATGTTGGGCTCGATTTCTTTCAATCGAATTGCTTGCCAAGTTGTGGAGAAGTCGATTTTTGGGTGCATGTGGTGGAAGCAAAATATGGACAATTAACACAAGATTTTTAGAGTTGTTCAAGCTTCTAACAAGCTCTACATCCGCTACCTTAGCTTCCCCACTAAGGATTTCCAAATTCGCTATGAATTTCTTCCCCCTTTCTAAGCTTATGAGGCAACCCTTACAATCCTAGACGCACTCACCAAGTCTAGCATCCAAAGCTCACAAGCCGAGCTTTGGGAACACTCTTAAACAAGAGAAATTTTAAGCAAACTAAAATCCCTCTACAAGGTTGATGTTTGCACTCTAAATCTCTCACCCAAATCCTAAAACACTTGAGCATACATTGACAATTTAAGCTCACAAGTGTTGTCTATACAAAGAATGTGAAATTTAAGCTCTAAGACAATTTTTGCATCATAATGTTGTTGACAATAAGATCATTAGTTGTTGCTGAAGCTTGAAGGTCCCTTTTATACTCCCAATTGAGTTCATAGCCATTGGAGACCGTTGGGATTGAATTGGAGCCGTTGGAGACTAAATTTCTCGCAATAAATTCAGTTATGGTGCTGTCTGTATCGGTACGGGTACTAGCCGTTATGCCCATTCTGGCTGCGCGTATCGAAATACCTTAGACCATATCGGTACGATGTATCGGCACGCCTCATTCCGTTTTGGTACACCTGCAATTCAAATAGCCGTTAGGGTGGTTGAAAACAGAATCGATATACGTACAAGTGTATCGGTACGATCCTATCCGTATCGATACGCCTAGAGGCATATCGGTACGGTTTTTTACTACTAGAAAATTACTGTAGGTCAAACCCTTATATGTATCGATACGGGGTATATCGTATCGGTACGAGTGTGTTAAAATGTTAGTTTGGCTACTTTAAAACATTTAAAACATTTCCAAAACCTCTCAAAAACTTTTCAAACTTATTTTCAAGTTGTTTGGACTTAAAATAAAATTTGAAACCTTTTCAAATTAGTCCAAAACTAATTTTCAATTATTATATCAAAACAAATATCCTAACAACTCCATTTTTGATATAATAAAACCAACTTGAAAAATTGTTTTTGAGATTCTCCACCTTAGTAAATATAAAAATTGAATAAGAGATTAAATGTTGAAAATCTTATAAGCTCCCCCTTATCCATTTGAAAATTCAATTTTTCAAAATACTCTCCCCCTTTTTGTTATATCAAAAATGGTTCAAACTTTAAAGATCAATAACAATGGAGAGTTAAAAAAAATTACAAAAATAAGTTTTGTTTTAAAATTGTCTCCCCTTACTCAAGCATCACTCAAATGTTAGTCCAACATATATGACATGTAATATCCCAATTTTTGGACTAGTGACCAAATTGAAAATTTTGAAAGTTTAAGGGTTAAAGTGTGAACTTTGGAAAAGTTCAGGGACCAAAGTATAATTTTCAAAAGTTGTGTAAGTTAACCCCGTACATGAATAGTTCACCTCTGAGTGTGGCATTTTCTTGTTACCCGGATTTTTCATACGAGGCTTATATTATTAGAGTTTTTGGATCGAATGAAATTGTTAAGCGTGCTCAAACCAGAGCAGTACAGAGATGGGTGACCTAATGGGAAGGTCCCATGTTCAATATTTTGACTGATAAAAAGGATTTATTTTAGGACAATAATATTCGAAATGGATTGTGGAGATAAGATTTCTAAAAGGAAATGTATCCGATAAAATTTCCCGGTAATTATCAGTATATCGGATCGAACTGAAATTTTAAAGACAGATCCAAGAAATTATGGAAAATTCATAAAATATTATTTTATGAATATTTTATTACATTTGGTTGGATTCTAACTAGATTTAGTTAGATGGTGATGGAATGGCAATTTTCAAGTCTTGTTAGTAAATAAAGTCTGGTTGGAGGGCAAATTGGACATTTGCCATGGATGGCATTTTTGAAATATTTTGAAACTTTGAGGGCAATTTTGGAAGAAGGTTTACACATGGATTAAATCATGGCCATTGATTTTTGATGAGATTGAATCATGGCCATTAGATTAAAAGGGCAAGATGGTAATTACACTAGTTAAATGAATTTTAAATTCATTTAATATGACACTTGGATTAAATATATTAAAAGATGATAAAAAATCATCTTAAACCCCCCAAGAGCTGTTCGAAACTCAGCAACAAGGAAGAAGAAGGAAATTTCAAATTTTCAAGCCAAATTTTGAAGAATTCAAGACTAATTTCAAGCAAACTTTATTTAGGTAAATTGTTCTACATTCAATTCTCTTTATTTTGATAGTATTTTTACATAATAAAAGTCAAGTATGAGTTATGTCATGGATGAAGATTGGTTTTGGAAATTGAAGTTGATGATGGAATTAGACTTGTAGTTAGTTAAATTGATGATTTAAACATGGAATTAAGGTTGAAATTGGATAAATTCCATGTTAGAGATTATAAACCATAACCTTAAGATTTGGGGGTTTTGGTTAGGAAGTTAAAGTAAGGATGGAATTGATTGAATTATGATGTTAGAAGACCTATTTTGATGATATGTTGAATAATTTCCCAAGTTGAAAATTTAGGGGTTATTTCGAAATTATGGAAAATTAGGGGAAATTATTGTAAATTTTATTTTAGCATTGGAATCATTGAATTATGGTGGAAGTGGCTTGAGTTGGTGATTAGGGACCAAAATGAAATTGTTTAGAAATTCAAGGATCAATTCGGTAATTTAGTAAAAATTAGGGATTGGTTTTGAATTTATGGAAAATTGATAGAATTGAATATTTAAGGATGTTATGAAAGTTGAGAGATTGAAATGTCAGGAAAGGAAAATTTAGGGACCTATTTCGAAAATAAAAGAATCTTGAAGGACTAAGTTGGATAAAGTTGAAAGTTATAGGGAAATTCTAGAAATGATGGAAATGAGTAAAGAATTAATTTGTACATGAATTAAGTGTACAAATATGGTATAGTGACTAAAATATCACTTTTATAAAGTTTGAGGACTAAAAGGATAATAGTCCAAAATAAGTAAATAGTAATGGAAATTGTTCAAATTGAGCTTGAACAATTGATTGATGTTCAAAATGGTCACTAAGGACCCAGGGACCCATTCGGCAATCACATGAAAATTTGGGAAAAATTTCAGAAATATTTTATATTCGAATAAAAATGTCTTCAATTGAGTTAGTAATGTTAGATTTAAGTCTAACAAAGAATAGTGATAAAATGTGTTCGATTGGTCTTCTACAGTTCAAAAGGAGTTTGAGGAAGACCCGAGTAACAAAAAGAAGGAAAATAATATCGAGTAAGCTTAGTGAGGCTGTCTGGCATAAACAGATGAGTGCATTTTTACATGCTTGCATATTGATGAAAAGGGGAAGACTTGTGATAAGTCGGCCCTAAATTGAAAATGATATTGCATTACTATACGAAATTTGATTTGGTGCATATTTCAGTAAATGCAAGCTTCAATAGAATACGAGGTAAGAATTTTATTATGCATAATGGCAATGCATGTCTATACATGGAATATGGATAATAACAAAGATTAAAATGAAACAAGATACACCCTAGGGTGCAAATGCACTAGTGAGGTGTTTTTAATATAAGGAGCAAAGAGCATCCTCCTGAATACGTACTCTATAATGCACTTCGGTGCAGATAGGCTACGGGGTTTCCATGGGCCTCTAGCCAAACACAGTGATAATAATAACAAGATGATTACATATTAGATCATGAGCATGCAAATGACTGCATAATGATACATGATTTATATGACATAAGTGATATATGATCTACGTGATACAGATGTTACATAGTTACATGACAAAAAAGTACATTACATATGATAGAAATGTAACATGATACATGATTTACTTGACAAAGATAATACATGACTCATATGTCAATATGACACATGATTTACATGTTAGAGATGATGCATGATTTATATGATAGTATGATACAAGATTTATATGGTAATAATGATACATGATATAGTGACATTTTGACATATTGCCATTATAGAGAAATTTTATGCACTTTATACATGATATATTGAACTGTATTATTTCTTGTTTTGATAAACTGTTTAGAATGCCTCACTGGGTTCGTACTTAGCGTGTGATGTTGTTTCACACGTAGGTTCTCCGAGATAGATTTAAGGAGGAGCTGACATTTTGGAATATCAAGTTATTAAAGTAACTACAATATGTACATCTTAAAAGTAGTTTGATATCTAGTGGCATGTACAAATTTTATAAGTATATGTTGGTATGTATCTTAAATGAGTAAAATGGTTTGTAAACCTAAGTTTATGACGTATTATATGTTATTGGGGATGCATGGAATTGATGAAATGGTTTGCTAGAAATGACTATGAATTTTGATATAGTTAAAATGATGTTTGACCCTAATCGCGTAGAAACCTTAAAATCAAGAAATGGTCTAGGCAGTGTACATAGTTTTCATCCTGAATAGTTTTTATATTTCAAAAACTTAGATATAAATTTTATAAAACAATTCAGGATCAAAACTAGCTGCAATAGACCGACATAGTTTTTAATTGAATACCGAGAAAAGGGTTAAACTATAAGGTAAATTTTGATAAAAAAAAATTAAATCAAGTTTTCTATATGCAACATTGTAACATCTTTAATGTATATTTAGTTTACGAGTATACATTAAGGGTGTTACATGACAAACTAGTTGAATTGAAAGTGAATGAATCAAATAAAAATGACTAAAAGTCAACTATTTTTTACCGAACTTGAACCAAAGGGAGGATGTGAAGCCTTCCTTCAAGTGTTCATCCTTGTGTGCATAGAGCTTCCATGGTTCATCAACTTGTTGATCAAATGCTCCATCACACCTAAAGAAGACAATCACAAAGATTTTGGTATCCAAATTGCTTTGGATCCATAGACATTAGTAGCACATAATTTAGTCCCCTTAGGAATCCAATTTTCAATTCCATCCTTTTTAGTTGAAGTACTTAGTCCTTTTGGGACCCAAATACTTATAAAAACTTTTCCATTTAAAAATCTAGGGGCACTAGATTGTCTTTGATAAAAATTTGATTGTTCCCAAATTGTTTTTCTTTTCAAGCTCTTTGGAAATCAAATCTTTTTTCTTTCTTAAGATCATCTACTTCAATTTGATGATTTTTTTTCTTTCTTTTGAATCAAATTTTGTAAATTAAAAGCTTTAAGTTCAAAATCCTTTAATTTTGCTTCAAATCATTTTTATTTTTCAATTTAGAAATCAACTTTTTGTTTTTAGAAAATGAAGCTTTGAATTCAAAAACTAATTGGTCATAGGCTTCTTGCAACTCATCAAATGTATATAAATTTGAATTTGAACTAGTTACCCCCTCATTGAAGGCCATTAAGCATAAGTGGGCTTCTTCATCTTCATCGGTGGAGTCTTCATCACTCCATGTTGCCAAATATGCTTTCTTTGATGATGATCCCTTTATGTTGAAGCGAGGGCAATTGAATTTGGTGTGCCTCGTCTTCTTGCATTTTGAGCACTTGGGGGGATCCACCATCATCTTCTTCTTCTTCGATTCATGCTTGGATTCTTCTATGTTGCTCTTCATGAATCGAGAAAATTCCTTGAAGAGATAGGCCATCTCTTCATCCTCACTTGATTCTTCTTGGTTGCTTGTGGAGGATTTAAGAACAATGGCGTTGACATCAACTCCTTGCTCTTTGATTTTCTTCTACTTCTCCTTTTTGATGGGTTGAAACATCATTTCATGGGTAAGAAGAGATCCAATTAGCTCATCTATTTTGAGCTTCTTCAAGTCTTTAGCTTCAATGATGGTCGTCTTCTTTGAATCCCAAGATTCGAGAAGTGAATAAATCAACTTTCGAATGAGTTTACCTTCCAAAATCTCCTCTCCAAGACCTTTAAGCTTGTTGACAATTGTGGACAAACGGTCGAACATCCCCTTGATATCTTTATTCGGGTTCATCTTGAAGTTTTCATAGTTGGGTTGAGTAGGCTAATCTTTGTCTCTTTCACCTCATTTATACCTTCATGGATCACTTCAAGCTTGTCCCATACTTCCTTCGCATCCTCACAAGAAGAAACTTTTGCATATTCATCGGGGCCTAATGCACAAAATAAGATACGCAAGGCTTTGTAATTGAGCTCCATCTTCTTCTTGTCTTCCGAATTCCAGCCAGTTTTTCTTCGTGTAGGCACGAAGGGTCCTTCTTCAACGACTTCCTGATAAGTGTTCAAAAGTACTATTTTTATTACCCTTTTTACTCATATTATTGTTAGACTTAAGCTCATATTAGTTGCATAATTAGTTATTCATGCATTAATTCATGTTTCTTTCCACCGTTGAGCTTGATTACATAACTTGGTGATTTTTGTGGGAAAAGATACTGCTTTGGTGTGTTTTGTGTGTATATGCAGGATCACTTGCCAAAGCAAGGCTAGAGCTAGTTGCCAGGGCAATACATGAAGGAGACGCCGAGCTAGTTGCCAGGGCAATGCATGAAAGAGACACTGAGCCAATTTCCATGGCAATTGTCGACAAGAGCAAAGGTGATATGGTAGTCGAAATTGATAACTAGACAAGCCCAAGATGACGTGGAGCAAAGCCCAAACCCAAAGGAATTTGATTTCCATGCAGAGATTAAAGAAGAATTAAATTCCAAGAAGATAGGAGAAGTTCTAGTAGGAATATAATTATAATAAAGAATTATATTCTTTAAAGATAATTTAATTCCAACTTAACTTCCTCCTCAAAGAAGGACTTTGGCCTAGCCCTATAAATAAGATGGAGATTTCGACAATCCATAGAGAGAAAGAGAGGGGAATTTCGACAACTCCAAGGAAGGCAAGAGGAGAGAATTTTCAACAAGCATCTAGGGCAAGGAGGATTTCGACAAGCCTCCTCCTTCATCCTTTTCTTTCTTGTTCGATTGGGTTCATGCTAGGGATTATTTATCTTGTGTTTCTTTGGAATCTAGCCATGAACTAAATCTACTTGGCTATGGTTATTGTGTTTTGTGGTTGTGAGAAACTATTGGTTTTTGTTTAGGTAATAAGAGTTTGCACCTTTCTATTTCAAGGTTTATTCATTCTTGGTTCTTATTCTTGTTTGCGAGTGAATTGGGAGAGGATCTCGTGATTTTATCTATTTATCTAATATCGGGAGAGTTAGATTCAAGAAACGAATGAATATGATCTTTATTCAATCTATTGATGGTGAAGATTAATTCGGCTTAGGAATAAGTTAAGGATTTCAACGGCTAAGAGGAGCGCAAGATTGGTTGTTGTTCACCCTTGATTCACGCAGGGATGTATTATCAAGGCATGCACGAGTAGCTAGAGTTTCGACTTAGGGATAAGAAGAAACCATTGAAGAACGCTCTGCCGAACCTTGAAGATTGCTGCCCAGACGCCCAAGAAGTTGCCCAACTAGTTGCCCAGGCAACCATCGATTAGTTGCCAAGGCAACCCCGTTGTGCAAGTTGCCACGGCAACTGAGTTGCTCGTACACTCTTTTACCAAGACGATCCAATCGGCTATCACACCTCAACTTACGATAACCTGGCCTATCTCTCTCATTCGATCTCATCTTTTCTTTTACTTTATTGCTTTCTAGTTTAGTTATTAGTTAAACTCATATAATCCTTTAATTGTGTTTTTACTTTTCACAGTGCAGTAACTTAAGCAAAGTGGCCCAAACCAATCCCTGTGGAGACGATACTCGATACTCATATCACTTTATTACTTGCGACGTGTATACTTGCATAATTGCGTAGCACTTATTACGCGCAACAAGTTTTTGGCACCGTTGTCGGGGATTGGCAATTGGTGTTAGTTGTTTTTGTTATTGCATTTTTTTCCTCTCTTAGTTTTACTAACTTTTCTTTTTGTTTGTTTTATCAAAAAAAAATTTAGGTGTGCTACAAGTTAAGGGACATCAACATGTCGGGAAATAAAAGCCAATCTATTCGAGAGATGATGTTGGAAGATATGAATCAATCCAATCAAGAGTTTCTTGCACCCTTTGATGATTACCTATACCAACCGAGAAAAGCCCAAAGAACTTATACCGTGGAAAAATCTTGTGCTATGTGTGGAGAACATCATGTGTTTGAAAATTTTCCTCACATTTTCGGTGCATATAACTACATGGAGGACCATAGAGGGAACCAACAACAAAATTCTTCATGGTATAGTCAAAAAGCTCAAAATTATTTTTACCATAACAATTTTGCCGCAGCAACAGTTATGCCATGACAATGTAGTCCTTTTCAAGAGCATTCCAATTCCTTGGAGGAAACGTTACTAGCTTCCTTGGCTAGACTTGACGGATCAATTGAAGAGATTCGAGAGCTATCAAAATCTATGGATACGAGGATAGCTCAGTGGGATGCAACCTTAGGGGATTCAGAAAATCAATTAGGGAGATCCACATATGTCATGGAAAACATGCACCAACAATTCATTCCTAGGGATACTGACGTCCCAAGGCAAGAGGATAAGGAGCAATGCAAAGAAAGCTCTCTGATGTGTGGGGAACAACTAGAACCTCAAAGTCAAGAGGATGCCAATGAGAGAGACCGCCCAACACATGATGAGCCTGAACAACAAATTGCCTCAGCAATGATTGAGGAGCCTGAACAGAGCAATGTCGCGACAACACTCAATGAAGCTGAGAACAAAAATACTACAGCAAATTCTGAGGAACCTGATGCCCAGAAGGTTACAACGTTGATGTTGAAACAGGAATCTGTAGATTGCTCTCATCTACAATTGCCACGGCAATTACACGACCACATGCAAGATCAACGAGATGATAATACTTTACCAATGGAATATGAGCAGGTAATGGTTGAACCTTTCGAATTCTTTAAAAACTCACATCGTCCATTGCAGGTATGTCTTGAGGAACCGAGGTTGGTAGATTTGAAGCCATCAAAATCTCTACTGATGGAGATGTTTGAGAGGCCAAAAGAAAACGGTGTTTGGATTCGTAAAGCTTTTCAGAAAATTGGTTCTTCCCTTGACTTACAGCAAATTTTGGCAACTGATTGCCACGGCAATTGGCTTGAGCAGCAATTGCCACGACAACAAAGGCTACATCCAACCATGATAGAAGTCGACAAGAATGAGGTAAGTGAATGGTTGGGAATGGATATAATTTTTCCTATTAATATATTTGTGCCTTCAGGAATAGTAGCAAGGTGGAGAGTATACATGGACTACAAGCGAACAAAGAAGAAAGACACGTCCACCATGGTAACGCAAAAGGGAGTAGTGGCAAGCACATTGGCCAAACTCTTTTGGGGCAATATTGTCACCCGATGGAGGGTGCGGATAGACTATAAGAAGTATCGGAAACGACCCTCCTCTAGTTTTCTCAGATATGCAGTAACATTAGAAGATGCATGATGGCACTCTTTTCAGACATGGTCGAAGACTTCCTTGAGATCCTCATGGATAATTTTTCCATTTTTGGTAATGAGTTCGACAGTTGCCTTGGCACCCATTGTCGTTCCACCAGATTAGATGCCACCTTTTGAGCTCATGTATAATGCAAGTGATTTCGCGGTAGGAGCAATCCTAGGCCAACTCACAGGGAGGAGGACGCGGATTTAGAGATATGCGATGCATTCCTGGATGAACAACTTTTAGTTGCCTCGGCAACCATGGATGTGCACGCCTCGGCAACCCTCGACACTTCAGCAGCTCTTGACGCGCATGCCTCGACAACTCCAGACGCGCACGCCTCGACAACCCCTGACGCCTCGGCAACCATGGATGTGCATGCCTCGGTAATACCCTGGTACACAGATTTAGTTAATTTCCTTGTTTGTGGTATTTTACCTTATGGCCTTACTCACCAAGGGAAGAAGCGGTTCTGCCATGATGCTAAGCATTACCTTTGGGACGAGCCTCTTTTGTTTAAACAATATTCAGATCAGGTTATACGCCGATGTGTCCCTGAAGAGGAGCAACAGAATGTACTCCGACAACGCCATTCTTCACCATATGGAGGACATTTTGGAGGAACTCGTACCGTGGCCAAAGTTTTTCTATCCGGTTTGTATTGGCCAACACTGTACAAAGATGCCCAAGAGTTTTACAAGAAATTTGATCGTTGCCAGAGGACGGGCAATATCACCTACAAACCAATGGGCAATCAAGACCGTGAATATAGATTAGGAAAGTGCCGGACAAAAGCGTTTGTTGGACCTCAATGAGATAGAAGAATTTCGTGCACTCGCCTATAATAATGCACGAATCTACAAGGAGAAAACAAAGCAATGGCAGGACAAGAAACTATTGCCGCGACAATTCATGCCAGGGCAACTAGTTCTCTTATTCAATTCTCGGCTAATACTTTTCCCGGGAAAGTTGAAATCAAGATGGTCGGGACCATTCAAAGTTGTCAAACCATTCTCCCATGGTGCCGTGATAATCAAGTCCATTACCGACAAACATGAATTCAAAGTTAACGAATAGAGATTGAAGCACTACAACGGTGCTCATGTAGAACGAAACAAAGAAGTTGACACCTTAGGAGATGCATGAGCATGTTCTCCTTTCAATATTTTCTTTTTCTTTTTCTTTTTTTGAACTATTTTTTCTATTATTTTTGGTTATTTTTTTCTCTTTATTTATTTTTTGGAATTTTTAGGAGAGATTTTATTTTTCTTCATTATCTTTAGTTTTCAGGTTTTCTTTTCCACAACAAGACTCACAACCATCATGCTAAGGAAATTCACTGCCGACTACTTGCAACAGCAACCACAACAGAAACTGGCGATGCCCAGGCAACAACAATGGCTTCGGCAACTACTGATGCCCATGCAAGTGAACCTGCATCGGCAAACATGGATCATATCAAAGCAATGCTATTCACGCGGTACCAGCATTCAACCACCGACTAAAAACTGAATCAAGCAAACGTCACGAAGGAAACTTATCAATCGAGGTGACGACCTCTCCGACTAACTCATTTCATTTAGTTTCTTTTAAATTTTGTTTCACTCTTACATGCATTGAGGACAATGCTTCTCTCGAGTTTGGGGGGGTGTTGGTTTCTAGTTAGTTTCATGTTTAGTTGCATTCATCGTTAGCAATCACATATAGGCTGCATATGTTACTTGCCATACCTTTAATTGGATTTAATTGCTTAAGACTTGTTGAATATCCAATGATGAAATTTTGCCACTGCACTTAATTGAAAGAACCTTTAATTTTAGGATTGCATGAAAAGAACTTAGAATTTTACTATGATGTTGAATTTTTTTACACGGTTGTGGCTTGTTGATTGAAAGAAACTTAGTAAACTTAGGTTGCTTAAAATTTGGGTAAATTTAAAATTGAAAATTGAAGTTAAATTCTTGCTAGAGGTGCCCGAAACTGGCTCTAGTAGTAAATGCACTTTCTTGCTAGAGGTGCCCGAAACTGGCTCTAGTAGTTAATGCACATTAAAGAATTGCTAGAGGTGCCCGAAATTGGCTCTAGTCGACTAAACTAAAATGAGAAATTGCTTACTTTGCAAGAGGTGCCCGAAATTGGCTCTAGTGAAAATAAAAAAAAATCCCTCGGTACTTAAATTGATAAAAGCCTATTGTTCACAAAGAATCTTGAAAATCAACTTGTACACAACTACACACACACATTGTCACGAGCATTATAGTTTTGTTCCGGGTAATTTTTGTGCTATCCAAAAAAATAAAAAAAAATAAAAGGTGATTATACATTGTGCCACGGTTCCGAGGGTTGAATTCAAGTTTGGAGCATGTCTTTGATGATTAAAGTCTTGGCAGGTAATTGTTAGTTTGCATTGCTTGAGGACAAGCAATAGTTCGAGTTTGGGGGCGTGATAAGTGTTCAAAAGTACTATTTTTATTACCCTTTTTACTCATATTATTGTTAGACTTAAGCTCATATTAGTTGCATAATTAGTTATTCATGCATTAATTCATGTTTCTTTCCACCGTTGAGCTTGATTACATAACTTGGTGATTTTTGTGGGAAAAGATACTGCTTTGGTGTGTTTTGTGTGTATATGCAGGATCACTTGCCAAAGCAAGGCTAGAGCTAGTTGCCAGGGCAATACATGAAGGAGACGCCGAGCTAGTTGCCAGGGCAATGCATGAAAGAGACGCCGAGCCAGTTGCCATGGCAATTGTCGACAAGAGCAAAGGTGATATGGTAGTCGAAATTGATGAATAGACAAGCCCAAGATGACGTGGAGCAAAGCCCAAACCTAAAGGAATTTGATTTCCATGCAGAGATTAAAGAAGAATTAAATTCCAAGAAGATAGGAGAAGTTCTAGTAGGAATACAATTATAATAAAGAATTATATTCTTTAAAGATAATTTAATTCCAACTTAACTTCCTCCTCAAAGAAGGACTTTGGCCTAGCCCTATAAATAAGATGGAGATTTCGACAATCCATAGAGAGAAAGAGAGGGGAATTTCGACAACTCCAAGGAAGGCAAGAGGAGAGAATTTTCGATAAGCATCTCGGGCAAGGAGGATTTCGACAAGCCTCCTCCTTCATCATTTTCTTTCTTGTTCGATTGGGTTCATGCTAGGGATTATTTATCTTGTGTTTCTTTGGAACCTAGCCATGAACTAAATCTACTTGGCTATGGTTATTGTGTTTTGTGGTTGTGAGAAACTATTGGTTTTTGTTTAGGTAATAAGAGTTTGCACCTTTCTATTTCAAGGTTTATTCATTCTTGGTTCTTATTCTTGTTTGCGAGTGAATTGGGAGAGGATCTCGTGATTTTATCTATTTATCTAATATTGGGAAAGTTAGATTCAAGAAACGAATGAATATGATCTTTATTCAATCTATTGATGGTGAAGATTAATCCGGCTTAGGAATAAGTTAAGGATTTCAACGGCTAAGAGGAGCGCAAGATTGGTTGTTGTTCACCCTTGATTCACGCAGGGATGTATTATCAAGGCATGTACAAGTAGCTAGAGTTTCGACTTAGGGATAAGAAGAAACCATTGAAGAACGCTCTTCTGAACCTTGAAGATTGCTGCCCAGACGCCCAAGTAGTTGCCCAACTAGTTGCCTAGGCGACCATCGATTAGTTGCCAAGGCAACCCCGTTGTGCAAGTTGCCACGGCAACTGAGTTTCCCGTGCACTCTTTTACCAAGACGATCCAATCGGCTATCACACCTCAACTCACGATAACCTGGCCTATCTCTCTCTCATTCGATCTCATCTTTTCTTTTACTTTATTGCTTTCTAGTTTAGTTATTAGTTAAACTCCTATGATCCTTTAATTGTGTTTTTACTTTTCACAGTGCAGTAACTTAAGCAATGTGGCCCAAACCAATCCCTGTGGAGACGATACTCGATACTCATATCACTTTATTACTTGCGACGTGTATACTTGCACAATTGCGTAGCACTTATTACGCGCAACACTTCCCAGAGGCGGTAGTCGGTGGCCTTGATGTAGTACATCATCCTATTCTTCCAATAAGTATAATGCTCTCCGTTGAAGAATGGTGGCTTGTCGATTGATTGCACCATGAACACCGGTTGATAGATTATTGTATCGAGCTTGCCGGATCACCTCAATAGGATATTAATCCTTCTTGATTGAGCCCCGCTCTGATACCAATTGTTGGGCTCGATTTTCTTCAACCGAATTGCTTGCCAAGTTGTGGAGAAATCGATTTTTGGGTGTATGTGGTGGAAGCAAAATATGGACAATTAACACAAGAATTTTAGAGTGGTTCAAGCTTCTAACAAGCTCTACATCCACTACCTTAGCTTTCCCATTAAGGATTTCCAAATTCACTATGAATTTCTTGCCATTTTCTAGGCTTAGGAGGCAACCCTTACAATCCTAGACTCACTCACCAAGTCTAGCATCCAAAGCTCACAACCCGAGCTTAAGGAACGCTCTTAAACAAGATAAATTCTAAGCAAACTGAAATCCTTGTATAAGGTTGATGTTTGCAATCTAAAGCTCTCACCCAAATCCTAAAACACTTGAGCATACATTGACAGTTTAAGCTCACAAGTGTTGTATATTCAAAGAATGTGAAATTTAAGCTCTAAGATAATTTTTGCATCATAATGTTGTTGACAATAAGATCATTAGTTGTTGCTGAAGCTTGAAGGTCCCTTTTATACTCCTAATTGAGTTCTTAGCCGTTGGAGACCGTTAGGATTGAATTGGAGCCGTTGGAGACTAAATTTCCCGTAATAAATGCAATTCTGGTGTTGTTCGTATCGGTACGCGGGTAGGCATATCAGTACGGGTACTAGCTGTTATGCCCATTCTAGCTGCGCGTATCGAAACGCCTTGAACCGTATCGGTATGATGTATCGGTACGCCTCAGTCCATTTCGGTACGCCTACAATTCAAATAGCCGTTGGGGGTGGTTGGAAACAGGATCGGTACGCGTACAAGCATATCGGTACTATCCTATCCGTACAGGTATGCCTAGAGGCGTATCGGTACAGTTTGAGCTACATTCGCTACTGGAAAATAACTGTAGCTCAAACCCTTATCTGTATCGATACAAGGTATACCATATCGGTACGGGTGTGTTGAAAACGTTAGTTTGGCTATTTTAAAACATTTCCAAAACCTCTCAAAAACTTTTCAAACTTATTTTCAAGTTGTTTGGACTTAAAAACATTTTTGAAATCTTTTCAAATTAGTCCAAAACTATTTTTCAATTATTATATCAAAACAAATATCATAACACCTTACCAAACCCAGATCTAACCTCATTTTTTTAAAATCAAAACCGTAAGCCTCCTTTTTTAATAAATAAAACAAAATCCCTAAATCCCATTTTTGAAGTGATAAACAATAAATAAAGACCGGTGTCGTTCATCGGCGCACCACCCTCGGCTGCCATGCAAGGCGGCCGATCGAAGCCAAAAGGGTAACTCTTCCCCTTTACTTTATTTTCTTTGTTATTATTATTTTTTTAGTTTCGAATATGCATGTAAGAAAAAGAAAAATGTTGCTACCTCTAAAAATTCTTTGTTATTGATTTTTTTTTTAATCTAAGTACATTAATGCTTGATCCCCTTGCATATATATCCCATTCCCTAATTTTTCTTTGTTTACACAAATAAGTAAACTTTAAATGTTGGAACTGTGGATGATTACTTGAATGATATTTCCCTTTTTTATGTTTCTTTGGCCATATTCGATGGTTGGAGCCGTTGAGGGGGAGGCGTACGGCGGCAGCGAGAATATCGGGTGGCCAGACACGTGGTGGAGCTTGATGATGATGAAGGGTCTCTCAGCTATATGGAATTTGGGCCGCTGGATGGAAGACAATCTAACGGCTGAAATTGATTGCAGATGAACAGCCGAGATCATTCCTGAAGAATGGCGTGGCACCATAGGATCATGCCAAGCGGCGCCTGGGAAAATGAACGGTCTCGCGCGTGACGAAGGTCCAAGGTAAACTTCACGTGCGCCAGCTGGATGATCTTGGATTGATCTGGACCATTGGATCAAGATTTGATCCCACGGCCAGGATAAAGGTGGCTACAAGATAAAAGATCAGATTAGGATTTTTTATATCAGATATGTTTTAGGGTTTTAGGCTATTGGGTCTGGGTTGGCAAGTTGGGCTATGTAATTTAAATTGGGTTCTATTTGTAATTGGACTGGACATTTTAAATATTAAAATTAATATATGGGTTTTATCATTTATTCTGATCCATTTTATATCCTAACCCATTTAGCATGTTAATAATAACAAAAGATAATAATAATAATAATACACAATATATACATGCACATATTAATACATGCATACATACATATAATAATTATACATTCACACAAACATATATATACATATATGCAATACACTAATTCACACATACAATATACATGCAATAGTAATATAATTATCATAATACTACGCATACAACCACTCATACATACATTAAAATAACATATACATGCAAACATACGTACATATACTTATATTCAAATATTACATGCAATACTTACATGTATATATACACATATATATCAGTCATAAACATATAAACATACATACTTATACATACATATTACCACACGTACACACGGACATTAATACGTACACACTAACATATATAATAACTACTACAATTACTTAATATAATTATAATATTTACAACCCGGACAAAAATAAATAATTATAACTTAAAACATTAAGGGGGATAGCCGTACCTATGGAATGAAAAATTGACATGTAGCAAACAGTTCTCCATATGCGACTTGCAAGTGGATGATTGTTGTGTAGAATATTTATTTAATATAAATATTTTGATATTTATATCCAAATGTTAACATACAATAAAATGAAAAATGGGAATAACTTGAGTAAAATCACTCTCACTCCTGAAGACTGCAGTTGTAAGGCATCAGTTCAGCTTAGCTTCTTCCATCTTCAATCTTCAATCTTCAATGGTTTGATGATATCATAATACAATTCCTCCCTTCTCAGTTCCACAATTTGAATAGGAAATGGAGAAAATAGAAGACAAAGAATTCCCAAAATCCACACCCTTTTGAGCAAAATACAAATCAAGAAAATGGATCATCTTATAGGGTTTATATGAATGATTTTACCACCATTAAACACTGGGAACTTTTTCCAACAATTTCATATATGTGAACCTCCCCTTCTTAACGCAACTAACTGATAGATACACAAGAACAGGGATATAGCACACAGAAGGAAACAAACAGATCCTTATTCAGTTTAAATCACTTGTTAATTCCGGTTTTTCGCTTTCCCTTTTGCAAACTCGGAGTTGCAGTCGAAGGTTTCCGAGCTGATGGTGAAGGTATTAGTGATGGAATTGAACTCCTGGATGGAAGCAAAGAAGAATGAAAAATCAAGGCCTAAATGTAGGAGAAATCAAGCTGAAGTTTGCAGTAAAATATAAAGGCAATCAGTTTCTAGCATGGAAGTTTACCTGATTTCTGTGGCCTTTGCTGGCTTGGGTTGTTGTTTCTTTGGTTTAAATGCCAACATGTTTGAACTACTACTGATTTTAGGAATACCGGATGAGAATGAGTCCGTTTCCAAACAATCACTGGTTACTGTTTCTTGATCGGAATCATCGTTATAGCTTACTTCGGACCGAGTCCGTTGCAGATCATAGTCTTGGTTGCCCTTTTTGTTTGTAGTTGACTTGTTGAAGTTTTGTTCAGTGTGTACCTTGGTAGGATCAGGGATCTGACTCTGATAGGACTTCTCAGGCAGTTTTTTTCCATTGCTTACTCCTTTACTCGGCCTTGCTGATGGATTTTTGTCCTTCTTTATGTTGTCTTGCTTGTTCACCATGACTTTATCTTCCCAATCACCAGACGCTTCCGAATCTCTATCGTCGTCTCTTGAAACACTCGAAGCATTTGGACTGCCAAGAGGTGGCCAATGTGATGGATTCGCAGTCTCCAAACTGTCTCTTCTAGATGCCGATGAAGACTCATACTGAATCAGCAGAGGCAGATTTATACATCATGTTATGCAAATCTTGAACAAACAGAAAAAGGCCTATAGTAAATCACTTTCGAAACTGAAAATTTGTACCATTTTTGGCACTTAAATTATACCTCGGTGCTTGCAGTGATGCAAGATAGATCACTTGAACTCTTCCATTTAGAATGAGAAGGAGATGATCCGAGGTTTAATATATTTTGTTCCGGACTATCAGACAGGGATGGAGTATGTTGCAGGTTCTCGTGATCTCCTTCCTTCCTCGCCAAGGCTGCTTTGAGACTAGCTATCTGAAAACAGTTGCGAAAATGTGGTAAATGATTGAGACAACGATTGCAAAATAGTGAACCTAGTAAACATAAATGCAGGTTTGGCTGCAATAGGCGGCCATACAACACTTTGAAGTTAAAAGGCCAAAAGAAAGACCGGGAGCTCAGGAGAGACCTGTTCTTTAAGCTCTTTCACTTCTCCGCTGTCTTTGTTCACCTTAGCAGCACCGAGTTCGACTGTGGCAACCCTTTCTGCAAATTTAAGTGTACTAAGAGTTTCTCCATGAGCTTCATACTCGGGAGCAATGTGAACAAACATCAGTGTCTTGGCTTGTCCTCCTGAGAAATTGAGACCAGTAGCATGGTTCAACAATTACAAATAGAGTACCGTTTTTCGGTTGGAAGTTTTCAGATAATCTTCTTACCAAGTGAATCTTGGAGCAATTGAGTAAGTTTACTGTTTCTAAAAGGAACATGTGAACTTCTTGATGCAAGAGAAGAGATCACATCTCCTAAAGCCGAAAGAGACTTGTTGATGTGTTGTGCTTCTTTTAACCTATCCCCGGTCACCTCAGATTTATCCACCCTTTCGCTTCCTGCAAGGTCAACCAGATGCATTGAGCCACGAAGAATGTTTCCTGAAGTGAGGTCCTTCCCCTGAACATGAACCGTCAAGCAGCTGCAGTTTTAAAGACAAAATTAAAAACTTAGCAGCATATGTTTCAGAGCATTGCTAGAAATGTTTTAGACCGTCTGCAGTACCTGTGAGATCGACTACTCCGGTCATTTAACGCTGTGGAGCAAACTGAACGGTTTCTATGCCCAAGGTCCATCAAATTTATGACATCGGACGGTGACGATACACGAACAAGGTTTGCATCAGGTACATTAATCCCATTTTGCGAGCTGTTTCGGATTTCTAGTGTACGTAGGAGTTAAAGAAAATTATCAAAAGAAAAAGTGCACGAGTCACAATAAATTAGATTTATAGGTCTGAATATAAAGGATATCTCTTATTTCCACCATCAGATGAAAGGAGATCCTTTACTTGCTCATTATAAATTTCAAGCATTTGCACTGAAATCTCATAGGAAATGGTTTCTTTTCTCTCTTTTGAAAGATGAAATAGATCTGCCAATGCCCTGTAGTTTACTCCTAAACCTTCTTCGGTAAGCTCCTTCGGTCCTGTCTGGATTCATCAATGAGATGAATTAGCATAAATTATTTGACAGACTACAATACGGTATGTATCCCTGGACTTAATTTTCGGTAAGGTAATCATGTCAGAAACATATTGAATATACACAGTCTCCGACACTCAACCCTTAGTCCGAGTAACATAGATTATCACTGCGGTGAAAAGATGCTGCGTTTCTTACCATGGTGTGAGTCTTCCCTGATCCTGTTTGTCCATAAGCAAATATACACACATTGTAACCGTCAAGAACAGACCGAATCAAAGGTTGGGTATCAGAGAAAACCTCGGCTGCAGCGAACAAGTTCATGTCAGGAAAGTCGTACAGGCTGCGAAAGATTGAAATGGATAGATACAAAATCATAGAGAAAACAACTCCGTTTTGAATCTCTAACCTTGTGTTACAGATGGGCCGAATATTTTGTTAAAAGTAAATGATTTCTTTGCCTCTTTTCCGTTTTTTGAATGTGTAAGAATTGTTATAGTTCTTTCGTCAATGTGATCTACAGAACTCAAAGTGTTCGAATGTCCGGGCACCAATGGCCTTACCCGGCAGTACACTCTTATATTACCTGGAACATGGGTTTCCAACAAATGCTATTGAGATTTTCATTTGAATCTGGCATATTCACTCAATCAGACTATTTCAACTGTTTAAGACTGCTACCTTTCAGGTCCTGCACTTGGTTGTATAACTTTCGGTTTTCTTCAAGAACTCTCTGATATCCCGAAGCAGCATTAGCAAGACTAAGCAAGTGTTTACCTATTAAACGAAGCTCGAATGAGACAATATCAAATTTTCATTTCAAGAACATGTAAAAGCAACCGAGAAATCGGTTTTAAGTTTATACCTAGATTGAAGACATCTTCCTTGTATGTCATCTGCAGAGCTTGCATACCGGCTTTTGTTGAATAAAGATAATGCTTCAGTTCCTACAGGTACAAATACATTAACTACAGCATCCCCATGGAAGATTATACGAATTTTGTAACTCGAATAGATGCTAACTGCTAATCACCTTAATAAATTGTCGTTGTCGTTCAACCAATGCCTGCTGCTTCAAAACATATTGTACCAAATCCTCATGAGCATCAGACTTGTCATTGCAAGTCTCCTTTCTTTCCGACCCTATCGATGATGATTCATCTTCAACCATTTCATCAGCTGAGGCCTTTACTTCAACTACTCCAACCTTCACCATCACATTATTTAAATGATTCAAAAGCATGTACTTGATAATCACATGAAGCAATAATCGGAAACTACTCCAAAACATTCCGCCTACCTTTTCATCACACGAAGCTGTTCGTGAATGAGAGTTAACAGTTACAGATTCTTCCTTTGCTTTTGCACTATTTTTAATCTGTCAAATTACAACAAAACATGCTTATTTGAGATAACACTAACAAATCATTGAAGTTTTGAGAGTTAAGAAGAATTAAACTTCTCAGAAGTTCTTTGCACTTTATAATCACATGAAGCAATAATCGGAAACTACTCCGAAACATTCAGCCTACCTTTTCATCACATGAAGCTGTTCGAGAAAGAGAGTCACCAGTTACAGATTCTTCCTTTGCTTTTGCACTAATTTTAATCTGTCAATTTACAACAAAACAAGTTTTATTTGAGATAACACTATCAAATCATTGAAGTTTTGAGAGTTAAGAAGAATTAAAGCTTCTCACAAGTTCATTGTAGGTTGCCAAGCGACGATCAAACTCCTCCGAGACTTTATTGATCACAGATTCCACAATCTGTAAATAACCAAAGGAGATTTAAAGAAACAAAAATTTTCCTAGTAAGTACTTGATTAACTCGACATTTCTCAAGACCTCAATTTGATCCCAAAAAAGGTGAATTGATCGAGCAAATTCCTGCACTAGCAGAAGGACCTTACCATTGGAATTTCATCTTGCCTCTTATCTAAAAGAGCTGCACGAACTAGCGTACCAAAAGAACCTACAGAGCCCTGAAGATAACAATGAAAAGGAGCTATCAGATTAGATGTTTGATGAAATAAACAACTAGCATGACAATTAAAAAGAAAGCTCACTAACTTCTTCAGTGGAGTCTGATTGCTCACTAGACAAGTCACTAGGAAGGGTCGTCGGAACAGAATTCGTAAATGGTTCACTGGTTTTTCGTGTCCCGAAACATGAGGGTTTGGAATTTGCTGAGTATTTCCATGAGCCAATTCCACCATTTTGTTTCCATTCACTGTAAGACTTCAATGCTAGAACACAGGTCACAAGCCTGGAAGATTTCCCACCCTGGAAAATTAAAAGATCAATCAAGAAACATTCATTTCATCTCATGTGAACTCTGTTACTCGGATTCCGGTGTGAGCCTTTGCACAATAATATCTCCGTACCCCTTTTCGGATATGAATTTTAATGCGAGTATTTCGATGAGAAAAATGAAGAATCCGAGCAATATATTAACCTGTTCTAAATCAGAGGCCTCAAAAGTGGGAATCCCCATTTCCTCAATAGCTACAAGGAAGTTTCTCACATTTTCAAAGTATTGAAATGCTGATAAAGCAGCCCCATCAGGAACAGTAACAGAATCACAAGGTCCTTCCACAACCTATAATTTAAAAACAAAGAAATGGGTAGGAAAATTAACCAAGAAAATACGAAATTTTCTGGGAAAATTGTTGCTGAAACATACCTTTGGCACTGATCCGGGTTTAATCTTGTTAAGAGCATTGCAAAGGATTATTCCACTTCGCAATGCGTACCTGAATTCTTCCTCCGAAGGCTCGGCCGGTAAATCTTTGCCCCCAACGACACCAATTGTTTTTCTCAGCCACCCAGCAGCCTCATTTCTTTTTAAAGCTTCAAAAATATAACAATGGCGATGATTTTAGAGCGTCTTTTACGCGGGGAAATTAACCAAGAAAACGCAGTGTCAACAAATCATATTTCCCATTTGTTTGGAGATTGTTTTAATCGATAAAAAATTCACACAAAGATGCATATTTTATGATTGAATCTCTTAACATAACATTCATAAAATCTGAAACTTAAATTTGATCATAAAAACAATGAAGAAATACAAAAGAATCGTAAAAATGCAAGAAAACGCGCAGATTAAAGAAAACCATTGATCATATTCAATGAAAATAGAGCAGAAAGGGAAAAAGAAGTTAGATTATTACAAGCTTCGTCGAATTTTCTCGAATCCAAATTAACGTCGCTTGTTCGACTTTTTTTCTCTTGAAGAACATCTTCGAAAACTGATTTTAGAGAGGATTGTAAAGTCGACCCTGTTGCCATTTTTCTTCAAAAAAAAGTACAGATTTCACAAGCTCAATTCAAAATTTATATTTCTATCCATTTAACATCAAAACCCAAATCTCGAAAACCTTGTACGATGAAAAAAGCTCTGTCAAGAAGCAGAGGATAATAAAAGAAAACAGAGAACCAAAAGAATTCTGTTTTTTCTTCCTTTGTTTTGTTCCTGTTTTCTAATTTTGTTTTGAACTATCTATGCAGAGAAACAGATAGAGAAAAATTGGGAGGGTTCAAAAGATTTTCTCTCACTTTCTCTCATTTTTCTCTATCTGTCTTCTCTTCTCTGTTTTGTTTCTCTCACAGTTTGGTTTCCCTCTAATATTGAATGGGAAAAAAGCCATACGCCCAGCCTGGTTCCGAGCCCCCCGGTTATGAGGGTGCTTTATTGTTATTGTTTATTGATAGACTAATTTTAAACTTTTTCTTATGTTTTTTTTAGTTCATTGAAAATCGATTTATTTATTAAAATTACAAGTTAATTATAGCTATTATCGGCCATCATACACTTTTGTTAAGATTTATTAAATGTAAAAATCTATGATACAGTTGCGTAAAGTTTGCACAAGCATTTTAGTTTTAAGGTTTAGAGGTTTAGTTTAGTGATTTATATTTTAGGGTTTAGAATTTAACCCTAAACTCTAAACCCCTAACATTTTCAAAATGTGCATATTAAATCACATGCAGCATGTACCATGAATTAACAGCAAAGTCTCATTTGTCGGCTTATGTATCAAAATTTTATCCTTATTATTTGTTAATAAAGTCTTAGTTAGAATTTAAAGTCAACGTTTCGTGTTCAAATCTCACCTGTTATCTTTAGTAAATATCATGTGTATATTGTAATTGTTTTTAATTTTTTTAAAAGATGATTTCATTAAGGTATAATCATAAATGTGGGATTTCTTATATAGTTATTGAATCATTATAGATTTGTTTGGACATTGTAATATAGTTGTATAAAAATGTAATTTTTTAATAATTTTCCAGACATATTTAACTGGTAAAGTACATTATAACTTAATTCATCATGTCATGTAGTAAAAAATATAATTATTTAATTATTATTTATATAAGTTCAATTTTTACACAATTACATCTTAGTCCATGGTAATGGATAAAAATTTTCGTGAAAATAAAATTTTAGTTAAGATTAAATTTTAGATTCGATCTCGAGCAATTCTTCTTTTCTCTTATAAATATAATTTTATGGATATAGAAATAAAAGAGAAAAGAAAGAAAGGATAATGATTAATGTAGGGATTTTTATATGCTAATTAGAATTTTGATTATGACATGGGAACAGTAGCCCATCAAATTTGTTTGTCGAATCAAATCTGTAGATGCAATAGCTAAAATGTTGCTCTCATGTTATTAATCTTAATTACATTTAAGAGCAAGTGAAAAATTGTGCATATTTGTATGACATATATAGGGCTAATTGCATTAGCCAATAGCCATTAGATGCCTAAATTATAGTTTATATTCTAAATGGTCCTTTCACCTCGAAACATTTTAATTAAATCCTTAAATTAGGGTGGTTCAAAGATTTATGGGGCCATGTGTAGTTTATTAAAACGATACCATTTAATTTATAATCTTAAAGATATATAAAGTTTTTTTAAAAAATATTTTTATCTTAGTAAAATATATATTATGAACCTTCTTTAAAGTCATTTTTTTACTTTTTTCTTGTAATTTATTAAATCAAAATCTTTTGTTTTCCGCTATAGACATTTAATTCAACTCATTTGGGATCTCTCTTTTCTTGGGGCCTTGTGCGCTCATCTCGCACATGTCCAAAACCGCCCACTGCCTTAAATTATTAGTACCATCATGAATCAATCCATTAAATTTTTAATTAGATAATAGGGTAAACTACACGGGAGACCACCGATCTTTAGGGTTGGTGTCGAAATGACCACCGATCTTTCAGTTTTGTCAAAATGACCACTCAACTATTGATATGGTTCCAATATAGCCACCAGCCGTTAAAACCTAACGAAGAGGCCACCAACCGTTAAAACCTAACGAAGTGGCAGTTAACAAAAACTTGTATAATTACACATTTAGTCCCCACAATTTTCACAAATGTAGTTTGGAGGAATTGAACCCACATTTCCTTGGGTGTAAGGGGAAAGCCTCTGCCACTGAGCTAGGCGCATATTTATAACATGAAATACAAAATTTAATATATGAGTTATATGATTGTTAATGCCATAAAAAAGAATTAAATGTGATTTTAGGGGATTCAAACATCTAACCCAAAATTTTATAAACCCTAAACCCTAAAAATTTTATAGACCCTAAAACCTAAAAAATATGAACCCTAAACCTTAAAAAAATTATAAACCCTAAAAACTATAGTTAGTGCATTAATTAAAAAATCTCTAAACCCTAAACCTAAAAACTATAGTTAATGCACAATTTAAAAAATTATAAACCATAATCCTAAAAAATTTAAACCCTAGCCCTAAAAATCTAAAACCATAAACCCTAAAAATTACACTCTATAACCTAAAATTTTTATAAACCCTAAACCCTAAAAATATATAAACTATAAACCCTAAAAATTTATAAACCATAAACCCTAAAACCTAAAAAATGTATAAACCCTAAAAATATGTAAACTCTAAACCTTAAAAATTATAGCTAGCGCATGATTTAACTTTTTTATAGACCTAACCATATACCCTAAAAATTATAGTTAGTGCATGATTTAAAAAATTATAAACCCTAAACCCTAAAAATTTTATGAACCCTAAATCTTAAACCCTAAAAATTATAGTAGGGCACGGTTTATGATTTTTAACTTAATTAATAATTTTTAGGGTTTATAGTTTATAAAATTTTTAGGGTTTAGGAATTTTTTAAATAGTGCATTAACTATATTTTTTTTGGTTTAGGGATTTTTTTTAAATCATGCACTAACTATAGTTTTTAGGGTTTATGGTTTATAAAATGTTTAGGGTTTAGGGTTTATAATTTTTTTAGGTTTTAGGGTCTATAAAATTTTTAGGGTTTATAAAATTTTGGGTTAGATATTTTTTTGCATCATAAGTGTGTCATGTTCGAATCCCCTAAAATCACATTTAATTCTTTTTTCATGGCATTAACAATCATATAACTCATATATTAAATTTTGTGTTTCATGTCATAAATATGTGTCTAGCCCAGTGGCAGAGACTTTTCCCCTACACCCAAGGGATTGTGGGTTTAATTCCCTCCAACTACATTTGTGTAATGCTTTAATTTTTCTCTCCAATCAAGTGATGACACGTGTCACCACCTGATTGAAGGAGGAAAATAAATTAATTAAATTAAATAAAAAAAGATAAAGTCCTCCAATAAGGTGGTGACATGTGTCATCACCTTATTGAATAATTAATTTATTTTATTAAATTGAAACTATGACTAAATTGATTAAATGTGAAAATCGTGGGACTAAATGTATAATTATACAAGTTTCTGTTAACTGCCACGTCAGCCTCTCCGTTAGGTTTTAACGGTTGGTGGCTATATTGGAACCATATCAATAGTTGAGTGGTCATTTTGACAAAAATTGAAAGATCGGTGGTCATTTCGACACCAACCACAAAGATCGATGGTCTCCTATGTAGTTTACCCTAGATAATATCCGAAGATGTGTCATCAGTCCTTCTAATTATAACACTTGTCTGTCTTTCATACTTCTCTTTATAAAGATTTTTTTTATTTTGTTCTATTAAATAGATTTTTTTTTTTACAAATTCTAATTCTATCTAGAGGGGAATGGGAGACTTTAGGGGAAAGGAATGAAGTGTTCTTAATGGGTTTATAACCCATGACCTAAAGGAATGTGAGAGAATAAAGATGAGCATCTTGGCTAACCAGCCATTATCGTCAAGATATCAGCCGCAACCTTCACCTCTCTTTCGGATGTGTTGAATCAGCTCCTCTCTTCCGACTTATAATTTAAACACGTTTTTGTGTAATTAACCCTAATATATATATATATATATATATATATATATATCAAAAAACAAATTTATACATAAAAGTTGCATTAAATTTGTAATTGAACTATATATGTAGTGGGTAGCATTTTTTAATTAAAGATATTCACCCACAATATTTTTTTTATTTTATAAGAGTGACTTGAAGAAGATGCATATTGAGATCCACCACTTGACTGAGTAGTCAAAGATACTCATATTGTATTACTTTGTGTGAGTTTAAATCTCAACATTTGCCTTTGAAATGTAATATCTTCATACTTAATCAAAAAGAAGAAGATGCATACTTTCCAAAATTAATTCAGAAAAATATGGCATAAAACAAATTTTCAATTTATTTATAGAATTAAAAATTAGTATATTAAAATAAAGTTTCCCATGAAAAATTATTGGCATAATGTCAAAAAAGGCACCCTAACATTTGATTGAATAGTCATTTTGGTCTTTATTGTTTTTTGAAGTAATTTAACCCTCAGCGTTTTATTTTGGGTCAAAATGACCCATTTGCAAATAAAAAATATTAGAAAACTAACGGTAAACGGTTTGAAATGACTTGACAGAATACACGTCAACAGAAAAATAATTTTAAATAGATAAAATATAATTTTATAAAATTATTTTTTGACTGATGTGATATTATTTTAATTCAACACATTAGTCTATATGACATTGTCATGTCAGTGTGCATTGTCATATAGATTTGTCATGTCATTTCAAGTCATCTATCATTAGTTGACTGACAATTTTCATCAACAGAGGAGCCATTTTGACTCAAAATGAAACGTTAATGGTTAAATTGCTTAAAAAAGAATATAAGACAAAGTGGCTATTCAATCAAACGTTATGGACATTTTTTTTTTTTGCTTTATGCTAAAATTATATCATATATCATCAAATACATACTAAATATAAGTTCATTTACAACAAAATGATAAATATAGATTGGTCTAGTGGAATGAGGTGTTAGAACACTTAAGCAATGTCAGATGTTCGAATTCTAACGTTGTAGATGAAGTAAATTGGGTTGAAAGAGTCGTATCTATAATAGGTCTATATCGTATCTGATCCGAACTAGTCGGTCAATAAATTATATAATAATGATTATATCAAAAATACAATAAAAAGATAAATATAGGTTGTCCTCTCTTTGCTTATATGTAAAGATGAAACATGTGAGAATGATTAGAGAAACCAAAACATAAAAAACACATAGATAAACAATGTTTTGGAAAGCTAAGATATGATTACTACTCCCATCGTACTTTGAACTTCATCTTTAGACAATCCTAATTTAATTCTTTTTCCCCCCTCATAGATTCTTTGAAACATGATAGGCAATAACCCACGTCATTTACTAGATTTATTTAGGGCTGATTATTTACTAAACTAATGTTGTTGGTTGTCTAGCAATCATACCCCCACTTTCAAGACTAATGGTTCAATGTCGTTACAAAGTTTTGTTTAACTTGAATTAGGATGAAATTAAGATTAAATATCGAAAAGAGTTAAGTTCGGATTCCGATGCTAATAAGAATATGATCAATATTATTGGGTATTGAACCCACAACTTAGGAGAGAAAGAAGGGTGTCAACTGAGTGCTTTTAACCACATGTTATAGCGATTTGTTGACAATATGATGAGTATTTAAATTTAAAAAATAAAAAATTATCAAATAATTATATTGATAAAGACCTAAAATATCATTAGACAAAAAAAAATAGAGACTAACCTCTCAAACTTTATGCAACTCCCTTGAGGCCTAAAGTTTTAGTTAAAGATTATAGATGTATATAAAACTTAGTGAGTGATCTCAATAATAAATGACGACGTTATTTCTCCTATGTGATTCCCTCTCAAAAAATATTAAGAAAATTTCATTAGAATATATACGATTCTTTGTAGTTAAATTTTTTTAAATACCCCTAATAACTTCAAACTTCTTAAATGACTCTTAATAAAAAGGTTGATTGTTGTCGCTGCCAATATATAACATTTTTATTAAATTAAAAATAATAATTTATTATGCTACCTTTTCAAGGTTTTTTTTTCCTAAAAATAAAATAAAAAATGGTAGCATTTTATTGGCTAGGTTTAGGACGAGCACATGCTACATCATGATGATTTAGACCGTATTTATACTTATTCTCTACTTTAACTATATATTTCCCAAATTTAAATCCTTCTAGTGTTAGTATGAAAAATAACACAAATATAACATTTGTAGCATTTTATCCAATGGTTTATACAAGTTTTCTAATTTAATTTGATTTTTATTGTTTTGTTATATAATAAAAAGTAATTAAAAATAAATATGATGGAAGCAAAAAAAAAAAGAGCATAACTAATTTATTACCAAATATTCAGCCAATGGGTCATCTATGTTTAAGGGTTAATATATATTTTGGTATCTAAACTTAATTTCAAGGTTCAATTTGATACTTATAATAATAAAAGTTTAATGACCACTTTGTAACATTTGAATGTTTGGTGGCAAAAATGAATATTTTACCGTAGTTAGCAAACATTTGTGAACTTTATCCATTTTAACTTGATTTTAAGGTTCAGTTTGGTACCTCAACTTTTTTTTATTCAATTAGGTACTTATAGTTGACTTTTTTATTCAAATTGGTGTATGAACTTGGCTCCTTGGTTCAAATTGGTTAAAAATCGTAAGTGTTAATTTAAAAAAAAATCAAATCTATGTACCAATTTGAAGTAAGAAGCCAAATTCATGTACTTAACTTGGAAAAAAAAACACTGAAGTACCTAAATGAACCTTAAAGCTCGGGTACCGAAATAGTTATTTACCGTATTCTTAATGCATATTTGCTTTTAGTTTTCTCTCATACCAACGGTCGCAATATAAACACATGGTTCGGATCCGAACCTGGAGGTTCAGCCTTAAAATTTTGACTAGCATTTTCTTTTTCTTTCTTTCTTTTTAATTTTTTGTTGGATATAAAAGGGCCCACAAAGAGCCCAATTGTGGGACCCAAAACACCATGCAGGCATATTTCGGCCTTTTCAGTTAAAGGGGCGTAAGGCTTCCGGCCCAATCAAAAGTAGGCTCCATTGGCCCACATTTTTTTGGATAATTGAAATTTATTACCTAAGAGCAGCAAAGCTACTACAAAAAACAACAAAGCTGTACAGTATGTAGAATCAACAAAAACCTTACCCTATACAAGTAACCGCAGTTTCAACCTATCTGTACGTCAATGCTATCTCTCAAATGCAAAACCTTCCCGTATAATCTAGTAAAAACAACCTTACGTATACTAGAAAAAAATAACAGAATAATCAGATGGCCTTGAGCCAAAAACCCTGCCATTCCGCTCTCTCCACATAAAGTATATGAAGGCGTTCCATGCAAGCCTCAAAACTAAAGCAATCAAGGATTTACCTTTAAAATACCTCACCACCCAATTGAATTCAACATCCCAGGAATAAACTTCTCTTGAGATGCAACAACAATTCAATACCTCTTTCCATGCCTTTTTAGAGTAACCACAACCAAAGAAAAGATTATTCCTATTTTCCTCCGCCCCATTACATAGGACGAAACTAGCATCAACTCTTATGCCCCAAAAAATAAGCCTGTCCCTCGTAGGTAATCTTCCACGGATGGCCATCCATGTCACGATAGCATGTCGAGGAATATGTAACGGGTACCAAACTAGACGACTCCAGTATACCTTGTCACGGCTACAACGTATCTCCAACCAAGCCTGGGAGGTAGTCAAAGAAGCAGTTTGGAAATGCTGCAGATAGTCATCCCTCATCTTTATCAATTTCTTCCATATCCAACTCATCGACTGCTTAGGCATAGCCTGCCAAAATGTGGCTCCCTTCAGTACCTAAGCATTAACCCAAGCCACCCATAGCGAGCCTTGGTCAGCAAGCAATCGCCTCACCAGCATCACCATGCACGCGATATTCCAATGAGACAAATCTCGTAATCCCAAGCCACCTTCGGATTTTGGTGAACAAATCACATCCCAACCAACTCTGCTACTAGTTCCGCTTTTATCCTCTCCTTTCCAAAAGAAAGGCATACACAGCTGGTTGATTCTGTTCAGTACAACATTGGACAAGATAAATTGCCTGCACCAAAAGTTTTGAATTCCAAACATAATGGATCTGATAAGCTCAAGCCTCCAGCAAAGCTTAACTTTAGAGAAGACCATAGTCGAATCATAGCTTGCATCTTCTCCAAGAGAGGTTGACAATCCTTAACCGAGAGCTTCCTTGTCACCAAAGGGACTCCTAAATACCTAACTGGAAGGGAGCCATGCTTAATCCCAGTAGTCAAGGCAATAGTCTCCACCACCCGAAGTAAAAAATTCGCTCTTACCAGCATTAAGTCGCAGTCCAGACATCTTATAAAATTCATCAAGAACACAACAGATGCCAACTACTGGCTCCAAATTACCTTTAGAAAACACCATCAAGTCATCAGCAAAGCAAAGGTGAGTCAAGTTTATCCTGTGACACTTCGGATGATACTGAAACACTCCGTTAGCAGCAGCAACATCTAATAATTTCAAGAAGACGTTCATAACCAGTACAAAAATATAAGGGGATAAAGGATCACCCTGTCACACTCCCTTCTCACCTTTAAAAAACCCAACCACGCCTCCATTGACAGAGAGAAAATTTAGGTGTCATCACACAAACCCCTATCCAAGTAATAAACTTGCGTGGAAACCCCATAGCCTCCAAAACCAACAAAATAAACTCCCAACTGATGGAATCAAAAGCTTTCTGCAAATCAATCTTTAAAGTGCATCTCGGAGAAAGGGTTGATCTACCATAACCTCTAACTAATTCCTGCGCCAAAAGAGTATTATCCACAATGTTTCTACCCTTGACAAAAGCACTTTGATTAGGTGCTATCATAGCAGAGAATATAGGACAAAGTCTGTTAACCAGGACCTTAGTAATGCATTTATAAACAATAGAGCAACAAGATATGGGCCGGAAATCCTTCACCTGACTAGGACTCAAGATCTTAGGGACCAGCATTATAGTTGTAGCATTAAACCCTAAAATAAGCTCAGACAGAGGAAAAAAATGCCTAACATGGAAAAAATCCCTTCCAGTAATATCCCATGTTCTCTTGAAAAACAATGCAGTATAACCATCTGGGCCTGGGGATTTGTCATTACCCATCTCAAACAGGGCTGTCTTAATTTGAGCATCTGTAACATCTCTGACCAAGCAATCTGCATCTCTATCAGGCAGAGAGTAGGAGATCAGCTCCCTAAGCAAATCAACTGAAATAGTTTCAACCTGTGGGTCACGGGCACCAAGCAAACCAGTATAGAATCGAACCACTTCATGAGCTATCCCTTCTTGAGTATCAAGCCTAGTACCATCAGCTGAAATAAGGGACTGAATGTATTGCCTAAAATTCCTAACTTTAATCACAGAGTAGAAAAATTTGGTACTTTGATTAGCTTCACAAATCCACTGCACTTTAGCTCTCTGCTGATAGAAACTCCTTTCAGCCATCTCCAACTGTTCAAGCTCATCCCTCAAGACTTGAACCCTACCAATAGAGTCAGAGCAAATGTCAGAAGACTGATTTACTAGCTGAGCAACTTCCAACTGCTTCCGCTTAGCAGCAACACGAGCCGAAAGAGCACCAAAATGTTGCCTGTTGAATTGCCTCAAGACAGGCTTCAACCTCTTCAGTTTTGCAAATAACTGTCTCAAAGGATTTCCAGATTCCTCCCTACTCTAAGCCTGCGCAACAGTTTCTAAAAGTTGAGGATGCTGACACCAAAAATTATAAAACTTAAAGGGCTTTGGCGGAGATAATAAGGCTTTCTCAGTCATAAACAGTCCAGGAGAGTGGTCAGAAATCCCTGGAGCCAAAAACTCAGCTTGGGAAAAGGCAAACGCAGTGTACCAGGATAAGTTAGTGAGCATTCTATCCATCTTGCGAGCCAGAGGCCTTTGTTCCTGATGATTAGACCAAGTGAAGAGGGGACCCAAGCAAGGGTAATCAATCAATCCTACCTCCTCCAGGCACTCCCTAAACTCAGTCATATCGGAATTGACAGGATAAAAATCTTCAGAACTCTCATGGGGAGTAACGATAACGTTGAAGTCGCCTGCCACTAACCAAGGAGCATCCCCTACTAAAACCTTAACCTCAACCAAACAAGACCATAACCCTCTCCTACTAATACCATCATTAAAAGCATAAACAACAGTCAAGAAAAAACTCAGGCCATTTACACAGATTCTGCAAGTTATACACTGATCAATAATTTGAACAGTAACCAAATCAATTTCACCTTTCCATAACAACCAGATTCTACCATTATAAGCAGAAGAATAATTCGAATCCCATCGCTATCCCTGAAACCATCTATCCACAATTCCTCTAGCATTATTAATCTTAACTCTAGTCTCTAAGAGACGAACAACATCCACATTTAAGCTGGATACACGACTAAACATACTCTGCTGCTTCAAAGGATCATTTAGACCCCGAACATTCCAAGTGCAAATTATCATAGAGAATTAGAGGCACTAGCCTTATCAGAGACACCGGCCTTTCCATTTAATATGGCCACTTGGGACTTCTTTTTACTTTTATCCACCTGATCTTTCTTCTTTTGCTTCATATCTTGCATTAATCGAGCCACCCCTTAGGAAGCAAGACGAGGTTTCCTAAGAGATACTGGGGCAGAGACAGCAGTTCGAAGAGGCTCCCTCCTCTCAGAATCAGTTTCATCATACCCTACTGTCACATTGTCATCCTGTAGCAGCTCAAGCTGTTCATCTACATTTGCAGTTTCATCCACCATAACCTCAGCTTCAGGCAACTCATTAGCCTCCTCAGATAGCAAAGTAGCTGCATTAGCTAAGATACTGTATTGGTTAATTGACCCTCGAATTCCTCCATTAGCAGAAGGAGGATAAGGAGTGACCGAGATGGCTTTTAAAGCGTCTAGACCTACAGCCACCTGCTTAGGAGATTTGTCTGCACTACCAGCAACCATTAGACCAGAATTAACAGTAACAGAACCATGATTTTGAACAGGGTTGTTAGGAAGAGTCTTAGGAGCGACCCATCTTGCTTTCGCCTTACCTTTCCCCTTCATATCGATCCCCACTGCATCGTCAATGACCCTATTATGACATGACTTGTCCGAATGCCCAAAAATAACACACTTACTACACTTGGGAGGCATCCAAGGCACCTCCACATAGACTGAAACAGTAGAGCCATTCCTAAGCTTTACCGTGATCGATTCAGGAATTTTCGTGTTCAGGGTCACCTCCACGCATACTTTGGCATAGGCCAGCCTCTGCCTGGAAGCGGTTATACTATCCATATACAACGGGACCCCAATTGCACTGGCAATATAGCTCAGACCCCTCCTCGAATAAAGTTCTAGTGGAATTCCCCAAAGATGAACCCACAAAGGGATACAATCCAAATTGAATTCCAAGCACTGCATATTAGGCTCCCAACAACGCAGAATCAAAGGTTTGTATTGAAAATGCCAAGGACCATTTTCATAAACCCAGTCACGCACAGTTGAATTAACAAAGCGAAAGGCAAAGAGATTTTCACCCACGGAACTAACCTCAACATCGCCTTGCTTTCCCCATAAAATCCCAGCAATCTTCTGAAGCGCGCTGAAGTTAGGAGCTCGCCCGATGAACTGCCCAACCAGTGCATACTGCCAGGCCTTAGAACCCTCATCAAAAACATCAGAAGGAAGGACAACAATACATTCTTCAGAGATATCCGGTGGACAAAAATCCAGGGATTGTTCGGAGACACCAACAAATAAGTTCCTCCAATTAGCACCACCAGGCACCGATGACTCACCCATGAACACAGGGATCAAAAACAGCCAGGAAATAGAAGATGCAAAACCCAGATTTGAAATGGCGAAAGAGAAAACGCGAGGAACGATAATCCTGCTATCGTGCGCCGAGAGCATTCTCCTTAACGTACGCCATTATCCGTTTGATTCAGTAACCTGTTTCGGGTTTAGAGAAATCTTTCATTTTCTTGAAAAAAGTAAGGAAACTCAAATGATATTTGCTTTCATTGGCCCACTTAATAGAGGGAAAGACATTACTAAAAAAAATCAAAGCAACCCCATTTTCTCTTTAGAAATTTAATAAATAAATAAAGGGTTAGCTTAATTTAGAAAAAGCTTGGAATTTTAAGACTTAGATAATATGATCGAAACATAATATCAAAATAATTAACATATAATACAATATCAGTATATAAAAAATTACATAATACAAACTATTGATTTATAAATGCGTCACAAACATGAATACATTGAATAACATAAACACATCTAATAAAATAAATTTTCCCATTCAAAAATTATAAGGAATTAACTCATTCAGTGGTTCTATTAGAAAAGATAATGTTGTTATCCCGAAAAAGTTATCAATGTATGAGTGGTTTTAATTCGAAGAAAAATAAAATTATTCGAGTTATTTTTAATGTTTTTAGTCTAAACATTTTTACATAAAAAGTAATAGCTCAGTGGCATAGTGATTTATTCTCTTCGGTGACCCGAATTTAAACAGTTTTGTTCTCAATGGAGGGGATGAGAATTGAGAAAGGGATATAGGTAGCATAAAACGTTTAAGGATTAAAATGACTAAATTGATAAAGTAAAAATGACTAAACCTGTTAAAGTGAAGGGGCCAAAAAAAATGCAAATCCTAAATTTAATCCTACCTAGAGGGGAGGTGAATGGGGATTCTAGGAGAAGGAATGGGTGCTTTTAACCCATGACTTAAGGTAATATAAGGGAAATAAAGATCGGTAGCTTGGCCAACCGGAATGTGCTTACTCAAATCAAATCGAAAGTTAAATAATAAGATTACAACACATAATTTAAATGAAAAACATACGTTTATAAGAATAGGAGCTTTGCAACTTAAGTTTCATAATGTAAATTGTATTTTTTGGACTTCATTTTCAAGGTGAAAGAGGTAAGCTTAGTGGGTCTCCAAATTATGGAACAAACAAGATTAGAAATCTTCTTTATATCTTTAACCAAACTTTCAGACAAGAACCACATCTTGAGGCATGTCTTGTACCATTGCAAGAGAACACACATATATATAGGTTTATAATTCCCTACTTTTTGCCATCATTTTCCAACTTAAGCATGTTTGTCTGTCTCTAAAGATGCGTGACTCCCATCTCTCTCGACTTGATGGGAATTTAGGTATCTCAAGGGTTTCGAATCAACCTTTTTTTCCATAATTGCAATGATATATATATAAACAGTGAGATAACCCTACAACAAAGTACCCTTGATTAGGACAAGTGCCCAGCTCCATGTTCATGTATAATTCATCCTTTAGCTACCTTTTAGCCTTTGGGACAAAAGATCGAGCTTTGTCGTCTCTTGCAATTGAATGTGTAATTAGTTCTATTGTTTGTTGTTGTCCCATAAGAAAGTTATTAAGCTAGCCACATGCATAAAACCTAAATTTTAGGGTTTGGTCGGTCCATAAAGGAGAAGAAAATCAATGCACTAAAAGTCTTGCTCCAATCTTAATCATTTTTCTCAAAAGCTATACACATGGAAAACTCCTGATGTTTTATTAAAAAACATAGATATTGAGATTCAAATTTTAAATTTGTTTTTTTTATAAACATTAGTATTCAATTCTTTAGTTGACTAATTTGGACCATGTACCGCAGAGGCACCACAAGAAATTTATAATATTGTAACAAAATTATTTATCACTAAAAGTACTAAATTTGTTACAATATATTTATTTTGACAAATTTTGTTTGTTACCATGTTTGTTAGAACAACCCTATCATGTAAAGTATATTATGGTGAAATTGTGTCTGTTACCATTTTATGTTATTTATCGTAACAATGAAATTTCGTTACTATAATTAACATATCACGACAAAATATTTGTCAAAATAAATTAACTATTTCATTACGAGAGGTATGTTTTGTCACAACTAACTTGTATTTTAACATCAAATTTGCAGTGGCTGAATTGAAATCCAAAGTATCTGTCCCAAAGAAACAATACCAAACAACTTGCGTAGAAATTCAAGTGAATGTATACAGGATAAAATGATAAGAAGGATCTAATCATCTAATATAAAAACATTAAAAGGAGAAATGTAACATGTTACAGTGCAAGTGTTTCTAGGATAAATACGCCGAAGTGATCTTGATGATGGTGTGGATCACTGCAGATGAATTGCGTTGTTAGCCAACGATATTGAATAGATTATGGTATGTAACTGAGTGGTGTCAAGAGAGCCTCGAATCAGTAAAGGAATGAGGGTGCGAGACATGTGCACTCTATTGTGGTAGTTGAGGGTGCTGACGACAAGGCGTGTTGGACGCTAGCCGCGCTGAGGACTAAGACAATTGACTGGTTGCGCATGCGAAGAAAAAGAATAACACTTAATTTATCATTGGTGCACAAATCAAAGCGAACAGAGGAAAGCATCACTACTTGCAAGGAAAAAGAACAAATTGACGACGTTGGGACTGAGAACATCGTCTTTAAGTAGTTTCAAAGTCTGATTTCTTAAAAAGGTGAATGTTTTGCCGTGACGAGCAAGCAGTTCAAAGATGTTAAAAAAACAATAATAATTTGTTGTGGTGGTGTAACCGAAACGTCATTGAGAAAGTGGGAGAGGAAAACGAAACTTGATCATCCTCCTCCATTGAAAAAGACAGATCTATTGTCTAACTTTTGGGCAATTTTTAAACATAACCCCATACTTCACTAGGGTTCACGGACAAGCCATACAAGTTTGTCGTGTTTTCACTTTATTCCCATATTTCCAAAACATCTGAATTAAGCCACCAAATTCCATTTAGGGTTGTTTGTCATTCAACTCATGTCACCTTTTAGGAGTCTTCATTTAGGTCCTGAATTAGTCTTTTAGGTTTAGATCTAATACATTTTAGTCCTATTGAATTTTAATTTGATTGATTTTTAGCATGTAGGTTTAATTTTCTTTCAATTAGGTCCTAAATATTATCTAATTAGTTGTTAACTGATCCTTAAAAATTAGTTTCTTTTGCATTAAGGTCACTCTTTTCATGTTTGTTTAATAAATTGACCATATGATTAATTTCATTCAATTAAGTCATTTTTCACTTAATTGACTAGTAATTAAGCCTTTTTGATTTGATTCTTAGTAATTTCAATTGAGGTAATTTTTATTAAAAATAGTTTATTTAGTCCAATTACTTATAATTATTTGTATGCTTCTAAATGAAATTAATTTTGATTTGTTCAATTGTGCATATTGATAGGTTTTCTAATATTGTGAGCACATCGGAGTATGTGGGAAATGTGTGGATCGTTTTGATCATTATTATAAAGGGGAACATTTATGACAATATATTTTGTTAGTATAGTAAAATATATAACTACAAACATAATTTATCACAAAAAAACATGAATCTTATTATTTGTTGTGACAATTTTTTCATTTACAATTACTATAACTTGTAGTTACAAATTTATCACTATATCACTTTTTTTTTACTAAAAATGGAGGAAAAACATCTGTGACAATATATTTTGTCACTATAATTAAAATATATAACTACAAACATAATTTGTCACAAAAAACTTGAATCTCATTATTTGTTGTGACAATTTTTTCTATAACAATAATAATAACTTATAGTTACAAAACTTGTCACTATATGACTTTTTTGCGCCAAAAAAAGGAGGGAAACATTTGTGACTATACATTTTGTCACTATAATTAAAATTTATAACTGCAAACATAATTTGACACAAAAAACTTGAATCCCATTATTTGTTTCTTTTATCCTAAGAATTTCATTATTTGTTGCGACGTTTTTTCTGTAATAATTATTAAAATTTATAGTTACGAAACTTGTCACTATATAAACTTTTTTGGCGCCAAAAAATGGAGGGAAACATTTGTAACAAAAATGATAACAAATTATATTTTGTCACCATATATTACACGAGTTTGCTAATTGTGACAAAACATTAAGACGGTTTTAATTTAAAGGGACGTTTATTTATTTTGTCACTATAAAGCTACTAATAGTGACAAAATTAAATTTGTCACAACAATAGAAATTTCTTGTAGTAAGGCTCATTATGGGGAGACTATCCCACACAATTATTTTATTCACAACGTCAGGATTCGAATATCTAAGTTTGTTTAATGAATCTAACGTCTCATTCTGTTAAACCAACTAATTGTAGAGAGGAAAGTACATTAAGGTAAATCATGATGTTCAATCACCAAATTTCCAAGTCTTATCATCTTGGTTGATCTTTTGTATACAACCCATGCGTCTTAAATGAACCTGAAAATTTTCATACCCTAGCCTCTTCAGGGAATCTCGCGCGCGCATATATATATATGAGAGAGAGAGAGAGAGAGAGAGAGAGAGAGAGAGAGAGAGAGAGAGAGAGAATGTATGCATATATTATATGCATGTAATGGTCCCATTTAATTGGTGGGTTTGGTCTAAGAAACCTTTATTTCAGCCAATGGGATTGTATATGTTTAAAAGAAATGCAAAGTTTTAAATAGACAATGTTGCTCTTTTAGGGCAAAGAGTTCAACGTTGTCCCCATCTTCATTATCAGTTCCTCTTATTGGCATAAAACTATAAAATGGTCCCTAAACTTCTCGGGCTTATGGTGTCATTAACACTTCCATGTCACCGAGTTGGACGATTCAACTATCTTGGAACCTTTATGTATAAAAAAATTAGATACGATGAATTTTATGTGCATCTATTAGCAGAACCGGCCCCGGGCTTTTAGTGGTTCTGGGCGAACCTAAAAGTTGGGCTCTAAATTATAGATTTAAATTGTAATTGTAGTTGCAGTCGTATTTTCACGCATGTTATCTTTATCGTGATTCCGGAAATAACAGATGCTATTTTGATCACTGCGAGTATCGCGGTTGAATTTTTTAATAACATGCGCTATTGTGGACATAACGATTACAATTATCGCGGTTTTAGGTAGTGTCACTACTGTCATATAACGGTCGTTGTTGTGATTGTATACCACTATTTAAATCCTTTCACTAATAGCAAGTAATGAAAGAAATTAAATTTTAAAAGTAAGTCCATATTAATAAGTATTGAAAAAATTGGGCCCCGAATAACATGTATTGAAAAAAAAATTAGGACTATTCTCATAATAACAAATATTGAAAAAGTCGGGACCCTAATAACAAGTATTAGGGGAAAATGAATATTAACAGTAGACCTCTAATAATAAATATTGAAGAAAAAAAACTTAACTCCTAATAATAAGTATTAAAAATGGACCACTAATAACAAATATTAGAAAAAATTGAATCATTAATAATAAATATAATTTAAAAAATACAAATATTTAATTTCCCTGAACGGTTGACCTTGGACAGGCGCCCTTATTACCTTTGCCCAGAGTCGGGCCTGTCTATTAGTATGAATTATCTATAATTTTTTGAACTACAAAGGATGAAAAGAGATAAAGAGACCTTGTAATCATCTCATCTCATTACAAAACATAAAACATAGGAACAAGGAGAGTGGTTCCAAACGAACCGAAAGACCAGAAAAACAGAGGAACAAGGAGACAAAAACATGAACAAAATAAAGCAAAAAACAAAAACCACAAAATAGAAAAAAACTACGAACAGAAACAACAAATAAAGACTCGACGAAAAGCAGTTTTGAATTTTCTTTTACTAGGTTTGGGCTCGGCTAGTACTATATTTGGCAAACTTGACTCGAGATCCAAAATAATTTATTTGAACCGAAACTCGATATCGGCTCGAACATAATTACTCGAATTTGATCAAAAATAAATCGAATTGAAACGACCCACATTTTAGTTAAATCGAAATGGACTCGAATCGATTTTTAATCAAACCGAATAGATCCAAACTGATTTCACCTGAAAAGATTTTAAAAAGAAATAAACAAATATAGATGTGAACTACCGCACAACTCACCAAAAAACTATATATATGGGTGTAAAAAGTTTATCCGACCTGAAAACTCGACTGAAATCGACCGATCCAATCGAAAATCAACCGATCTTCTATTGATCCGAACTAAAATCAACTGATCCGATATAACTCGAATCATTATAGATCCAAACTAAAATCAAACCAGACTCGAGCCGAAACCAAATATAATTAGACTCGAAATAACTTGAACAGAAATAACCCTAGCCGAAAGACTAGTTTGCTACCTCTAGCTAGTACTGCCCATTAAAGGACCATCAAAGAGGACTTTTTTTAAACAAATGATGATTTCATAGAAAGAACAATCACAAACAACAAATAAACACAAGAGATTACAAGGGGAAGAGGAAGAACAAAGGGCACAAGCAAACCATCAACAACAAACAAGACAAAATACAGGCTCTGAAACAAAAGAAAAAACAGCATGCAGAACAACAAAAGAACAGTACGGGAAGCACGAAAGCAACATAACCAAAGAAAACCGAAGCAGAAATCAAAGCCAGCAGAGTCATCTTTCACTGCATGTCAAACTGGTTGTCGCCAGAGCATAAAAAATACAGCCAGATGTGCCATCACAGCTATCGCGTCCAGATCTGAAGATGACGATGAGTGATGGGCTGGGAGGAGAGAGTCGGGCCAAAGATCACAAGCGACAGCTTTCCAACAACGACGAGAAGTTTTCAACGCTACTAAAGGAGACAAACCAGCCCTTCCAAAACGGAGGGGAGGAAGAACGACGATAAGTGGAAAAAAAAACACCCTTTCTCGTCCATTTTTACGAAAATCGTCTCACAAAATGAGCCTGATACATGATCGCCAGAGAATGCTCTCAACGAGCAAAACCAAAAAGGTGCTTCGGAGCACCAGCATAGAGGACTTAGCCACATGGTTTCTTTCACTAAAATTCGACAAGCCCCATTTACCCTATTGGACTCTAAATTGTTATGCATATGACAATTCTTGAGACAATAAGAACTAATATCAACCGAGCGTTAATATTGTTGGGGGTATGGGCGTCTCATTCGTTCGGATTTTTTTTAAATCATCTGAAATTTATTCCGATGTTCTTCAAATCTCAACTAGATATTGTTATTAAGTTGTTTTATTTTCTTCGCCCGTATATTGTGTTTTTTAGTTTAATGAATCTTCTGTTGATACAAAATATATCAACCGAAACATGTTATATTTAAAAAAACTTGCGTTCACGCATGACATTAGTCCATATTTCTTTATGGTACAATTGACATTATCCAACCGATTATTACTATTAATAACAACTAAAATACTATGAGAATAATTTTTTGATTAAAGCATTTTGCTCGAGATAAAGCTACTGTAGCAAGGCGATGAGTAGTCTTATTAACATCCCACCAGACCTAATGAAAATAAATATGCTAGAAAAGAAATGTGCATTCATCAACTCTTAAAAGTAAGCCTAAAACTTGTTTGAGACAAAAAAAAAACATTTACTATTTTTATTAGAAAATGAAAAAAAAAGTTATTAAACATAGAAAAATAAAATTCTAGATTCATAAAACAAATCATAAATTTGTATATATAAAAAAGTAAAATAGAGGATGTTGGTAACATAATTATTTGCCAGTGCCAATCAAATCGATATAAATAGTAGGTAAGTATGAAAAAAAAAGGAAATAGTAGGTCAAACAAAGAAAATGTAAAGCAAAATGAGGGTAGGGGAAGAAAGAAAAGAAAGGAAATAAAAGGATGAGGTTGATAGGTTAACGGCAATATAAGGGCCGTTGATAATGACAATAGACTAAAATTATTGTTCAAAAATTTGGAGAAAAAAGTTGATTAGTATGTTATTGTAGTTATTCTAATATCATTTTATTATTGTGCAAAGGCTTAAATAATAAATAAGTATTTAAAGTATACTTTTTGAATTTTAAGTGTTAAAAGTATTTTTTTATAAAAATAAGTGTCTAAAGTTTTAACTGTTATAATTTTAGGTGCTTGCAGTTAACTACCGTTAAAAAAATTTGTTAACCAATAAAAATTAGACACGTGTCATGTTTTAATTTATAATTTCTTTTAATTAACTTTTTATTTTTAATAATTTAAAATTTTTCAAAAAAATCTTGAAAACTTCTAAAATAGTCCTCAAATCCCTAAATCCTAAAACCCCAACCGCTGCCACCGCTGGTCGCCGTTGTCGACCCCACACGTTCGATCGCTGGACCCAGCCGACCACTTCTCCCAACTCGCCATCGCCAGAAACTGACGAATAGCGTGCCAGTCGAACATTGAACATCGAATGTGAAATAGACGTTCGATTGACACACAGTTAGCCGATTTTCGATAACGACGAGTTGGGAGAAATGGCTGGCTGAGTCAGACGACCGACGGCGGCAGCGGTAAAGATTTAGAGATTTGGGTTTTGTTATTTTTAGGGATTTAGGGACTGATTTGAATATTTTTTTTATAATTTTGGAATTTTAAAAAATAAATTTTATAGTTTTTTTCAAAAATAATTTTAAAAAATAAATATTCATGACATGTGTCACATTTTGATTGGATAAAGGGTTATTTTAAACGGCCAGACACCTAAAATTATAACGGTTGAAACTTTAAGCACCTATTTTTACAAAAAATACTCTAGGCACTAAAGTTCAAAAAAGTATACTTTGGGCACTTATTTTTCATTTAAGCCTTGTGCAAAAGCTGAAAAGCAAACATGAAAACACAAATATTAAATGTATCACAATACAAATGAAAGTGATTAATGTAGATTTTTTTTTGACAAATCTTAAATGTAATCGTAATCTTACTTAGAGAGAATGGGAGGAGAATTCTAGGGGAATGAAAAGGAGTATTCATAGCGAGTATTAGGGGTGTGCAAAAATATCTGATCCGACCAATCCGATCAGATTACTCCTTGATTTGATCCAAAATTTTAGATATCCGATCTGATTTTTTATTTTTCAGATCATATATGAATCGCACTATTTCAAGTTTATGATTATTCGAAAATCCGAAAAATCCAAAAATTCAAATTTCTATGAATATAAATATTTTTATTTTTAATAATTTGATGCTTGTTATATCTGAAAATTCAAAAAATTGAAATTTCTATAGATGTGAATCTTGTTATTTTTGACAATTTGTTGCTTGTTATATTCGAAAATCAAAATTTTCATAGATACGACTGTCAAATTCGAAAAATACTTAAACCAAATTTTATATTTGAATAATCGGATATCCGAATATCCGATCCGAGTATCCGATATCTAAAAATCTGGATATCTATTTTTTTTCAAATCAGATATGGATCGATATTTTATCGATCCAAAATTTTGGATATCCGATTTTTTGGACCAGATCTGATCTGATATCGAAAAATGCACACCCCTAGTGAGTATAGATCATTTTTTAAACAATTTCTACCTAAGGGAGATGGAAGGGGAATTTTGCTCCTAATGAGTCTTGAACCCATAATCTGGGGGAAGAGGAGAGTGTCAACTAAGAGCTTTAACCACCCGCTATAGAGATTGATGACGCGTATAGATAATTTTTAAACACGAGATATGACACTTATATATACAAATTATAAGATCTAATGTCACCTACAATGAGCTTGATATGTGGTTTGAGACTAATAAAAGTACTAAGTTATGGTCTAAATTAGAAAATCATACATAAAAATTAAAATCTTGACCAAATATGAAATTTACATCCAATTCCTTCATTTGTTTTTCCCATTTACCCCTCATTTTCTTATAATCAAATTTTATATATTATTATATATTAATAAAAAGAGTTATAATTAATGCTTATTTTATTTTTCAATGAAATCTATTAGAATGTAATTTACATTCTTAAAAAATTTCAACTCTACTAATTTAGGGTGTTTAATATAATTAAGCCTAAAAACTAGAACCCTAGACCATAAACCCTAAACCCTAACACTAAACAATAAACTAAAACACTAAAACCTTAAAGCCATAAACTCTAAATCCTAAACCATAAACCCTAAATCATAAAACACTAGACCCTAAAACCATATACCCTAAGAATAAACCTCAAAATCATAAACCACAAGTCCTAAAATCCTAAACTCGTAATACCCTAAAACTCTAAATTCTAAACCATAAACCTCAAATCCTAAAACCATTATTAATTACATTAAAAAAACTATAAATTAATGTATGACAACTTTTAAGGAATGTAATTAATTACATTCTAATAGATTTCATTAAAAAGTAAAATAAACATTAATGATAGGAATCTTGCTAGTTCTTATACGCAGCTCATAGAGCTACGTATAGCAAAACCCTAATAAAAATAATATTCATATAACTAATAATAGTTAGATTCAATGCCACATTGCATCCTTTCAAAATAGAATTAAGTTCAAACTTTTAAAATAATATTATTTCTAATATTAAACCATAAAATCTTTAATGTTGCATTAATCAAGGCATCTGTAATTATTTTTTAAAATACAAGAAATTTAAATAAAAAACTAGTGTTTGCTTGACTAATTTTTTTTAGTATACTGGTGTTATTACATGCTACTTGTTAGCAGGGACGGAGCCAACATTTGGGGTTTGGGGGCAAAACATAAATGTTTAAAAGTAGGGGGATAATTAAAAAAATAAACCAAAATTTAAAGAAATTTATATAGGATGACAAAGGTGGAAAACAATGCACACATGTACCTCCCCACCCCACATGCCTCTGTCACCTAGAGCGGAGCCAAGATTTGAGATTAGGGGCAAAAACATAAATGTTGAAAGGTGGGGGCAAATTCATAATTTATTCATTTTTTTCAAAAAAAAATATAACAAACAAAGATAAAAAAAAAATTCTCCTGCGTGGGGGGCAAGGGCCCCTCCCAAGGAACGTGTAGTTTCGTCCCTGTCTGTCACTGGTTGCTAGTATCTATTCATACTTTTTCTTAACCTTTTAACAATGCACACATATATGCTCGAGTTCGGGTCTTTTAGAACGAATATTGTCCTCTTTTTCACTATAATTACTCGTTTGGTTCTTTTAACTAATATTTTGGTATAAAATAAGTTTGAGTTCTTGATACTTCTTAGTTCTTACAATGGCAAAAATAGCAATCACTTCATTTGCCATTGTCTAAATTTGTTTATACTACAAAATCAAAGACCATGAAAATTTGGAATATAGTACTATATGCCATCGTTATCATCATCAAACAGATTAACCAACCAAATACTGAAGTAACAGAGTAGTAAAACAAGTCTTCCGAAATTCACATGGCAAATTTAAATTAACATTGATGAAAAGCCAGCAAAACACTAAGGCTCTAGGTTTGGGGTAAACGGGCGTTGGCCAGAAGTCTAAAAATTTGGCTGTCTCAAAACGAGCGTTTAGGCGTGTAAATAAGTGGGTAAATAGGTGTTTGGTGCCAAACTTTAGGGTATTTGGATTGTTGTTGCGGGTGAACGGGCGTTGATCACCGCAAGTGCAACAAAAAACACACCCTAATACACAATATGTAAAATGTTTTTGAATTTTTAGAATAAAATTAGAGTGACAGAATTTATAAATGCGAAATTTATGATAAAAACATAAAATATGTAAATTTTGATATTTAGTTTGAAGTATCATAGTTTAAAATTTTGGTGAACAAATTTTTTAAGCATGTAAAAATAAACAATGCGTGTCAATTTTTTTTAAAGTTACGTCGATATTCATTTAAAAACAGAAACAGAAACATATTAATATTGTAGGAATAATAGTAAAGCTTATCCTAATTTATAAAAACAGTGACCGAAAAATGTCCAACTGTAAGAGGAGTTTACCTGTAACCAATATCCATTACACACGTTTCTATCATCTATTATCACATATATGTTACCGCACCCTATCATTGCTTGGGTCATCCATAGGGGTGATAATGAGCATGTCACGACCTATTCGGGCTCGGGCTCGACTCGAGACATTAACAAGTTGAGCCGAGTCGACCAAGCTCGACTTGAAAAGCTCGTGAACATGCTCAGAATAAATATATATTATATATATGCTACATATACACTAAAAGTAATCTCTTTAGCAAAAGAAAAGCAATAAAATAAATTAAGGGAAATCCTCTAAAAATAAATTGGGCACTCTTTTCACTTCCTCGATATTAAATTTTGTTTCAGTGTTGGTTATGAAAGGGGTTTTTAACGAGGCCCTATCTTTTATAAAAAAAAAAATTATAGCAAAATTGTCAATTTCGAGTCGAGCTGAGCCTGGCGAGCCCGAGCCGAGCCCAATAGTATTGTTTTCGAGCCGAGCTCGAGCCTAAAATTTTGAGCTCGCCGAGCCAGAAACACTGGCTCGGGCTCGTTATCACCCCTAGCCATCCATATCTTTTTGAAAATTAAAAAGTTACTCCGGTAACTCCATTGCAGGTCCAATTTGCATTGGTAGGTTCAGCCACAGCTTAACAGTGTAAAAACTATTTATCAAAAAAATGTAAAAACTAAAATGTCAACATTAGTCGAAATCTTAAGCGATATCAAGCTGCTTATTGTTTTATGCAAAAAAAAAATCATTAGGAGACTCACCACAAAAATCGGATATGCGACAATGGTCAGTTCAAAATACACTACAAGAAAAAGCACTTTTAGTGATAGTGTAAATGGTCACAAAAAGCATTAAATTTTGACACTAGTGTATATTAACAAACTTTTCAGGTGGTAACATGTCGTCACTAGTAAACTCGTCATTATTGCATTTGTTATAATTGTTCAAACTATTGTCACATTGTTCATTTTTTGTGTCCATCTGTTCGTCACTATTATCATTAGTATATATGATAAAGCAAATGTTCACAATAACTCCACCTATTGTGATGAATTTTTTTCGACACTAAAAATAAATGATAGAAAAGGTTGTCACAATATTTATTTGTTTTGACGAATTTGTGTGACACTACAAGTATCTTTTGTGACCAACAAAGCTGTCACAACAAGTTTTTTTTGTGACCAAATATTTGACACTATAATCATTGGCAATTGTGGCGAATTTGTTTGACACTTAAATATCTTTTGTGACCAAATAAGTTGTCACAACAAACATTTTTGTGACGAAACGTTAGACACTATAACCATTCGCAATTGTGATAGCTTTTTGTGACAAAGAAAATATGTCACAATAACAATTTTTTGTGACTAGATGTTTGACACAATAATTATTTAGAAATTCATGATAAATTGAATAGTCACAATAACTTTTTGAATTATGGCCAATTTATTGGACACTAAAAAATAAATTGGTGATAAAAAAAAATCATCATAATAACTGTTTTCTTAAAGACAAATGTCTCTTTATTGGCTATATATGAGTTATTTAGATTTGTCTCGTCACTAATCAATTAATATTGTTTACGTCTAAATATTTTAATTTATTAAATATATTATCAGTAAATAAAAATATACAATTACCAAAATATATATATATAATTATCAATTCATCATTTTCACAATACAAAGATAATTTATTATATTAAAAGTAAATAAATCAACTAAAATGTAAATAACATCAAAACATAAAAAATATCCAAAAATAAACTTCAAAAACCAAATAGTTCATAATGCATAATTTTAATGGTAAGATATCAATATACACTAACTTGAACTTCAAGTCATGTGCTCCAGACCAAAGTTCACTCTTGGCCATTTTCCTACAAAATAGACAATAAGAGAAATAAGATATAAATCAACTGGCATTTTACTTATAGAGGGAGGGTTAGGGTTAAGGTTTGGGTTAGAGAATCTTAGAGAAAGGGAGGTTTTCGTGTGAAGAGGGTGAAAAATATAAAGTTTTAAAATTTTGAGGGTCAAATTAAAAATTAATTAACAGAGTTAACGGTTGGGTGACTAAAACGATAACGGTTGAAAATCTAAGTAGCAAGAATAATATTTTATTTTAAGTTGGGTGACCAAAATAGAACAAGCTCTAAACAAAAGAGACTTCTGATGAAGTTAGGAACATAGCCAGGATTTAGGGTTGGGGGCAAAATATAAATGTTTGAAAGTGAGGGCAAATTCATAAATAAACTAATTTTTAAAATAATTTAAATAGGGGGACAAAGATAGAAAAAACCCCATCCTTACCCTTTAATAGGTTCGTCCCTTGATGAAGTTTACCCGTATATGATTTATTTTACATAAATATACATGAAGTATTGTAATTATTCTTTATTTATCATAATGTTCCATATAAAATTATAATATATATAAATTAATGCATAAACCGTTTGTTGTTTTTATATATTTGGGGAAAAACCTAGTATGGTATTAATTATAACATCAATTTTGGTATTGGTCGTGGACCACCGGTAATTTTTCTTTTCCTTTGCTATTTTTATAATATTTTATCTATTTTTTATCTAAGTTTTATTAAGAATAACTCTGTCTTTGTAGCACACTTTTTTCTACATTTGTGGCACGTTCCCTCTGCTTTTTGTAACGTATTTTCTATTTTTTGACACGTTTTTTGTCTTTATTGATGGTCGTTTGACTATTTATTTTTATTTTTTCAGGTTTGGATTTGTCATCGCCATGATTGATCAAGATGACGCTTATTTGGTTATCATGTTGATCTTCCCTGCTTTGTACCCTCGAATTGGATTTGGATACGCGATTTGCGTTGTGGATTTTCTCATAACACTCGCCTCTGATTTGTCGTTGTCGATGTTCTTTCAATAGATTTAATCCCCTTTTGTGGTTCGTTTGTCGATGCAGTCAAATATGTTCGTATCCATGTTTTGTTCGAGTCTTTTATTTTGGTTTTTAACCTTTCCATTGTATGGTCCTTGTATGATCTAAAATGACTAGTCTCTTTTGTCATCGGTTATTAGAAAATGTCCAAATTATATGTTTAGTTTACATTTAAAATTATAAACCCTCATTGTAATTTATATACTTTTTCTTATTAATAATACTAACGGCTTCTATCAAAATTTTATTCAATACTTGTGAACATGATATATATATATATATTATAAATATATGTTTTTCTCTATAATTCTAAATATTTTGTATTTACCATACTATATATATATTACAACGGTATTTTTAAATAATTTATTAGCTCTTTCAAATGATCGATCTTCTGTGCTTTTGACAGTGATCGATGCACTGTGAATATTGAACCGTCTAAATTAAACCTTTCCTACCATATTGGTTTAAGTCATTATTTTAGTAATTTAGAATTAGTTAATTCTCGATTTATGTTCTGTAAGTCATTAATTCCGACATTATCTGTGTAGGAGACTTGCGTCACTTGTTTAATCCTCACGTTGGACCAAATTTCGTATCAGCTTGTGGAAACGGTATCGCTCGAGATTAGCTATTATATTAGGTGTCTGTTCTCTCCCGTTTTGGTCTATATTTATATGTATTCTTTTCCATCTTTATTTTCTAATAAATTCTTTAAAGGCGTGTTTTGTATTTACGTACATTGTTACATACTTATTGTGAAATGATATTTTTAAACTTTGCGTGATTTATTATTTAAGTTGTGATTTGAGAATATTTTTAATATCATATATATCATATCGAACTGTGGTTTAACTAAACATCATATTTTATGAACTGAGACCTATCATATTTACTAAACTGAGAACCTCGTACTTAATATGATGAGATTGTGTAAAAATTTAAATTTTAAATCTACATTATATCATTGTGTGTATGAGATGAATTTGTGCCGAGAAGACAACATACAATACAAAACAACAATACATATAAACTTCGCATAAAGCACATAAAACACCATATTAATCTTAAGAACTCCAGGAACATACAAAAACACAATACAATAATATTTCTTTAAAAATATTTAAAAAACCACAACGGTTCACAATGCAAATGATATAATATGACACGGGTTAACATTTTACATGCTAATTTTATTAGAAAAAAATAATCCTATTAATATGTAAATATAAAATAATTGAGTCTAATTATATATAGATGTTTAATTTTACATGCTAATTTTTTATTTTATAAATAAATTATCCATTCGGTCTATTTTGATTATTTCTGATTGGTTGGTTCAGTTTCTTTAGTATAATTGAACATTTGTATAATTGAAACGGTAAATTACATAAATTATCATTAAATTTTCTTTTTAAACTTATTTTAGTTACTGGATTTTTAAAACATCTAATTTACTTTTAGAAATGTATACATTAAACGCTTCTAGTCACTCTTTCGTTAACTTTTTGACGATGCCCATTTACTAGCAAATGAAGAAATATTTCCAAGATTCGAACGGTAAAAAATTTTATTGGCACGAGAGAAGCAATATACTGAGAAACGAGTTTCATCTGACGACGAGGGAGAGAGATTGGAAAGAAAAAAACCAAAATAAATGTATTTGATTCGTGGATTTCTGGATATTTTTCGGTGAAAGGAAGGTCAGATTCGAACTCAGTGACGAGACGAAAAGAACGAGCACGATAATTAATGGTGGAGTGATAAAAATAGATTTGAGAGTAAAATTTAAGTGATATTTAGTTAATCTAATTGAAATTATAAGAGAAAAAAACTGATGAAGAATAACACTTTTGTTCGTCCAAATCTCCTCGCACTATATTTTTTCTCGAAAAATAAAAATAGATTTGAGAGTAAAATTTAAGTGATATTTATTTAATCTAATTAAAATTATAAGAGAAAAAATGCTGAAGAATGACACTTTTGTTCGTTCAAATCTCCTCACACTATGTGCGTGTTTGGATATGCAGTAGGAGGTCAAAAATCTTGATTGAACACGAAAATATACCTCGATCGTCGTGTCAACATATTTAAAAACAAAAATTTAAAATTATTTATGAATACCAATCGAGATTTTGAGAAAAGCTAAGGGAGAGTAGCTTTTGCGATTAATCGTGATTTTTACACTATATTTTTATACAATTATGATTTTTTTTAAAAAAATCTCAAACATAAATTATATTATTTTAAAATCAATTTTACACAAAATTAAATCTATAAAATTATAATGACTCAAAATCAATTTTACCGCTTTAAAACCAAACGCACCCGACATTTTCCCTCGAAAGCCAAAGTGGTAACAGAAATGTCAAAATCCCCATCGGAGCCCCTCAACAGTTCCCACACATCCAAAGTGCTGAAAGCTGCTATTTTCTCAAGATTTCTTCTTTTGATCCTTACTATCGTATGGCGTTCTCTTCTCACCCCTTACGACACCTCCGCGCCCCTCAACCCAACCTGCCTCCACAATACTTCTTCCTTCCCTCCGCCTCTCCTCCCCTCCCTCGCTTCCACCATCGAGAATGGCGTCGTTTGGGACAGCGTTTACTTCATCCGGATCGCTCAGTGCGGGTATGAATATGAGCAGTACTACGCGTTTCTGCCGTTATTGCCGTCCTGCATTTTTGCCTTTTCGCGCACAGGTTCGATTTGACTCAAGACTTAGGTTTCCATTTGTCTGCCCTCTTTTGAATTTTTGAAATTTTCGATTTTTTTTCTCCTGTAAAACTGCAGTTTTTGCGCCGTTGGTTCTACTGATTGGTTATAGGGCAGTTTTGGCGCTGTCTGGTTATGTTGTTTGCAATGTTGCGTTTATTTTCGCGTCGATTTACTTTTACAAGTAAGCTTTCCTTTCCAGCTACTTGATACTCGAAATGTTCCATTTCCTGTCGCATTGCTGCTCTGCATTATGCATTTTTATACTTAAAAAATTATGATTGTTCTCCTCGTGCTTCTTGCTCTAACAGGCTTTCAGATATTATTTTGAAGGACCCCAATGCAGCACTGCAGGCTTCCGTTTTGTTTTGCTTCAATCCAGCGTCCATATTCTACTCATCAATGTAACGTTCCTCATTTCTTTCTTCTATTGTTGATTTTCAAAGGGTGAAGGTAATTGTGGATTATCTTTTTGTATCATCATGTGATTGCAGATATTCTGAGAGCTTGTACGCCTTGTTGTCAGTTGGCGGGTGCTACTATTTAATATCTGGTTCAAATAGTATTGCTGTGCTTTGGCTTGCTCTGTCCAGTTTAGCAAGATCTAATGGAGTGCTCAACGCTGGTTATTTTGGGTTTCAGGCAATGCATCACGCTTATGATGCTTTTTCGGGGGAAAAGCGTGCTTTTGTAAGTTTCTTGTTTTCTTAGATACACTGCTTCATTTGCAGGCTGTTTTAATTTTCCTACAAGGCTTCTTCATTAAGGCAAAGCGGAAAGGGCTATAGTTGACTGCTTATTGATGATTATCTTCCATTGATGTTTAATGGGATTTGCATGTGAGCCCAAGTTTGGAAGAAAAGTGCATGCTGCTGAAGGATTGCACATAAAGCCCCTTTCTAGCCCTAGGTGAAGAAATCCATGAAAATGGCGTTGATGGTTAAAGGAGTGAAACTTTAAACCTTACTCTAATACCACGTTAATGAGATAGTTAAGTAATCTATTCTCAAGAAGGCTTAAGCTATTAGAATGGACCCAAATTTAATATTCAACTTGCAACTGTCTATTTTTGATGCTTTATAACCCTCCCTTTCACGCATTTACCTCCTCCTTTTAAAATTGTAAAGCTGATCTTCTAACACAACTGTCTCATTTCTTGGCGATTATATAAATTCTCTTAATCTTGAATTCAATGTGCATATTGATTATTGACTTTTATGCAGATTAAGAAGTAAATTTTGCTAGTGTTAAGGTTTTAATTGAGAAAAGTGCAAATCAGTCTGGAAATAAGATATAGAAAACTAACAGCTTTTTTATGTTTAAAGAAAGTAGGCATTTTTGGGAAATCCTCAAAAGGAAACATAAACATTTATTTTGGTATTAGAGATTTAGTTCTTCATGTGTATTCATGCCTAGTTGCTAATTTTATTTTGCACCGTTCAGTCTTTGAAGAAATGAAATGGTAAAACAAGATAAACCTTGTCCCAATAAGTATTTTTACTCGTTTTGGTCAACCAAATTCCAATAACTATCATTGGCTTCATGGTTTATTTGCAGTGCATTTTTTTAATATTGTATAATAAGTTAGCTAAGTAAAAATGAGGATATTTGTGTTTCGAATCTTTTTCTTTTGTCTTCATATATTTTTCAATTTAGACATTTTCCCACAAGGGAATTTGCAGGTATCCTTTGTGCATGTCTATCATGTTTCCTTAATTGTCTTCAATGGGTGTGGGATAATTTTGCTTATGTCAAAGTGGCTATATAGTTAATTAGTTAATCATTTGTTAATAATATTGAGCAAATGAATACCATTTTTAGCTTTCTATATATGGTATGTGATTTTTCATCAAATTTATAATTGATTTTTGGGAAGAAAAATTGTACCATGCGTTGCCGTTGGAGTTTTTAGATTCCAACAAGGTGGTTAGAGAGTTATCACATACAAAAAGGTATATTAAAAGAAAAAACTAAAGAATATACATGACATTTTTTAATTTAAGTTGTAGAGTTTAAATTTTTCACTTGAAGAATATAGAGAATAAGCATTTTATGCTAATGGATGGTTGCATAAAAAACTTTTTATTTTTGTGATAGTTGGCATTGTGGATTCTTATAAGTGGCGCACTGCGTTGTATCTTCATTTTTGTTCCCTTTATTGCATTTCAAGCATATGACTACTACAATATGTGTCTTGGGCGTTCTTATGATGAAATGAGGCCCTGGTGTAAAGCAAGAATACCTTTGCTATACAATTACATTCAAAGTCATTATTGGTATGCTCTTTTGCAACTGGTTATAATATAGCATTCTTTTCATATTTGTCATGCATGAGATGTTGATAATTTAAGTTTTCTAGATGCTAGTTTAAGTAATCCTGTTAACAGAAAATTGTTAAGGTATCTTTGGAATCTACTTTTTTGCTTTCAAAATCGAGACAGATTAGATTTTGTTGGGATTCGTTTCTCTGATGCATGATTTTATATCTTACTTCCTTTTATCCTAGGGGAGTGGGATTCTTGAGATACTTCCAATTTAAACAACTGCCAAACTTTCTTCTGGCTTCTCCAATACTGTCTTTGGCAGTTTGCTCCATTATCTATTATGTGAAGTCAAGACCTGAAATAGTTTGGTCATTGGGTTTCCAAGCTTCGGTTGAGGAGAAAAGTTCCATGGCAGTAATTTTTTCTTTTCAGAAATCACACAGATCAAATGACACCCAATTTTCAGAGGAATATTCTTCTAGGAAGCAAGGTAATACTTTCGAAAACAAAATGACTGGTGAATTATGAGTGCTGACACTTATTTCTCTGCAGGGTTGTTGGATTGGTGGTTTTAGTACTATATTGTACTCCTGTTTCTTTCTGCTTGTTAAAGTAATTATTATCTTTGTGACAGAAAATCATAATCTTAGATTGAGGAAGAAAATTAACCGAGGAGGGGATCATGCCGAGGGCAGAACAATTCATGGATCATCAGAGAAGCTAGGATATACATCTGCTTTTATTCTTCCGTTTATCCTACACATGGGCTTCATGGTAGCTACAGCATTTTTTGTGATGCATGTCCAGGTTAGTTTCATCTCTTTCTCTGTACATCCTTGAAATTTATCAAGACTCACGCTATATCAATATGGTTTAGGAAACTTGGTAAAATTCGTAAGCATTAGATCAATCTTTTTCTCTCTTCTTTCTGATTTAATTGAATTGTTGTTTTGTCTTTCGGTTTCTATAGGGACTAAGATTGTTGTTAACTCTCCCATATTACGTTTACGGGCCTGGTGGGGCTTATGTCTGAAATTTCATAGTGAATCAACTTGGAATAAATCACTTATTGTCTATCCATATCCATTTTTGAGCCCTAATATGTTCAAGCAGGTCATGAGTTTATCATGTCTATGTTTTAGTCGTACAATCTAAGGTTGCTTCATCGAGACAGGTCATAGTTCACACAATGGTTGGTCCTTATTAAATGGTTGGCCTTGTTTCTTGCATCATATTTTTTGCGATGGGTATTTAGTAAGTTTACAGTAAAAGGTAGCTTTGTATTTAACATTTATACATTTGACAATTGACAGGTTGCAACACGTTTCTTGTCGGCCAGTCCTTCTCAGTATTGGTTTGCTTCATTAATAATGACTTCACCCAATACGAGTAAGAAATGGGGATATATGATATGGACATACTGTTGTGCCTACATCCTTCTTGGTAGCTTGCTCTTCTCAAATTTCTACCCTTTCACTTAATTATGGGCCCTTCGTCTGTCGCTTCTTTCCCCTCTGTTTGACCGTTAGATTCTGCGTCTCGCATGTTCTCAAGAGTATGTAAATGATGCTAACAGATTCGATATCCAACGGAAAGAAGCAGTTATGTGTAAGAAGTAAGGTCCAAAGGCATGGGAAACTAAGACTTTTGATGGACTATTTTCAGACACCAAGTTAGCCGACGTTGTAAAACATGTTTCTCAACCAATGTGAATGTAGCAGGTTAAAACATCTTTTCTGTTTCATTGGGTTTGTTGGAAATTCCTTTTTTTTTTCCATTGGAAAGGACAAACGCGACAGTTGTTCCAGTTAGAGATTTCTTATGATTGACAGTTCCTTTGTCCTGTATTAACTAATCTAATATCCTAGGTTGCGGGACAGCCATTTTCTGTTATTTTCACAGGTTTTCCTTGCTATAAAGTAAACCACAATCATAGTGGGAAGATTGTTAGATATGTAATTGATTTTTTTTTCCTTCAAAGTTTTTCATGTATCTATGGCCGTAGCCGTATTGTCAAATAGTGGAGCTAAAGAGTAAAACATTACTACTTTTGTTGTACGGTTATCGACAAAATTTTAAGGTTTAATTACAAAATAATTGTTCAAACTAGATGATTGATTGGGTGCTGAAGCATGGCAAGGGAAGTTCGTTACGGGCTGCTGTTATTCGGGTAGTTTTCTTGTACTATATTTGGCAAGAAATGAACAATAGATTGCATGGAAAAGGGCCTAGGAGTTTTTCGGCTATTATGATGAATATAAAATTTGATGTCAGTATGCGTTTGAAGGGTTGTAGCAAGACTGCACATTCTTTATCTTCTTTGCTTGTTGTCTAGAATCTGTAATAATTTTTTTTCTCTCGAGTTTCTGATGTATAGGCTATAGGTTGTTTGGATTCTTTGGATGATTATTTTTTGGAGGTTCTTTGGATGAAATGAAAACAAATTATTTATCCAAAAAAAATTGTTCAAACTACATTTTTTTACTTCAGTCAAGATATGTATCTAATGTTTAATTATTACCATTTTAGGTGTTTGGTTGTTAAAAAAAATTGTTAATTAAAACGTGGCACGAGTTCTGTTTATTAATTTCTTTTAATTTTAAAAATTCATAAAATCTTTTATTTTCCATTAAAAATCCCTAAAATTTTAAAAAAATCTTAAATCCTTAAACTTAAATTCCTCTCTTCCGGTCGTCGGTCCAACCATTTTCGTTCACCTGCTCCTTCGTCGATTCCCCAGGGTTGATAACCCCAACATTATGTCATTGAAATCGATGAACAAATGGTCAAATGAATCACGGTTATTGAATTCGAGATCTTCAATTAAATGACGAATGGCGGACGACAAAAAGACAATTTGAGCTTGGCAACTCGTGCGACGAAGGGAGATCTTATGACTCCGATAACAACATGGTATTCAACGGTGTTATAGAAGAATGTAGGGATGTAGAGGTTGAAAATTATTTTTCAAGTTTTGGGTTTTTTTTAAATAATAATTTTTTTAGATTTTTTTAAACAAAAATTAAATGAAATTAAGAAATATGCCACATGTTATGATTTGATGATGGGATTTTTTTAACGACCGTTAACAGTCAGACACTTAAAATGATCACGAAATAAACATTAGGCATCTATTTTGACCAAACAAAATTTTAGGCACTTACTGTAAAATAAAGATATAATTTGAACACTTATTTTATAGTTAACAAACAAACAAAAACCGAAACATCCAGGAATGGACCTAGAGGGGCTGGAAGGACAGTCGCCCTTTAAAATTTTGAAATACATATATGGTTTAAAAATATTATATGTATTTTTTATTAAAAATCTATTTTTACCTTCTTAAAATTTTATAAATTTTCTCTCCTTAAAATTTTATAAGTTCGCCCCTTAACATAAAATCTTACGTCGTATGAAAAGACATCATATAAAAAGTATCATCCAAATAGCATTAGACAACCTTACCAAGGGTAGAACTACCTGCCAAGTCCGAATGTTCACTTGAAATTTGAAAGGGTTTAGAGAAAAAAATATTGGGTCTAAAAAATGAACATTGGACAACAAAATATATTCCCTTTTTTTTTACAATCATGAAACAACTTTCATTCAAACGAAAGATCACGTACAACAATTGAGGGACCCTGAACAAATAAATTCGTCATCCAGGTAACAACACCGCCATTCAAAAAAGGGGTCTCAGAAAAACAAACGAAACAAAACAGGAGAAAGCAGTAAAATCTAGGAACACGAACAAACAATATAAAAACAAAGAAAGATCTCAAGCACATGAATCAATCAAAAGCTCGATCAGGTGATATTTTTGCGAGAGTTCTATTCGAAAATAGACTTTTTTTTGTAAAAGTAAAAGATCTTGTCATCAAAAATGCTGAGAGACTAAATTGTGAGCGAAAGAGATAAAAAGGTTGAGGTCGACCACGAACATAAAACGAGCACCCTTAATTTGGACAAAAAGAGCAAAGCAACACAAATTATAAACCAAAAAAAAAATCAAGAATCAAACGTCACCATAACCACAACCATGAAAGAAAAAATTGTCCTTAGAAAAAATAAAAGATCACCGCCATCATTCTAACCTTCATCCCCGTTTTAACATATTAGCTGAACTCAAGTTTCAAGATTCAAGGTCCAAGCCTGGTCTAACCTACTTTCTAGTTGTCTAACTTTATTTTTATTTATTATATAATTTTTATTATTAATATCCAATGCACTGACGGTAAGAACAAAAAAATTTCACAAGTATTTTAGTTTATATTTATAATTAACCATACTACCTTAAATTTTAACCCTTTAATCCTTAAATTTTAACCATAAACCTTAAATTTTAAACTTTTAAACTAAACCCCATAAATTAAGAAGCTTGTGAAAACTTTTTTTATTTTTACCGTCAGTGCACTGAATATTTACTTTAATTTATATCATATAAGAATTAAACTTATAATATTATATAACATTAGAATGTAAACATTTACATGTATAAAAGAGTAAAAATAAATTTAATAAATAAAGGATTATTATCCCATACATGAGTGATTTTTTTTTGTTTCAACAAGTGCCTCAATTTTAGGGTTTAGGGTTTTAGTATAGAGTATAGAGCTTAGGGGTTTTAGTGTAGGAGTTTATAATTTAGGGTACATTGTTAGAATTTAAGGTGTGAGGTTATAATTTAGGGGTTAGGGTTAGGTATTTATGTTTTAGGATAATATGGTTAGAATTTAAGGTATGAGGTTAGAATTTAGGGGTTAGGGTTAGGTGTTTAGTTTTTAGAGTAATATAGTCAGAGATTTAAGTTTTATCCTATAAACCCTATATTTTTAACCCTAAACCTAAAATTCTATCAACGGATCCTAAATTTAAAACTAATATACTTAAACCCCTAAACTCTAAAATTAAAACACTTATATAAAGAACGTTTCTACCAGAATTTGTGCATGAAATTATTACTCATAAAATAATTAATCGACCTGTAGCGTACGTGGATCATGATCGGCCGAGGAATTCACTGTAGCGTACGACCCGACCCTTTTTTTTATCAAAGAACCCGACCTAATAGAAGATTAAAAATACGATTGAAAACATTAACCACACTTCTAATCTGAAAAACTGAGCATAATAAAATTCAAAAAATAGTCCCCCACGCACGCCGTATCTTTTCTTCTGTATAGTTTTACTTGCATGGTGGTTTCCTTTTAAGAACGATCCTCAGCTTCGCCGGCTCTTCAGTCGGCCGTTCATCTATGTTCAACTGCTTCCTTAACGGCAGATCGCCAGCCTCCTGTCACGTGGCCATCTTTTTTTTTGCTTTTTTTAGCTCCGCCATGAGAAAACCTCAATTTTTAGATCTCTAAATTCTAAATCTGAATCTAGATTTAGATTTTTAGTTAATATTTTTTTAGAGCTATGGCGACGAGGAACCGGCCGTTGTTATTCAGGAAATACAGGGATGCGTTAAAGAGTGTAAGGATCCCGACGAGTTCGTCTTCGTCTTCTGCCACGAAGAGCTCCGGCGGAGGTCCGGTGATTCAGATGGTTAGTACTTCGTTGCTCCATCCAAATCGTTCTTATACTCCTCTAAGTACCGAGGATCCGGGAAATTCAAGGTAAATCAACCTTTGCAACTACTACTATAAGATTCGAAGGGAAAAATCACGATCGGGATTAATTCTTGTTTTTTCTTCTTCTCATTATGCGTAAATTTGTTTCAACGTAATTAATTAGCTTCATTTAGCTGAATAGGTCTCCTTTTATTTGAAGTAGAATTAATGTAGTTTAGGCTTAAGCAGAACTGCTAAATTATAATGTTCAGAATTAATTTTCAAGGAATTGGCATCTAATCTAAGAGATGCTTACTATTGAATGTGGTTGTACCTGTTTGATATATGCAAACAGTTTATACAATAATTATTTAGTTGTGGGATATTTGGAATGATTTGGGAAGAGCTACAAAGATTACGAGGTGTTTAACTTTATGCAGTACAATGAAAGACCAAGGCTTTGCAACGAGGGATTGTAGACATAAATTACAATTGGATTTCTTTTGAATTTCATGTTCTCGTCTAAATAGTTATGAGTTCATATATATATATATATATATATATATATATATATATATATATATATATATATATATATATATCTGTTTGAATGGTCATAAAACTCTGTAGTAGGAAAATAAGGAGTTGTCTGTATGTTGCAGTAAGGGTGCAAATGCAGTTACAGTAGGTCTACCGCCAGCTTGGGTAGATGTGTCTAAAGAAATAGCAGCAAATGTGCAACGAGCGCGGGCAAAAATGCCGAGTTAGCAAAGGCTCATGCAAAGGCTTTAATGCCTTCATTTGGTGATGGTAAAGAAGACCAACGCAATATTGAGGCTTTTACCCATGAGCTAACTAATCTGTTGAAGAAATCAGAGAAGAGATTACAGAAACTCTCTGCAACTGGACCTTCGGAGGATTCAAATGTCAGGAAAAATGTCCAGGTAGGGCTTAGTGATGGTGAGACAAAAGGTCATCTTTGATGTTTCTCTCCCATACATGTGTCATTGCAGAAGGGAAGATAATAATGCTGACGTGTAGTGCTTTATCCTCTATACCCTGACATATTTTTAAGCTTTTATTCCCATAGAATATGCGCTGTTCTGAACTTTTCTTTTCTCTTCATTTCTTGCTTTTCATGTTTCTCTCCTTTTTGGCAGCGTCAACTTGCTACTGACCTTCAGAATCTATCAATGGAGCTCCGGAAGAAGCAATCAACTTTTTTGAAGCGCCTCAGGCAGCAAAAAGAGGTAAGAGAAGAAACTTCTATCTTGACATTGCATTATTATATGGAGTAGTATTTGGTTGCAGTTTCACATGCTAAACAATCCATACAATTTTGATTTCTGACTTATTCCATTCATTTCTGTTTTTTGCACTCTTATAAGGCATTTTGTGCATGTTTTAACTAGATTATCTGCCTCTTTTGTATGGCCAGGATGGAGTTGATCTAGAGATGAATATAAATGGAAATAGATCTAAAACAGAAGACGATGACTTGGATGATATGGTATACTGGTTTCTTTAAGCCCTCTTCCTTTTATTATATACAATCTATCTGATCACATTTTAGGAAGCAAGAGTTTTAGACGAATGCCAAATAACATGTTAGGATCTTGACACTCAACTGTGTGGCAATCAAGCTCCAAAATGTGCCTACTTCAACTCCCATATTTTTCCTTGTATAATCACAATATTAGGTTTTGATGGATGTCTTTTATCTGATTCCAGTTTGGTGTAAGATTCTCATGTTGCACAGTTATGTCATGTAGGTATTTAGTGAGCATTCAATGGCAAAGTTAAAACAAAGCGAAGCATTAACAGTTGAGAGGGAAAGGGAGATTCAACAGGCAAGTGCATTACTCCTGATGTTTTTGTCATCCGATGCTCTGCTTTCATAACTATCCAGAATGTATTATTTATGCTTGTGTTAAAATGGATTTTGTAGGTTGTGGAGTCTGTAAATGAGCTTGCTCAGATTATGAAGGATCTGTCAGTTCTTGTGATTGATCAGGTAGGAATCCATCTAGCATTAATAATAGGTTACAAACTTTTCTCAAGAGTTATTAAATGCAGTCTGCAAACAGGGTACCATTGTCGATCGGATAGACTACAACATTCAGAATGTTGCAACTACAGTGGAAGAAGGCCTCAAACAACTACAGAAGGTCATTTGTCTTTGCCCATAATCGATCTTCATTTACCTATTTTCAAGGAATCACTCTAATTCTTGTATGGATCCGAGTTGCAGGCAGAGAGAACACAGAAACAAGGCGGCATGGTTATGTGTGCTACGGTGCTTGTTATAATGTGCTTTGTCATGTTGACCCTTCTGATCCTCAAGGAGATACTCTTTTGATCCACAACCACGGCTTTTTCTCTTCACTATTTCCAGTTTGACCTGCCGTGTAAGCCGATTACTTAACATGTAGAGAAGCAGCAATTTCCTTGGCCAGCAGCATAAGAATGTCGGCAATTCGAATATCCCCATATACTCATTTGACTTTAGAGGTTCATGTTTACTTATTTTCTTTCTTTTTGATTTTTCATTTCTTGTCCCTTGGAGGAAAGGGGAATAGAGGAAAAGGAGGTGGTTGTTTGACACGGTTGAGGATCGGTCTAATATAGAGCCTATAAGTTAATGATGTGTTCTTTTTCCTTGAGCAAGGAAAGGAGTGATATTGATTCTTTAAAACTTCCTGGGTTGAGAATTTCTAGCAGTAGTTGGTCCCCACGAGGAGACGAGGTGTTTTCCTATACATTACCTTACATGTATCAATTCTTTTGGGTTCAAAGAAATGACATAAAATCCACTTCGTAAGAATTTAAGCTCATGATATGTATATATATGTGTGTGTGTTTTCATGGGGATTTAGTGCCAAAGGTTGAAAGTATCAATCATCAACCAAGGAATCTAATAATTTGTTTGGCTATACTTTCACTTTAAAATTATAGAGAATAATATATATTATCTGGGTTCTGTTGTCAATAGCTTTCATAGCTCAGTTGGTTAGAGCACCCGTTTAGTAAGCGGGAGGTCTTGAGTTCGACTCTCAATGAAAGCATATTTTTTATCTTTTTATTTTTTTGGTTCTTAAACGGATTGAAGCCTTTCATATGTTTTGGCCCTGGTTTGTTTCTCGTCTTTACCAAACAGTAAACGGATCCTTTTATTTATTGATCTCTGTTAGGATACTACAACCGAGGCGAGTCCATCGCCATATTCTTTTTTTGACAGCATTTACCTAATCTCTACAGAAGAAACAAAAGAAAACAAGTAAAATCTTTTGTATGGTGCTTGCTGTTCCCAGAACACAAATTGAAGTGGAGGGTCAAGAAATCAATGAATCCCAATTACAATGTTTTCAACTTTTTACTCTTCAGTCGAACAGTGAATTGAATACAACTCAACGAGGCTTAATGGCTTGCAGGAATCAAGTGAAACATCAAATTCTCATTCTTCATTCGTTGACTTCCAAACTAGTATTTACAATCATCACCAGCTATTCCAAAAAAACATTAACACTTCCCTTTTGATTTCTTTCCTCTTCCCAAAAGTTAAAACGGAAGAGCTGTCAAGTACAGGGGTATTTCTAATTTCACTAACAACAAAAGAAAAACCCAGGAAAAGGCAAAAGGAAAAAGGAGCTTTACAGGTTAGTTTTTTTTTTCTTCCTGTCTCAAGCAAAAACTGAGGCACAGGACAATGCCATCAAAGAAATAACAGATTGTTATTCTTCTCCCAACTTCCTTCTCCTTTGTTTTTTCACCACCTCGGATAATGATGTTGAACTTTGTTAAAAAATCGTTAATCCAAGAAATAATAAATCAGTAAAATATAAATATTGTATTGAAATATTGAACGAACAAAACAAAAAATATAGATACAACATATCTAAAATCAAATCGATTGGGAACTAGTTGAGGCCTGTAACTAAACAGATTCCTTAAGACAGATTTTCGGCCACTCCTTGGTGCTTGAGATTTTTGGTCGTCTGTCTCCCATGATACAACAACTAGATGATCAACTACAGTAGCACAACTACAGAGATCACAAACTATAACATTGCCTTCTCCTATCACTAAAAACTACTTTTGAAATCACAGAATAAAACAATGAAAAATCTCTTGTGTTTTTGAGTTGTGTAAAACCTAGAAGGTTTACACGTTATTTATAGGAGTTTTACGAGGGGTATAAGGAAACTTTTGACCTAATAGAGAATTTATGATTTGAGAATTAATGAGCCTTAAAAGAGTAGTTTTCAAAATTACTGTCTGAATTAAAGGAAGCTTTTTATATTTATCAATTTAATTCCAAAACATAAATAGAAATGATATGCTATTTTTGAGGAAATATCTGGGTTAAAATATCTGCAAGCCCACGAAGGGCCAGACCGGTCCAGACATTCACGTTACCCACGTTGTGCATCATTGCACATTTACCAACCAACAATTGGTTCCACATTTTTCCTCAACAACGGTTGGATCAATTTCTCATTCAAAGTTCCAAAATTATCGTTTTTCCAGCAATCCCCCACATGAATGAAATTGATGATTTAATCAATAACATTTTGATTCAACGTGGTGATAGAATCTACGATCGATAGCTGCATAGGATAGGTATGTGTCCTCCTTTGAACCTTTCCTTGTGAAAGTATATTTACTTTACTAGCTGACCAATAGACGTGATGTCCTTGAATTGTTCTACCGTTTGTGTAAACGATGACATACTTCACACAATTATCTCTCTGACGAGATTTTTAGTTCTCATGGTTATGTTCATATGCCCTTGAACATCTCTCTGGTTCTGCAAGAGTTTGAGAGAACTATGCCCCAATAGTCTTCTTGAACTGGCCTCACTTCACTCTCACATGGTGACTTATGTTGCTCGGCTCATTGAAGCACACAATGGTCATTAAAAGCTTTGCTTAGCCTATACAACTTTTGATCACTATTTACATCATAGGAACGGACTTGGGAGAAGAACCCCCACAGTGATAACATAGGTTTATGCAATTAGGTTGTCCCTCTAAACCTAGATCTAGGGATCTTCAGTCAACTAGATAGGGTTCTCCTTCGATGTTTTCTCAACTTGATCTCTATTTAACCTTTTAATTTGCAGATCCGCAACGTTATCTTTTGATTTTACAAAATCAATAGAGATAACTCCATTTGAGATCAATTTTCTAATGGTATTATGTCGATGACGCATATGTCTCGACTTACCATTATACATAAAAACTTTGTGCTCTATCAATTTTTGCTTGGTTATCACAATATATGCATATTGTGGGCACTGGCTTTGGCCATTCAAGAATATCCTTCAAGATATTCTAAAGTCATTTGACTTCTTCTCCAGACATGTCTAGAGCTAAAACTCAGATTCTATTATGGATCTGATTGTAAACGTTTGTCTTGAGAAATCCCATGACATAGCTCATCTCTTCGATGTAAAACATATTTACTTGTGCCTTTGATATCTTGAACATCACATATCCTATTGGTATCGAAGAATCCTTCTAAATAGCAGGATCTCTGGAATAATGTATTTCATGGTCCTGAGTGTATCTGAGATATCTCATATCTCTTACAATTGTTTTTCAGAGGTTTGACCCTGAATTACTTGTGAATCTGCTTAAATCGTTCATAGTGAAAGCCATATCTAGTATAGTATAATTTATTTAGACAATCTATGACCCTTGCATATTCCATTTGGTCAAAGTTCTAACCTTTGTTTTTGGACAAATATTGGCTCATATTCATTGAAGTTCTGGTTATATCGGAAACACCCTTGCCAAATTTCTCTTGTCCACGTAGTGTGACTTCTTCAATATAAGACCCTCATAAAGATGTTAGATTTTGTATGTCCAAAATCATACAAGTCAGTCTCATATTTTTCATGTCTAATCTTGAATTTAACATGTCTTTGTTACATTTTACCATTCCACTGTTACTTATAACAATGAGTATGCCAACAACATATGATTTTATATCCTAATATCATTAATTTTGATATACACACATTTATCACACTCATTTGTCATAATGCTAATATATCTTTGTTTCAACCTTGTTGAACGTCTAGACTTATCTTTATTGATAGCCTTTAAGGTTTATTTCATTGAACTTCGATCAACTACCCTAATTTTATAAGGGAATGTATTTTCAAAGAATAAGACATTCTTTGATTTCATTGTTCTTGTGAATTTCAAGATTCTTTTATTCATACACAAGATACCGATATGCCTTGCTATAATCTACATGGACAATGAAAATACAATCCACCGTTATGGGATCTATTTTCGTTTGCTTCAGTTACGAGGTTATTACCTTTGTAAGACACCCCCACATTTTCAAGTAGTTGTAGGAAGGTTTAATTACCTTTCATGACTCGGATGGTGTCTTGTTTCTTTAATTGTGGGGGACCTTATTTAAAAGGTAATTAGCTTATAGAACAGTCCCCCTACATGTTAGGCACATTATAGTGCCAACGTTACTTGTACAGAGCTTCTCCCCATCTTAATCCTTTAATTAAGTTTGGGTTTCAACATCATGCTTACAGAGAACAATTTTTCTATAGCTTCATCTTTGCTTTTAAGCAAATGCACATAACACTATTTTTGTGTTATCGTCAATGAAGGTAATAAATGTATTCCTTCAAACAAACATTGACCTCGTTTGGAAGTCTATAGTCCGAAGACTTGTTCCCTATCTTATGGCAATTGAAGCATTTCCAAAAAAAAATTTGCTTTTTGAACACACCGTCTAGTCCACGGTTTGTTTTCTTAAAGTCCTTTATGACTTCTTCAACGCTTGTCATGGTAATATTTGTCTTAGCAATATTTACCTTAGCAACATTTGGAGGTGGTAACAACATTTACCTTATCCTTTCTAACAATAGGAGGATCTTCCTTCAGATATTTGACCAAATTTATCATGATCAAATATGCAACATCTTTTGTTGCCACGTTTTGAATTTCTTTCCAATGAATTTCACTGGTTTTTTTATTGTGTCACATAGTCACAAACCAGAAACATAAGATTATGAATCTATTAAACGTCAGGAATTTAGCAAACTAAAAACCCGAAACAAAAGTTCACACGGCCTAATAGAAAGAACAATAATGACCAGTGCATCAAGTAGGTAACTTATGAAAAGAGAGGTGGTGCACTAGGCTCGTTTAAATACCAGGTCTTTTAAAGAACCAATCCTAGACATGCATTTTCATATTGTTTTTCAATCATCGTTCATGGGTTTAATTCTCTCATGCTTAAGGAAGTTATTGAAGTCATTTCAAAAGGGGTTAGCTTTTCAAATGACTAACGCCTGAACGGATTCACTTATAACCATTCCTTTTGCGAGAATACCGTGACTAGGGGTGTGCATTTCGGATATCCGATCTGATCCAAAATTTTGGATATCTAAAATTTTTGGATAGGTAATTTAGCGACCCGTATCCGATCTGAAAAATTGGATACCCGATTTTTGGATATCCGTATCCGATCTGAAGTCATTTCAAACAGGGGTTAGCTTTTCAAATGACTAACGCCTGAATGGATTCACTTATAACCATTCCTTTTGCGAGAATACCGTGACTAGGGGTGTGCATTTCGGATATCCGATCTAATCCAAAATTTTGGATATCTAAAATTTTTGGATAGGTAATTTAGCGATCCGTATCCGATCTGAAAAATCAGATACCCGATTTTTGGATATCCAAATTTGGATCGGATATTCGGATTTAAAACTTGATTTAATTATTTTTTAATTTGGAGGTCTTATCCATGAAAATTTTAGGTTTTCAAATATAACAATCAACAAATTATTGAATATAACAAGATTTGTATCCATGAAAATTTCAATTTTTCATATATAACAAGTAAAAATATCGAATATAAAAAAATCATATCTATAAAAAAAATTGAATTTTTGGATATCGGATAATCGAATATCCGATCCAAATGTGAAATAGCTATCTATATCTGATTTGAATTTTTTGGATATCCGATCCGAATTATTTGAAAAATAAAAAACAAATCGGATCAATCAAATTTTTTTACACACCCCTAACCGTGAGTGATCAATTAAAGTCACTACCTTTCATTCACAACAATTTGGAATCAATCATTACAAAACTAATAATTTGGTAACTAAGATTTTCTTAGCACCGACATATTCTATTTGTGTTTATGGTCCAACAACCCTCATAATTCTCTAGCCATCATATAAGGCTTTGAGAATGTAATTACGTCATAGAAAAAACATAGTTTTTTCCATGCTTTGATTCAAGACCTCGGTCAGAATCAACGCTCTAGATTCTGTTGATCAGAATCAGTAACCAATATTACTTCCAATAACAAATTCTGTTAAAACAGATTTGCCACAACAAAATTGAATATAACATATTTTATTCAGATTGATTTTTATTTGAAAAAAGTGATCAAGTAAACTCGTTAAAACGGCATGAATTAAACTCCGAAAATAAATTTATGTACTAGATCTCAGTTTACAAACTGATCAAGATTCCCAAGAAATAAATTCAACGATTTATTTCCAAAATAGAATCATACTTGATTCCCAAGAAATAAATTCAACGATCTATTTACTTTTAGAATCATACTTGATTCCCAAAAAATAAATGCAACAATTTATTTCCTTTTACAAAATAGAAACATACTTGATTCTCATGAAAATAAATTTAATGATTTATTTTCCTTACAAAGTTAGAATCATATAAGATTCTCATGAAAATAAATTTAATGATTTATTTTCCTTGCAACTTTAGAATCATACAAGATTCTCAAGAAAATAAATTCAATGATTTATTTTCTTTACAAAGTTAGAATCAACGCAAGATTCTAACGAATAAATAAATTCAACGATTTATTTCCCTTTTTTTACATGTTATATCTTATGTTAAATGACGAGATTAGTAGCACTAAAACCCGAAACAGAGATATCAAAGTAACCCAATTCTGTTTAACAAACAAAAATCAAAAGAAACTAATCAATTGATTTTAATTTTTGTTGATTCTTGTTTGGAAAAGAAGATCAAGTAAACTCGTTAAAACGGCAGGAATTAAATCCTGAAACGAATTGTTTACGAGATCTTAGTTTCTAAAACATATCAAGATTTCGTCTGAATATCATGCTCATCTCTATAAAATTTCTCAAAGGAAATTATTAGTACGAGTAAAAAAAAATTATAGTATTTCAAAAAATACAAGTAACAATTGTTATCACATTTAATAATAATTATTAAGGCCGAAATTTATAAGATAATAGCACCATAAATATTATCATAATAATACCATAATTAATAGTTACATGCACGATTATGGGTAAAATCTTACCATAATAATTTTACCATGATAATATTATAATTTAAAGATTTAAAATTACCATAAATTACCGTAATTATGTCATAAAGGTGCCATAATAATGCTTTGCCTTAGTAATATGTAAACATGTATTTTTTTTCTTTTCCAAGAAAACGGTATGTAGCTTTATGACATATAAAGCATATAACGTAAATCAAGGGCAAAATACCTTATATGCATAGAAGCTTAAAATTGGCATCATACGAATTTGGCCCTGCTATGGATTTCTTTGTAATTTATCCCACATGTGCTCCAATATGAATAAGAAATTTGTCGGTTTCGAAAGCACAATATTAATGTTTTAGAATCAATATAATGATTTACTTTTACTGATTACTGCAAAACAAAATATTAATAATGACCAGAAAATAATTCAAAAGGAATTAAATAAAAGTTTTGACCTTGTCATGGTATAAATTATTGTCTTATTCGGTGATCTGTTCGTCTTAGATTAAAGCTAAAGTTTATCTTAAAATTATTAGAAAATCGTTAATCTAAAAAATAATAAATCAATAAAATATAAATATTATGTTAAAATATTGAACGAACAGACAAGAAATTTAGATACAACATATCTAAAATCAAACCGACTGGGAACGAGTTAAAGCCTGTAGCTACACAGTTTCCTTAAGACAGATTTTTTGTCACTCTTTGGTACTTGAAATTTTTAGTCATCTGTCCCCCATGATATAACAACGAGATCACAAACTATAACCTTGCCTTCTCCTATCACCAAAAACTACTTTTGAAATCACATAGTAAAACAACAACAAAATTTTGTGTTTTTGAGTTGTGTAAAACCTAGAAAGTTTACACGCTATTTATAGGAGTTTCACGAGAGGTATAAGGAAACTTTTGACCTAATGGAGCATTTATGATTTGGGAATTAATGAGCCTTAAAAGAGCAGTTTTAAAAATTACTGTCTGAATTAAAAGAAGCTTTTTATATTTATCATTTTAATTCTAAAAATAATTGAAAATGATATGCTCTTTTTGAGGAAATATCTGGGTTAAAATATCTGCAAGCCCACGGAGTGCTGGACCGATTCAGACATTCACGTTACACACCTTGTGCATCGTTGCACATTTATCAACCAACAATTTGTTCCATATTTTTTTTTTCAAAACGTTTGGATCAATTTTTCATTTAAAGCTCTAAAATTATCGTTTTTTCCAACACACTTTGCAACCCAACTTCACCGCCCAAAGCTCATCTTCAAATTGTCACCAAGTCCATTAAAGTTTCCATCATGCTTCTTATTACCATCATCGTTTGAAGTAGCAACAGAGCTGCCGTGTGATGAATCTGATCTCTCTTTCTTCTTCTCTACTTCCTTGTTCATACCCAGCATAGCTCTTCTTTTTTTTCCCTGTATCTGATCCCACATGCATTGCAAAGTGACTGAAATTAACCCATCAAAATCCCATCAATGATCAAATAAAAAAGTTGAGCTTTTAAAAGAAAAAAAGAAGCAGTAAACCCAAGCTTCAAAAGGAGAAGATTTGTTGCTTTGTTTTGATGAAAATGGAAAGAAAAAACAAACCTTGGGACCAGCAGGGCCACCTCTCCAAAGAGGAGTCTTTGTGATTTTGCAATCACTACAGAACTTGTTGTCCTTCTCACTCATCATATCTTCACTATATGGTTTCTGAATCATACACAGAAACAAAGTTAGCTAGAGAAGTACTAGTATCTAAGAAATGGGTTGTAAAAGAATTTAAGCAGTGACGATGGTTTGTTTTTTATATCAACCTTTGCTCTAAGAAGATCCATTATACCCAATAAGTGTTGAGTGTATTAATAAGGCACATTGCACTCGAGGACGTGAGTTTAAATCTTACAGATGATATTGTCGGAAAGGGCAACCTCGCACCCTAAACATGAATTGTAAGATGGATTGTTTTCATCACTTAATATTTTTTTAATATAAAGGATAAATCCATGTTTAGTTTTCAAATTAGATCATTTTCAAGGCTTTTTTTATTATTTTTTCATATTAATTCTGGAACTTTTAAAATTATGTTTCCATCACCTAACTTTAAAAAACCACGTCTTCGTTACAAGGCTATTTGTGATGGATTGTTTTGATCACTTAATCGTCAATTTTTTAAAAAGAAAACGAGCCTCGTTAACTTTTAATAAAAGTATGACGTGACCGTTATATATATACTTTTGTTTATACAAAAGAAAGGTTGGTGGTTACTTATAACGGTTCGCCTGCTCTGATGTGAGGACCGAGAGCCACATATGGTGGTCGAAGCAAGGAGTCTTGAGGAGAGAGTTATGAAAGAAGGAGGAAAAGTTTAATAGAGGGGAAAAGAATCCCCCTTCAGGTGCATATGTCTATATATGCGTCTTTCTGACACTTTTTTGGTGGTTAGGATTTTGAGATCTTTAATGGCGGGAGGTGTTAGGTTTAACGTAATGATGGCTACTATCGAGTTGGCAGGAGTAGGGTTTGGCTGATTGGACAATAGTCATATCTGTCAATGTGCCTGGGGATCGGTAATCTGGAGACATAGGAGTCTTTCTGAAGGTAATGCTGAGCTTGTTCCCAAGGTCTTGGGAGTCGGTGATCGGAGACCTGAGTTCCTGAGGCATAAGCACATCTCCGAAAATAATATCGAGTTTATTCTCAATGCATTGACGGAGGTATAATGTAACACCCCTTTTCGTATCCATACGACGAATATGAATCAGGAATGTCACAACTTTACTATCCTTAAATATTAATGATATTTGAAACAAAATTCAAGTTTTGATAATTTTGAACCCAAATCTTGAGTACTGGTACACCTTTCCCAAAATACACATTCTTGCATTTTTATATTTCTAATTCATCCTAATTCAATTCCCAAATGTCTTCAAATGTTATGTATGCTTATAGGGAACAATTGACTATCATAAAACATACATGCTCTCAATTATCTTAGCATGCAACTCATCACCTGAGGTTACTCTTAACTTTGAATCTTTCCAGAAACGTCAATTATTATGAAACCATAACGAACTTTAAAGGCCAATCACAACTCAAATAGGTTTAGCAAGTATACGTGCCACTATAATAATCAAACATCAATTAGGATGTCATTACTATGATTACCTGTTGAGCTTTTCAATATTGATGCAATGCTCTTCTCACTCACATCTTGATTTACCTACGTGTGCACAATCAAACACAAGCTAAGTACGAACTTAGTGAGGCAATAAAGAAAGTTAATAACAATAATTTAAATTTATTCAACTTCATGGCGATATTTATGTAGCATGACATGCCAATGCATCAACTTTCACATTGCATTAGTAATGATTTACTATATGCCAATGTCATAAGACTTTAATGCTTGTCCATTTGTCATAATATGACATATACGCATAAATGTATCATGATCACTAGATATGTATTACCATCATGTTAATCATATATTAACATAATATAAATCGGATATAAATGTCTTACCAATATACTTGCCATTTATTCCAAAAGCTCACAAGCTTATTCACATGTTTATCTTTTATTAACCAATATACCATAGCCCAAATATAAGCCTATGAGGACCTTGGGTACACGAGTCAAATGTGCACCAACGTGCTAATACACATAAGGCCGTGCCCACCATATGCACCAAGTGTCCTTTATATACACTATAGTGCTAAACCGAGTATGCAGCGTGCTGCTGAACTCTATGGCATGCCAACTACACCCTGCCCCTCAATGGCATACTTGGGCATATATTTCATATTTATTTCATTCATGGAAATGTATATCAACATAATTTAACATTGGGCAGTTTATACCTGAAATAACATTCATAATGTAACATCATATATAATTAGTGATCCATGCATTTATATTTAACTTTTGACCTATTTAAAATATTTCAATCATATGCTCCATGACATAAATATAATGACAATAAAATTTGGGTAGGCTCATTGCAAGCCATCCCAATGATGTATAAAACATCAATGTGTCAGGATATGTATGCAATTGCACTCACCTTGGACACTTAACACAACGCCTCACTAAGTCCTAGTTCGGTCCTTTCTTTTATAGTACATCGAACCTTCTTTGATTCGGACTTGACTTCATTAATCACATGAATACAATAAAATATTTGTTAGATTCAAATCTAACATTACCTTAAACATGTTGTCTAATATAATCATTCGAATATAAAATTTCCAAATATTTTTCTTTCTTCCTTGTACTGTTCAAAAACTCATTATGGTCCTTAATGACCAATTTGAACTTCCATTAATTCTTCCGAGCTTGCTGGCTAACATTTAAATACAAAATGTTTCAAATTCCATTTTCTGACAGCTTGCGCTATCTTCAAAGATTTATTTATATAAAATAATCTACAACTTGAAATTCGATTCCGTTTGTTCTGAAAGAAACTAGATTCGATAAGCTTTTCAACCATATAATTTAATAGCCCAAATTCAACTCATATGATTTATGACGAATTTTCAAAGTCAATTATAGTGCTAAATTTCGGAGCAGACTGGTACTCTGTTTTCTGACCTTTAATCAATTAAAAATTCATATCTTTTGATATACAAATCGAAATCAGTCACCGTTTGTTTTAAAAGAAACTAGACCGAACCATGAATACAATGATATAAAGATCACTTTATAATTATTTTTGTAGAATTTATGGTGAATTTCCAAACTCACTGTCAATGACTAAAATTCTGGGCAGACTCATAATTCACATCCTTAGCATCCTTTAACTATTCCAATACCTCAAATTAACCTTCAATTACATAATCAAGCATAAACGACATCATTCAAACTATTTCCTTCTCTAAAATAATTTTTACAGTATTTTCCCCTCAAATTTTCTATATAACCGAATGATCCATATACCATATACCATAGGATTTTCATCACTTTAAGCATTGAAACAACATTTCCAACATGATTGATCCATAAAACATAAAATTCCAACATGTTCTTCATCAAACCTAATCACCATCTTCAACTTAGAAGTAAGAGAACCATGTGAAAATTATATCAAATGAAAGAGAATTTAAAGGATAACAATTTCGCATCTAATAAACTAACCTTGAATCTAACTCTAAATGCTTGAAATTTTCTTTTCTTCTCTCCTAATATCCCACGGTAGCAAAGTGGTACAAAGACCAAATTTTCTTTCTTTATTTTGCTTTTATTTTATGCCAAATGTAGTAATTTTCACTTATTTAACTTAAAATATCTCTTAAATAGCAAAATGACCATTTTACCCTTTTGATCCAAGGCTCCAAAGCTTGACAATTGTCAAAGTAATCATCCAATGGTCAAACATAAACCAATAAGTTAGTAGTTACCAACTTTGCCCTTGTGATTTTTCAAAATTACGATCTTGCCATTTTTCATCAAACGACTCATATTTAACATGGAAAATCAACTTAAATCCAAGGGTTCATATTCTTCCAACACAAAGAAAATATCTTAGACCTGTAAAATGACATAATTAACCTTGTCTTATCATCCTTCAAAATATATTGGATATTCGATTCGATCCGATTATCCGAATATTTTTTTCTATACTTTATCACTTTATAGCCATTAATACAAACTCCGTACGAAAAATCCGGATAACATGGAAACGTCATTCTTGGGGGTAAACTATTCATTTACGGAGTTAAAATACACAAAATTTGAAAATTACGCTTTGGTTCCTAAACTTTTCCAATGTTTATACTTTAGCCACAAAACTTTCAAAATTTACATTTTGGTCACTAGCCAAAAATTGGGATGTTACATATAACAACTTTCAAAGCAAACAAATTAAAAACTAAAAATAACTTTCTAATTCAAAATTAGAATGTTTTTAAAAACTGTTTTGAATTTTTAATTTTGTTTGGTTTTAATGAAAATGAAGATTTGGATAGAGAGCTTTGTTAATGATGACATGAAAATGAAAAGAGGATTTGTCTGATTTGTTAAAGATGCCGTGAGAATATTAGGATAATTTTTTATAATTATGAATTAAATTGATAAAATATATAAATATTAAGGATTAAATGTGTTATTATGTTGATTATTAGACGGTCACGTTATTTTTCGTTAGAAATTAATGGTTCAGTGATGAAAATAACCCCTCTTGGGTAATCCAATGATATATACGTAATTTTTTAAAAAATAAATTGAGTGACGAAAGTGTAATCGTATTAATAATCTACTGGCTGTGAGTATAGTTTACCCTCTTTATCTTTTTTATGATTTTTTCTCACGGTCATCAGACTGTTTCTTGGTTTTGGACCACTGACCAAACATATTGTTTTAAATTTTAAGGTAACGTATTAAAATGGTAATTGAATTTTATTAAAAATAAAATAATAATTAAACTTTCAAATGTTACAAAATGACAGTTAAACTGTATTTTGTTATAAAATAGTAATTCGGCCGTTAAGTATTTAACGTAACTGTTATGAAATTTTGAATAATAGCACATCTAATCCTCTATATTTACACATTCAATCAATTTAGTCTTAATTAAAAAAATTTAATAAATTTGACCCTCATTATTTATACATTCTTTCAATTCGGTCCTATTTATAATTCGAAAAAGAACAAGTGTAAGCTATGCCTCATCGTCTCGTAAATTGATTCTGTTATTAATTTAAGCCCAGGTGTGATGTTGGGAGTTCATGATGGCATCCTGGCATGGCCTAGAAGGGAGAAAGAAGACAATGCTGAGCAGAGAGCCTATTTTGGGATTAAAACTGCAGAGAGGATAATAGAATTGGAGTGCAGGAAATGAAGTGACAAACAGATGTGGACGGATGGGATCCGACATATGTTGAATTGTGGTAACAATATAGCATATTTCTGAGACTTTTTGGATCCATGGAAAAAAGCTACATTTTCATTTCTGTAAAGTAATCTTGTTGAAATTATATAAGCCTGCAATAATTAATCCAAAAGACAGATTAGATGAACCCTTCTTTTCTGAATTATCAAAACAAAAACACTTGTTCGACTTACTTGAGATATATTAGTATCTTCGTTGTGAACAAATGTGATAATCCAACCTTCATCTTCTTCAACACCGCCATGTTTCACATTTTAAGTTCGGGATACTGAATTTCCTAATGAGTAACATAGGATTGAACTTTGAAGATAATGGAAATGCACCGGAAAGCCGGAAACCTATATTAAATATTATTTCCAATTATAAATAGGACTAAATTGAAAGAATGTGTAAATAATAAGGGCTAAATTTCGAATTAAGATTAAATTGAATGAATATGTAAATATGAAAGGCTAAAAGTGCTATTATACAAAATTTCATAATAATATTAACAGCCGAGTTACCATTTTATAATAAAATATAAAACTTAATTATTATTTTATAATATTTAAAAGTTTAGTTATCATTTTATTTTTTTTAACGAAATTTAGTTACCATTTTGATATTTTACCCTAAATTTTAGGAAGAGTTTTATCGATTACAGGGAAGAAAGGGTTTGAACCCGACAACCGGTCCCATTCTGGACTGTTATTTGTAAAGCTGTTGACACCTGGAAAACTAACCACACAGCACAACTTCATGCTACCTCCTACAGCCGAATCATGTTCTACATACAAAAGTTAGAATTTTAAACAGTTTTTTAATTGACTTGAGAAGTCGGTTTGAAAAGCACTGCACTATTAGTTGGGAAAAAAAACATTATTTATGGCTTGAGAAGCTAGTTTGACTTGAAAAACATTTTTGAATCAATCTCCCATATAAGATTGGTACTTCACTAGGAATAATCATTAAAGAACACACACATCTGTTACACCCCCAAGTTCTCCTCCTCAGCATAATTTCGGAACCATCGCATTTTGCACACTCCAGAGCCAGCCAACTACAACAGCTCCTCCGAAGATTAATATTACCGGAGTCCTTAATTTGCCTTGAGAACAGATAACCCCAAGCACCATGACACGGCGTTCACGTGACCAACATGTAAAGCCTAATACTCTGAAGTTGGACCTATTTCTTCAACCCATTTATTGGTTGTCACAGGGCCTGGAACTAACGAAACATCAGCAATATCAAAATGTACAAAACATATCATATTTTAATTTTATATAGTACGAGCAAGTTCTGTTGCTCAGGGGACAAATAGAATAACGAAAAAGTGGGGAACAATATAACCCCCCCAATAATTACAGTAATGAGTACCAAACTCTAATTCCCACCGAGGAATTGTATACCCTAGCACAACAAATTAAAGCCTACCTGAATGGACAGATCTTGATGCACAAAACTCCGATTACATAAAACCAAAACAATATTCCCATGTTACTCGCAACAACAAGGTTGCTGCTTTGGGAATATGCCAAAACCACCCAGCAAACAATGCATGCAAACTCACTCGACCAGTACCATGATAACTACACACAGACGGAACAAATATTTTGTTTGTTTTACGAGCACAGAGAATATAGACTCAAATTATTTGTAGCAGATCACCGAGCTCATACTCTGCCATTTCCCCTTACTGCATAATATGGATCTGGCTGTGTGGTTTAACCCAAAGCCACCCTTGCCACCTTGCCTTAGACACCACACCCGACCCTGGACAGGAGACGCCAACCTGAAACCCAAGTATTCTTCCATCATCTCCATAAGAACTTCAATACAGAACCAGATAAATTCCTGAAATATAATTTGGTAACAGCTTTTTAAAGGTGAAAGCATATCCAAACATAAAATGCTTCCCCTAGTAAAAAAGAAGAAGAAGAATGCATGCAAACAGCAACACAACATACCTCTAGCTGAAATTGAATCCCCCAGAAGGAACAGGAAGGTCACCGCCTCCAAATTGGAACCCTGTTTGAGAGGCACCACCTGGTGGCATTGTCTCATCCTCCTCTTCCAACCAATATGTCTCGAGAATTTTCACAGCCTTTTCATAAATCTCGGTATTATCATGAGACTGTAAATTCTCGATCTTCTCTAGACCCTCGGCATCATCAATCATTTGTGCATAGTGATTCACACCTCCGGTACTCCCCAGGTTCTTATCAGCTTCTCCTACCTTCAAAATGTTTTCAAGTCCTTCTAGACAAACCATAACAATCCTTGGATCGGGGCAGTTAAGAAGATCACACAATGGCTTGATACAACCTTGACTTATAAGGAACCTGAAATACGTGAACATGCCCTGATGAGAATTAGTTTATCCTTAATAACCAGACCAGCCAAGAAACAATTCCAAACAGCTAAGATATGAAACAGTTTTCATACTTGATCTGCTCAGGAGTCCCACCAGATGTAGCATTTGAAACGGCCCATGCAGCTTCTTTCTTAATATCAAATTCAGCATTTTGAAGCAAATGAACCAGTGGAGCAATAATATTAGCTTCAATCACAGCCTGTAAAATTCATACCATTAAACATCCTTTGAAGGTATAAATGAAATCAAACAATGTCTGAGGCCCAAAATTGATTAAACAAGGGATATCAATGCAAGAAGAAAAAGGTGAAACGGGTCCAAGTGTTACCTGTATTTGTTCCTTGTTTCCAGCTGTGATATTGGAGACTGTCCAACAAGCTTCCTTCTTGATGCTTTTTTTAAAAATATTTGCCAAGAGGTTCAAAAGGCATGACAATGCTTGATGCTCGATGACACACTGTATGTCAACAAGATTTGCCCATAACGACCAAAGACACATCGGTTACATACTATATATAAGAAAAATATAACATTTAACATGTAAACCCGCAAATCTTGCATTTTATTACAATTTAAGAGGACGCCATTAATTTGATTTGAGTGAGGAAACTATTTATACATTAGTATTATCATTCAAAGAAAAATGACCAGCTAGTACCTGTGTTTGTGCATCATCTCCAGTGGCAATATTTCCAACTGTGCGAAGAGCAGGAATCAGCACAGAAGGAGATGGATGCCTGTTTAAGCCATAGGATTTTAGAATTAGATCAGGGAAGCAAATCATAAACAGAAATACTTTTGAAAGTAAATGAAAAGCAAATAATCTTCACTCACATCAAAAGTTCTACCAAACGCCCACACACACCAGCTTCGATAACAGCTTGAATTTTGTCATTTGTACCATCAGAAAGATATGAGAGCGCCCAACATGCATCAGTTAATACTTCTTCATCCTTTGAATGAATAAGATGTGCCAGTGCAGGAAGTGCAGGCTTTACCTGAACAAAACATAAAGGATAATTAGCAAGACAATAATTAATTCCACCCCAGCAGTGAGTTGCCGCATGATATTCAGCTAGACAATAACGCTCTATATTCAGTTAATACTCACGATATCTCACTCTTTGGTTTATGTTAACAATGTATTGCGAATTGCGATGCACTATTTCATGATCCCAACAAACAGTCTACCGTCTCAGATTTCAATTAAGGGAATTGTAAATCAATAACATTGAAAACAAGTAAGCTTGCCAATTCATGTTAAACAACCAACAGTTTCTAATAAAAGAAGGGGAACAGGGTCAAACCTGATCAAAGGGAGGTTGGGGTTTCCCCCTGCAAAAATTTGAGAGGGTCCATGTAGCATTTCTCAGCATAGAAAGTTTAGCATGCTCATTCAACTGTGCCAACAAAGGAAGCAGAGCACCATGGCTAAGGACAAGATCACGACATCTAGGAGAATCACCGGCCACATTTCCCAATGCCCAGACAGCCTGAATGTTCAAAATGAAAAGAGAAAATAAGACTAAGACATTTCCTACCAGCTTTTTCAAAGTAAAATTTTCAGTCAATAACCAAAATTATACTAAATTCCCTTAATTTGGATACCTGCTCACGAACATCCTCACTTGGGGAACCAAGTGACTTCACAAATATGGGAACAGCCCCGTGATCAACTACTACCTTTGTGTTCTCCGACGTCCCAGAAGCAATATTAGTGAGGGCCCAGGCTGCCTCAAACTAAAATATTAAATTAATAAACATTAACATATTTAGTAATATGAAGTAATGAGATAATGTTCAAGCTGATAGAGAATCCAACCTGAAGTTGTGGGTAGTCTTCTCTCAAAAGGAACTCAACAAAACGAGGTACAACTCCAGCTTGTATCACTTCCTCAATAGGTGGGCTACGTTCTGGGATAAATAAATAAAAGATATCAAGGCATGCAATTTAAATGTTAAATAACTATTAAACAAAATTTATTGCAGTTCTCACCAATTGAAAGCAATTTCCTAAACTGAGTAGTTGCCTCAAGCTGCAAATTACCATCATCAGACCAGACACCAGCAACCATGGCAGGTAGATACTCCAACTGCAGTCAAAGATTGAACATGACCAGAACAAGCGAATGCTCAGTCAAGTCATATATAGCCAAATCATTAAATCATGCAAATGCAGTACAATATAATTTATAAACGGTAGAAAAAAGAAAGAATCTATGGGCAATTATTCATGATAGCTTTCCATTGAAATAAATTCTACGAAAAAAATATATTTTAAATACTGAGAAAAGTTTATACGAGAACCAATACACTGATTGCTAATTTGCAATAATCATAAACTTATCTAACCAGATTACAGAATGTTTAACAACAAAAAATTCTCTATTGTTATTCATCAATACAATGAGAAAATAAGATTAATGAAAATTTTACCAAAAAATAAAAAAAGTAAATACACAGTTAAAAATAGACCTTTTTCTCAACAGCAGAGGAGTGAAGGGAAGCAAGCATAGGCTGAGTTTGGAGTCCTTCACGTCTCTTCTTCTGCAAACTCTCCTCGCGTCGATTTTTTCTAATCTCCACCATGTTATCCTCCCTCCTCCGCCTCCCTTCATCGGCATCGACTGCTACCTTATACCTATTTCTCCGAACTTCAGTCCTCGCGTTTGGCCTCAACGACATCTTCAGGAAATTATTAGAAACAAAAACAGAAGTGGTCGAACAAAAGCCCTACATAACTCTTCTCTTTTGGTTTCTTTTTCTAAAGAATTTGATTCATTTGAGAGGATACCAAAGGGGAGACTTACATAGGATTTCTGGTCTGTATTGATTTCTAATTAACTTAATAAGAAAAGGGTAAATTGTAAAAATGGTCATTGAAGTTTGGATAAATTTCTTTTCTTTTTGTTAGTAAAGTTACAAAACGATAACTAATTTTATCGAAAAATAATAAAACAATAATTTATATATTAACAACTGCTATCCCAATAACAAAAATCTAATGTGGCACGTTTAAACGATTGAGTTGGTACCATTAGATCACATTGACACCGTTTTTTTTAATTTTTTATCAGATTAGTAAGTCATTTTAGGAGTGGTAAAAAAATGTAAACATGATATATATATATATATATATATCATATTTTTTGTAAAATTTAATTCAAATTAATCGAATAATCTTTTCCATAGAGCAAACCCCCATAGGTGATAAACATCCAACAAAATTAAGATATAAAAATAGGAATACATTTATGATTTCAACTTTCAAATTTACAAAATACCCTTTCTTGTTTCAATTGTTGGAAAAAGGCCACAACCCTTTCTACAAGGGGAGGACATACGATCTATAAATATTCCAAGCTAAAACATCTAGGAGAGTCTTGGCCCCTGATTGCACGCATGAATCAACTTGAAGAACACTGACACATTCTTGGAGAAAGCTTAATTGCTTTTAAAACTAAATCTAGTTAACCATATATACACAAACCTAGTGGCGAGCCACCTTCGTGCAGCACTGCAACCAATCAACCTCCATTTGATAACGGCTCGTAACTTCAACCACCTAGCTTTGTGCCACACATCTCTGGTCTCTCCCATGCTTTGGCTATTTACATTTGGGGAAGATGAAATGATGCCTACCAATGATTCGGTGGCCGAAGTCGATATATTAGATCAACTGACTTAGTCCCCATGCTGGAGTAGTTGAAGACTTGAAGTCCAGATTGGCATTTGAGCTTGAGAATTATCCTCAGTAGCAAAATGACAAACTATTCTCTCCATTGGAATGGAAAGTTCCTCCCAATCTGAAGCTGTTTCTTAGCGTTGGATTGAAAGCTTGAATTGCAGGTTCATCGTGTGGTAAAGAAACCTGTAATTGATTGGTATCTTTCATTTCATAGGCATAGGAAGCCGATGATTGGTAGAAATTACCATTTGATGTATCTGGTTCATCTGCATACATACATAAAAGAATGAACTCTATCAAGACGAGTTTATGATATAGCCTGTGATTTGTTTATTGAAATGACAATTATATATGTCTATACTAGAAAATTCTTTGTACCTTGGTTTTCAACTGAGAATTCAGGTTGTTGCTGAAGTAAATTTGGGATGCTAAGTGGCTCAGGCAGGAGATCTGGCAAGGGCATCGAGGGTCCCATAGTTGCTCGCCGGTCCACCAAAACCAGGTCCCGAACATTCTTGTAAGCTTGTCTCTTTGCATCTTCCACCAGAAGCTGGAAATCAAGCAGATAATCATTTGATATTAAGACATATGGAACATATCCGTGAAGTACAGTAAATGGATGTATGATTTACTGTCTCCACGTTTGTGTTTCTATATGAGTTTTTATGGATATGACAAACTAACCTTCTGAGAAAAGATCAATTTTTCCACAGGGTGGTAATTTTGGCCATCCAATGTTGCTGCCACAACTCTGTAAATGGAGTCTAATAGGATTCCAACGCGTTGTACGGTTCCGTAGTAGGAATACCACTCATCATCATCAAGAACACAAGACAAAGCATGATCTATGATTATATCCCATACCCGATTTGAGATCCCATGACCGAGTACCTGCAGTAATTAATGTCACAGTTCAGATTGGTTCAGCAGAACAAATCTACTGCACTATATATATATAAATATATATATCCGTAAACTAGGTGCATAAACACACACACACACATACTCGTAACCACACTCAACTCAAATCAAGTAACATAGACCATGACAATAGCAAGTATGTTCAAAATTTTCTCTTACATTGCGCAGTGCAGATGGATCAGTAACATGCAACCGCAGGAAGTCCTTGACTGTGAAAATATTATTCGAGGTGAGCCGTTTATGGAAGGCACCATCTTTGGCTATCCTTTCCAGACGCCATACTTCATCATGGGGGAAGGGAGGGTAGTGCTTCTTGTACACTGCATATATATAAATATATATATGTGTGTGTGTGTGTGTGTTCCTTTAATTAGCTCATTTACAAAAAAGATTATAGAAGCTTAAGTTATAAACAGCATTTGAACAATGAACTAACACTCTCCACGATGATCTTTCACCATGAATGCTTCACTTGTAGCCTCCCTGATTGTCGATTCACCAGAAATTCTCTGCACAATTCTAGCTCCAAGTCTAAACTTTCGACTTCTAATCCAGCTAGAATTGTCGGTGAAAATCACATTATCAACTGTTCCCACACCATCAACCAAGGTGATGCTGAGATCCCCTGTCACCAGTGGCCTTTTACCCAGTCTTTCACGAAGAACACTGGCATTGAATTCACTTTCTGTCCAATCTTCTCGTTCGTCAGTGCCGAACTCACCATTAAGGACTACAATCTCAACCTTAATAGAAGACAGAGAACCAGATGAGACCATCGTTTCCGTAGTTGCATTGACTAGGATAATCCTAATGGTCTCGCCATCCTCGGCTTCAACCTTGCTTCCGGTAAATATCGTAGAGGGTAGTTTATTGACGAATCGTAACTGCAAGCCTCTTCCTCTAGATGCTTCAATCTGATTAAGCAAGGACCTAAAACACCAGTAAACAAAAGACCAGTGTAAGACTGTTAATTTAGATGCTGATGAAACATTACTGTTTAATCCAGTTAGATTATCAAAGATCCAATACAATAGGCTTCAATGGATCCATCAAAGAGACAAATCTTTCAACATATGTTCTATGCAAATAGGTCCAATACAGCTTACCTTGAAGATGGGTGAAAGGAAGATAGAAATGCTCTTTCCACTTCTTCCCTTACCTAATCACAAATGACATGTACGAGAATTAGAAAACCAGAGATGTATGACAAACACCGGTATCTTAAGGGAAATGAAGAGTTCGAGTAACATAAACGATATCTGAACATATCTAGTTACAAGATTAGCTGCTAATGTAAACCCAAAATGATCAGATAATTGAACTAACCCATGATCGAAGCATCGGTTCCAGGTTGAGCACAATTCTATTAAACGAAATCCCTCCAAATCGCATTATGCTTCTAACATCACCAGATAACAAGAGGGAAACATGCAAATCATTAATTAGCTTAGAAACATAAAGAACCAAGCTCATCTCATTTCATGCACAAATAAACCAAACTCACTTCTTAAGGGTAGCAGTCCTTTTCGGATCGGGAGCCATAGATTCAAACCTCGCATCAGCTCCTTCAGGAGCAGACCTCTTACTAGGCAACTTCATGGGAAGCAACAGAAGTTGGAACTTGACAACCGCTCGTAATGGCAAAAAATCCAACAGTTTGAGAGCATATAATATTCAAACCCCAGTAAACAAAACCTTCTCCAGCTGCCCCCTTTATATATATATTCCTAGCAGTAAATGCTACATAGCATTGCTTCAGGCATTGAATATTACCAGGAAACTTACAGAAAAATCAAAACATCACTAATTCCGAAACACGTATTGCAACTGAAGTAAGGTACAAATTGTAATAAAAGCATTCAAAGAAACGAGAAAAACCCAAAAAGAAAAGTGCTAGCGACTAAATCATTATTAAAATATAGGGTAATTCTCTGGGGATACATGAATGCTTGAATTCTACACATGACGGACTAGACTTTAATACCCAGACAAGAAATATTGAAAAGAAGTGGGTTTTCAAAGGATACGAAGAAGTGCAACAAGAACAAACGCGTGAATGATCATTGAAAAGTACATAAAATGGCAAAAAAAATAGTACGAGAAAAACGAGTAATCCAAGAAATATAGTTTTTTTTGCTATTAGTAGTTGTTCGGAGAAGAAACTCATGACAAAAAAACACGGTGGATTAAAAACGCGTGCATGGACAAGAAAACTCTTTTGTACATGTTTTTCTACAAATACCGCGTTGTGTTGGGATTGCGATGTTTTGTTAGATTTGGAAACGTCATTCTCTTCTCATGATTTATCATTTAACGGAATTTCAAATTCCTGAGGGAAAAAAAAACTGAATTTCAAACAAAAACTAAGCATGTATTAATTGGGTTTTGTTTTTTTACGAAGATTCTTCATTCTTGTTTTCCGTTAATTTACAAAAACTGAATTTCTGAAAAAAAAAATCAAATTAAAATTTAGTAGTGAACCGTCTATAAACACCGATCAACATCAATAATAATTTTTAAAATATTTAGGCATTTCTTATTTTACAAATTTACAATGAATTATATATTCAACATATTTGGATGCCACATGTCATAATTTAAATGATTTAAGGTGCCACATGGAGTATTTTTATATAGGGGCGGTTCAAAGATTTACGGGACTCTGTGCAGTTTATTACAACGGGACTTTTAATTTATAATCTCAAAGATATATAAGTTTTTAAAAATATATATGTATTTTTATCTTAGTAAAAACTATATTATGGGTCCTCTTTAAAGTTATTTTTTTATTTATTCAATCAATTTTTTTTTCTCTTATAAACATTCAATTCAACTCATTTGAGCCCCTTTTTTCTTGGGGGCTCTGTAGGCCGCTCATCTCACACATGTCCAAAACTCCACTGATTTTGTAGATGCCACGTGTCAAACATTTTTAACGGCATTTTAACAATAGAAATTAACTTGGAATAACGTTATATCCTGATTTTGATAAAAATAAATAAAAGGACCAAAATAAAAATTAATATAATTTAAAGACTCAAACATATATTAGACCTTATAATTTTGGTCGAATTTATCCTTTAAACCAAAGAAAATATCACATTTAAAAAAAAAATACCATTTGTGACATTAAAATTAAAGTAGCAGTTTAATGAAAATTGATTAAGACTTTTTTTTATCAAAATGAAACTAATTTAACATTTAATAAAATACTCCATAGTTGCTCTTGATGAAATATAGTTCTGATTACTTACAAGGGAATGAAGCATATATATTTAGAGTTTTCAACATATTTACATGCATGTAGCTATAATTTACTAAAAAACCAAACATTCATATAGCATACAAGACTAATCATATCAATTTCCTTTTTCATACATTTTATAAAATAAATTAAAATTATCATTAAATAAGAAAATAATTTTGCTAGGTCCCTCAAACAAGTTCATAGGTTCGAATCCTGATATTGTGAATGAAGAAAACTGAATTATGAGAATCGCCATCGTGATAAAATTCCGTAAAATTTGATCTGTATTAGTCATCTAATGGGTCTAAAATCAGTGGTTAAAAAAAGAAATTAGAACACTCACAAGTGTCCAATCATCTTATATTTTTAAATCTACTTAAATGACTTATATCACCATGTTAGTATTGTACATTAAATTTTTATATTTTATTAATAGTGTAATTTTTTTTATTTGATCAAAAGTATCTATCGCTAATAACAGTGACTATTAATAATGTATTAATAGTGTACTAATTAATTATTCTATATGAATTACTTTTAGACATACTGACAATAACCTTATTTTATAAATGAGATTAGAATAATGACATTTATTTTTATTTTTTTAATTTTAAATTTATAATAAAAATACTTGTTATGATTTTACCATTCGATTCATTCCCATCAATAGCTTAGAACCAGGGGCAGATGATAAGTCAAGCCTAGGCAGCTTTGGCACCTCCATAGTTTAGGAAAAATTTAAATCATACTCTTAAAATATTTTAAAAATTTTAATTAGGCCCCTCAAATTTGTTAGAATTCTCATTCTATCTTAATTTTTTTTCAATATTTTTAATTAAGTTCTATATATTGTTAAAATTCTCATTAAGTCTCCCAAAATTTTTAAAAGCTTTAATTAGATCCTTAATTTTTCTAAAAAATATTCTCATGAAATCTTTAAAAAAATTTAAAAATATTGATTAGACCTCCAAAACTTTTGATTAAGCCCTCAAACCATGCACTAAGATCCGCACCTGCTTAGATCCATGTTCATTTGATAATTTGGGCTGTTTCAAATCATTCCTCAGGCCTCAAAGCACATTCTTTTTTCATTGGGCCGTGATTTCAATCAAATTACTTCGAAACTTTAGAATATTCAAACAGAAAGGAAATAGAATTTTTACTCAAATATAATTTTAAGATTTTTTTTTCTTAAAATATAGTATTTTTATTTTAATTCTTGAAATATTACAATTGTTATAATAATTTAAAAAGTCGAATTTAACAGAATTCTATTATAAACAATATTTTTCCTAAAAAAAATTTTAAAAATTGTCTAAAGTCGGATTCTTCTGAACCAATCTTAAGGGTTTTTTGAAATTTACTGTTCAAAGTCGAATTCTGTTGAATTCAATTTTTAGAATACTGTAACAAATACAATATTTTAAAAATTAAAACGAGAAGTACTATATTTAAAAAAACAAAAACAATATTTATTAAATTCCTTCGAAAGTAATCCCATCATTAGAAAACGAGAAATTTGGTAAATATTATTGTTTAGGAAAAAAAATGAGAAAGCAGGGTATGTTGAAATTTTTTAAAAATCTACCGCATTTTTTATTATGTCAGAGAAGAACGCTGTCGTAGGTGTTTTTTATTTCTTAAATATTTTTTAAACCAAAAAATATTAAAAAAATAAAAAAAAACTCCAGGGTATTTTTGGTCTAAAAAATTAAAAAATATTTTCAACAGATACTATAAAAAATATTATAGATTCTCAAATATCACCTACCATATTTTATATTCTAAAAATTTATCTCAAAACACCTATTTACCCCAGGAAACCTATGGAAAGAGAAAAGAAAAAGAGAGAAGGAAAGAAAAACTCCCATGGCTAATAATCTTCTTTGCAGCCATTGACATGGGCACCAATGCCTTCAAGCTTCTCATAGTTCAAGCTCATCTCCCGGGTAAATTCATCCCTCTTTTAACCGTCAAAGAGCCCGTCGTTTTAGGCCACGATTCGCCTTCTTCCACAATCTCCACCCATTCCCAAAACCTCTCCATCAAATCCCTTCACAATTTCAACAAGCTTATCCAAACCCATAATGTCCCGCCTCTCCACACTCGCTGCGTAGCCACATCGGCCGTCCGCGACGCCCAGAACATGGCCGACTTCATTGACTCAGTCGCCGAAACCACCAGGTTCAAAGTTGAAGTTTTATCAGGCGAGGAAGAAGCCCGGTTTTCTTACCTGGGCGCCCTTCAATTCTTGCCGGTTTTTGATAATTTGGCCTTGAACGTCGATATCGGAGGTGGGTCAACTGAGTTTGCCATTGGGTTACGCGGAAACGTTGAATTTTGTTCGTCTTTGAAGCTTGGCCACGTTACTTTGACTCAACAGAATTTCGGGGACGAAGAGGCTGAAAGAGCTTCGAATATGAGGGAGTATATTAGGAACGCCATTAATGAATCTGGGTTAATCGAGAAAGTTAAAAACTTTGGCTTTGAAATAGCTTTGGGATCATCAGGGACAATAAGAGCCATTGAGAACGCAGTTTCCAAAGGGTATGCATTGGATTTTGCTGAAAACGACGCTTTGTTTAGTGAATGTAAAAGGGATCGGAGCTTTACCAGAGATGAATTAAAGACTGTTGTGGAGAGGTTGTGTAAAGGAGGAGAAGGAGAAAAAGTAAAGAGAGATGAGTTTTTCAAGAGAAGATCAGAGTCCATTGTTGCTGGTGGGATTTTGTTGGATGAGATATTTGATTTGCTTGGGATTAAAGAAATGTTGGTTTCTGGTTATGGTTTGAGAGAAGGTGTGATTGCTGATAGTTTAGCTAAGGTCTTCCATGATGGTTATGATTTGAACGCGAATGCTCGGTTTCGATCCGTTTTGCAGCTTGCTGCAAGGTTTAATGGCAAAAAGAAGACCACTTCTGCTGCTGAAATTGCTAGCATTGCAACGGTAATTTTCGCGTCTCTTAGTTTTAGAGGGAATGTAGCTAGTTTATGGAATAATAATTGCTATTATGTTAGTTTTTGAAGATTAACATTAGGTTTCAAAATTAAGAACCAAAAGTTGATGAACGAGGGACTGATTATTTATAACTTTATATTTCCAGGAAATTTTTGAAGGCTTAAGTAAATGCAAGGAGCTTGATAACAATGGAGTTAACCTTACTGTTCATTTAGATGACAAAGATCTGGAATATCTTGAAGTTGCATGCTTACTGCACAATTTAGGTCTATCCACTGGTAAAAAGGGTTACCATAAGAAGTCAAATCACATTATCATAGTAAGTTTGCTTTTCTATTTGCATTGTTTGCCATAATTTATGCATAATCCGTGTCTAATCAAGTTGTATAAGCAAAAAGGGCAAATTTTCGGAGCTTTTTAGAACCAAGAAAAGCTTATGTTGCTCACCAGAATTGAAAAAAAGAAAGTGATTCAATGGCATTGACGGTGAAGTCTTTGAATTTCTTGCAATGCATAAATGAGAGTTAATTCTTTTTATTCTCCATCTATTGACATGATTTATCATATAGAATGGAAATCATCTTCATGGATATAGTGCCGAGGAGGTCAAGGTACACTATCTGCCTATCGATCTGGTTTGATTTTCTAATAAGGATCCCTAAACATGTTCTCAATCCTGATCACCTTCTTGTGAGATTGCAGTTAATAGGTCTTCTTACGAGACACCATAGAAAGAAATTTCCCAAGTTTGACGATGATTCTCTTAATGTGTTCGGAGAAGAGGTATCATGTTCTATATGCTTGATGATTCGTTGTTGTTTAGGTTTTAAGAGGGTTTGATGTGATTGTTTGTGTTTTATTTCAGGCAAAGCAGAAACTCAAAGTTCTTTGCTCAATTATACGATTATCTGTTGTGTTACATTGGAATGGATGTATGAACTACAGAGAAATGGATTTTTCACATTCTCGTGAAGGTTTCAAGCTGGTAATGTCTAGTAACGTGATGCGGAAATTATATTTTGTCCTGTTTTACATGTAGCATTTTTCTCTTGTTTTTTATCATCCCAAATTGGTGCTAAAGCACTATATAAACATGATAAGTCGAGTAAGGGGAACCCGATTTTATGTATTTTTAGCCTTGCTGCTGGCACTTGTTGATTTTTATTCCCGATCATGCTTTATATTTGTTATGTTAATGCCAAATAAAGGTGTCGAGCTAAATTTAGCTTCGTATGCTTCTTTCTTAAACATAATTGAAATATTGGAAATTAACTGTAATAACTTATCGGTTATATTAATTGTATACCGTTTCTTTGGGAAACATCCCCCTGTTAAATTGATCTCGTTGTTTTTTTACAGGTTATTCGGGAAGCAAGGTTTGAAAATCAGCTGCCTGGTGTCGAGCAATGTGTAGCTGATAAATTTGCGGTAGAACTAGGGCAGGAATCGGAATACTTTAAGAAGGCAAGTTGTATAAAAGTTCTGCGTATTTCATTTTAGTTCACGAACTGAAACAACCGATGTTTTCTTTCGCCTTACACCGGTGTCTCGTCTTCCTTGTGTAGATATTCAAGCAAGAATTGTTCGTTAAACTCGAAGCACCACCATCCTGTTCAAACTAATCATGAAAATGAACGTTGTTGATTAGACAGCTGCCTCTTAGTTCTTGATTGAAACCGGGTGCCAAAAGTGGTTCAAGACAGACTATCACGGGAAATGTAGAGTACGCTTGTTCTATTCTTCTCATTCCCCTACATCAAAATTCCCTTTTAATCTCAGTTCTAGTAGCCGGCAACCACCTGCCGGTAAAAAGACGTCCTTGTTTTTGCCTGTGGTGGTTCTCCGGCCAACGGTGTGGCCGGCAGGAGGGTGCTTAAGAATACATGAAGTCTGGTGAATGCAAATAGTTCAGCAGATAATGCCCTTATTCGTCTGCGATTTCAAAGAAAACCTCAGGGCGATCTCTAACAGCGGATGTAGCTTGGTCTCTGTTATTGCTCCAACAGTTGCAACTGCAAATTTTGACTTCGGCTGGTAAAACCCTGGTTTGGGTTGAGAAGCAGCGTTGGGGGAGAAGCTGAAATTTCCAACTTCTCCAAAAGCTGTGTTTGAGACTAAAATCAGCGCAAATGCTGGGTGACGAGAGGCAAAAACTGAGTGTTTGGCGGAGCTTCTTCAAAAGTTAGGTTGAGAAGCAACGGCGAACAGAGCTTTCATTGTATTTCTAGACGTATACTCATTTTTATGTATATAAGGTTATATTGTTCAAGTATATATACTTATAAGTTCGACATATATTATATGAAAAAACATTTCAAACATTTAAATGTATTAGTTTCAGATACAAAATCGTATATGAAACTTACCAAAATCTAAATATCATATACTCATTCTGGCTCAATTAAGTTGTTGCGGTTGTTTTTTTTTCTAATCAAATTTATTAAGACTTAACCTTTATTATTTTTAAATATTTAAATAATTATTTGTTATAAACAAATATATATTTAAAATTTACTACATTCAGAGTTTCACTATACTTTTTATAATTTTAACAATAATAAATTTAGGGTAAAATTTTGATACACAGGCGGTGTAAAATTAATTTTACACAAGCATATGTATTTACACTATAAAAAACTAAATCGTAAATTCTTAACCCTAACCCTAAAAAACTAAACCCCACACCCTAAATTCTAAACACTAACCTTAAATTTTAAACTCTACAACCTAAACCCTAAACCTTAAACCTTAAACCTTAAACTAAAATCCTAACCCCTAAAACTAAAAGGCACATGCAAAATAAAGTTTACACGGCCCGTGTATCAAAGTTTTGTTCATAATTTAAGGCATTGAAAAATTAAATATGAACAAAATTGTAGAAATAAGAAACTTAATATCTTTCTTTCCATTGATATCCTTTATAGGTAAATATAAAAATGGGACAAAAGAGAAATAAGCTTTGAAACTTGGATTGATTTGTTTTTACATATGAAAAATGATCACCCTTTCACGATATGATAAAAGAAAAATTATTCATTATATATGTTGTGCAGTTTAAATTTTAGACTACACAAATCTTTCTGTTAGAGATTTAGGATTTATAAATTTAATATTTAAGATTAAAAGTTTAGAGTTAGGATAAGAATTAAGAGTTTAAATTTTTAAAATTTAAAGATTGACTATTTTTTTGCCCACCGAGTGGGTGGTGTAAGCTTAATGTGGATGGGGCTCACAATAGTCTATCGGGGATCACGGCATGTGGTGGTGTGATTTGTGATGAGGGTGGTCGATGGTTGATAGGTTTCACTAAGCAGATTGGTAAATGCTCGGTGTTTGATTATGAGTTATAGGAATTCTATGAAGGTCTGCTATGTGCAGGGTCGATTGGCATTAGACGATTCATTTTGGAGTCTATTTGTTTGGATGCGGTTCAGTTATTTTAGAATGGTGGACGAGATCGATTGGTGTCTTCTTTAGATTGTCCTTTCCAAAAATTGTTATGTAGACCGTGGAAAATTCAAGTGGCACATGTTGTGCGCGAAGATAATATGCTTGCTGATGGCTTGGCCAAAATTGCAAGGAGGGTGATCTCTTGTATCATCGATTTTTGGAGCCACAGGCAGAGGTGCTACATCTTCTCCATGGTGATGCATCGTCCTATATGTAGCCCGGATAGTTGATTTGTTTATTTTTGTATAAAGTTTCTTGCCGGTTAGGGTGAGTCAGGCTTTGTTTTATGTCGAAGATCTCTCATAAGTTAATGTATATAGACTAAATTATATCAGTAGTCACCGAACTATGGTTTATTTTTTATTTTAGTCACCGAATAATTTTTTTGGTAAAAATATCACTAACGTTATGTTTCCTTCTTATTTTGGTCAGCGAACTATTTTTTGGCAAAAAAATCACTAACGTTATGTTTCCTTCCTATTTTGGTCACCGGCTATTAAAAATTTAACAGTTTTGCTGACGTGGAATTTTGTTTTATTTTTTTTAATTTTCCATGTCATTTCTTCTCTCTCATCATAAGCAATATATGTTATTTTATAATATTTTTATTTAAACTACAGGATGGTGACTCGTGTCACTGCCTATTAGTGGAATAAAAAGAATAAAAAATCAAGTCTCTTATACAACCAGAGAGATTCGACTAATAGGCAGTTACACGTGTCACAATCCTATTAGGCAGTTACACGTGTCACCATCTTTCTGGCTACATAAGGAGCTTGATTTTTCATTTTTTTATTCCACTAATAGGCAGTGATACGTGTCACCATCCTGTTAGTTTGAATAAAAATATTATAAAATAACATATATTGCTTACGATGATAGAAAAAAAATAACATGAAAAAAAAATCTACGTTAACAAAATCGTTAAATTTTTAATGGCCAGTGACCAAAATAAGAAGGAAACATAACGTTAGTGATGTTTTTGCCAAAAAAATAGTTCAGTGACCAAAATAAGAAAAAAACTATGATTCGGTGATTACTGGCGTAGTTTACTCATGTATTTATTACTTCTCTCGTAAGTTAATTTATCTATATGTACTCTTTTCCTTTAACTAGAATTATAAAGATTTTTAATGAGGCATATAGTAATATTTTTCTTTTCATAAAAAAGTAAAATATTTAAATTTTTTAAAAATAAATACATAAAATTACATATTTTTTTACTCATCATATTATCAAAAAGTTACCCATAATAAAATAGCATTATGAATCTATTTTTGTAAACACCCCTAGTCGAATCTCATTAGAATCTTTGGATGAGAGAATCAAAATATGCAAGAAATGGCAAAATCTAGTGGGCCATCTTGGGCTTTCTTTTCTTCAAAATTATATACGAATATATATAATTTAAAATCTAAATAATAATTTTTTTTTCAGGAGAAAACAAGGGAAAACGAAAGGGTTAAGCATTTTCTCACATAAGCGAAAAGGAAAAAGTAAAAGCGAAAGATACAAAAAATTTCACAAAATCCAAAAGAAAACAGTCGGTGGGTTTCTCTTTATCCTTTTTCGTCTCTGTTTGATTATACTGTCAAATCTGTATTCTTATTTTATCTTCTTTTTTTCTTTTAAAAAAAATGATATAGACAATGTTTGGCTCGCGGGAAATGGAAGAAAACGGAAGAAAGTATTTCTTGATCTTATTTATGCAGTTATTATTTTTCCTAATTTGCTTCGGTTTCATGTTCTTGTTTTAGTCTAGTTCTGAATCATCTGAGATTTTCACGCTTTTTCCTCTTCGAAAACTTCCAAAGCTAATGACTCTGAATTATTTTGTCCATGCACTTAGTGATTTATCTTTTGAAGTTCTTAAATCGACTATCATTTGCTTTGTATTTTTGTTGGTATGATCAAGGCAATGTTTGCTCGATTCTTTTTGTAGAATATCCAGTTTTATACTATTTTTTGGATGCTGAGAAAATGGAGGGAAAATTAAAAGGAAAAAAAGTTGCAAAGGAATAAACCTGGCATTTAGCGCTTGCTTCAGTTGCTGTTGTTTGTTTTCCTGGATTTATAACTGTATTTGTGCTGTTTGTCTGTATAATTCCTTTCACATAGGGAGGTTGATTTTTAGGATTAATCGTTCATCAATGTGTGTGGTTATTGTTGCTTCTATGAATTGGCCCATGAAAAGGCTAAAATTACAGAATGGTAAACATTACATATGATGATTATATGCAGTATTCAAGCTAATGTTTCGTTTTTTCTTTTTGGATATTACTTAAGTATAGTTGGCTGTGCCATTTTGAAATGGGATTTGAGGAAAATGTTATAAAGCTGCAAGTTAAAGAGGAGAAAGCTTGCGAAACGAAAACAATTTGTCTGCATGCTTTTACGGATCTTACCTACGTTGCTCCAGTAGTGTTCTTATACCTTCTTAAAGAATGTTATGTTCATGGTAAAGTTTTGCTTCTTTTCGATGCTAATCTTATCACTTACTGGGAGAAGGTTTCCCTGCCTTGTTTACTGTGCTGCAAGAAATTAGTTAAAATGTAGCGGTTTTCCCTGCCTTTTTCTTGTTTGTTCTGATTCTCTGGAATGATTTGACAGGAAACTTGAAGGCAACTAGAAAGTTCCCAGCTCTTCAACAACAAGTCCACCAAGTTCTAAGTAATTCTCCCCAACCAGGACCAGCAACTTTTGTTGCTCATTGTCTCTATATCCTGCCTATATTGGGATCACATTGTGAAGGCTTCAGTCATTTGATCACATCTTCTTTTCAACGTTTTCTAAAGAAAGAGGCCATCACTGGAGACTCTTCGGAAGCAAAATGTATAGCTGTGCAGTTATTTCTCGATATTGTTGAGGGTTCTATTGACCATGACGAGAGGATTGCTGTGAAGATACTTGAAGTGTTTGATGTCAGGTTGACAGATATTGAGAAAGTTGTATCCCAATTAAAGGCCAAGAATGACTATAGGTTTGACAGTGTAAAGACATTTGTTGAGCATTATATATTTGGTTTGATAGAAACAGAGTCATATATGACAGCAGTGAATCTGTTGGAACATTTCTCTATCCGTCAATCCGGACAATCTTTTCTTCTCAAAATGATAGAAAACAAACAATTCAAAGCAGCTGAGAAGTGGGCAACATTTATGGGGAAGCCAATGCTATCCATACTCGTCCAGGAGTATGTTGAGAGGGACAAGCTAAAGTTTGCTTATTTGATTGTAAAGAAGAATGATCTCCAGCAAGAATTTCCAGATGTGCATCACAAATACAAAAAAAGGTACCTGAAGATATATTAATCCCCATCCTGGCAATATGCTCTGCCCACCTCTATTCCAGAAAAGGCTTTGAGTAGAGGTGTTAAAAACACTAAAGATGATGCTACTATTTTGCCTATTGTAGCGCAATAAAACAATTAGTAGAGAAAGCATGCTGGGATGTTGCAGAGGAGAAGGCAAATGGTGATAGACAATTAATTGAGTATCTCGTAAGTATATTTTTAAACAGGTGTTATCATTTTCAAAAGTTTAATTTAATTTGAAATGGAGCTGTGGAGTTTTTGCCAACTCATTTGTTTTTCCAAAATTTCTCATATGTTTGTATGTTTATTTATCTTGTTGCTTTTGAATACTTCCTGTGGATGTTGAAAATTTTACTTTCTGGATGTTAGGTCCATCTGGCCATGGAAGCTGGTTACTTGGAGAAGGTCGATGAACTGTGTAATCGTTACTCCCTTGAAGGTCTTCCAAAAGTGCAAGGTATAATCACTGATGGGGATTGTTTTGGAAATAAAGGAATGGGATACATAGACTATAGAGAACGAATGTTACTGAAACTTATTGTGAAGTGCATTGGTTTGGATCGGATGGGGATCTACCATCAAAACCATATGATAGAAGCATTTATAATTCTCAAATTTGTATTCCTTCTTACTTTGTTCAGGGTGATAATACTTTGCATTATTTAACATTTTTATTGCTTAGCATTTGATGCTGTTAAAATCCACTAATACCAACTCTAGCGCTTGTTGTTTATTCTGGTTTGTGCAGTATTTGTAGATGTAAATGGATTTTTTAGACGTCTTTGATGATTAGCCTAAAGGCGTACTCTCATGCTACTTGTTATGCTTTTGTTCAGAACATGGAACAAGTTTTCTGCGTCAGCGTTTTTTTAAATCTCAATGAATTGGTAGTAGATGACATAATTTGGGTGGATGATCTTAATGGTCTTGGCGAGGCAACATGCCACATAGAGGGATCCAAAGTTGTGGGACTTGACTGTGAATGGAAACCCAATTATGTAAGAGGTAGTAAGCCAAACAAGGTAAGCATGTACCATCTTCTTCCATTTCCTATAGTTTGTGGTCACTCTTGATTGATATAGCCTAGGCCCTCGGAACATTTTTGCTTAGAAAAAATTGTCGAAATGAATGTTTATACTTTATCCTCATTTTTATAACTTAGTTCATTATGGAATTAGCAGCAGGCTTGCATTGCCAAACCATAAGTCAATGAACTTGTTTGCATTTTTGGTTTATCTGTTTTGATTTATGAGAGTGTACTTAAATAATAAATCTGTGTTTCCGTGTATCAGGTTTCTATATTGCAAATTGCTTCTGATAAGAAAGTTTTCATCTTAGACCTGATAAAATTATATGAGGACATGCCTGATGTTCTGGACAACTGCCTAACTCGCATCTTTCAGTCTCCAAGAATTCTAAAACTCGGTATAAAACTCTGTCTTTTTTGGACAGAGGAAATCTTCTCCCAATATATAGATTTGTATGGTTTGAAAATGAAGATTGCCTCTGGATTATTGTAACAATGCTGATTTAGCTTTTAAACATGCTTTTCATTGTAGGCTATAGTTTTCAATGTGATGTAAAGCAACTATCTCAATCATATGGAGATTTGAAGTGTTTCAAGTGCTATAATATGCTATTGGACATCCAGAGTTTGTTCAAAGATCCCCGAGGTGGCCTCTCTGGTCTTGCAGAAGTAAGTTAAACATGAAGTTCGAGTTTATGCTTTCTATCCTTCCAAATTCCTTTTCAGATACAACTCTGTTTCCTTTTTATCTTTTATTTTCCTCAAATTAATGGTGCACAATTCCTCCCACTCAGAAAATATTGGGAGCTGGCTTAAATAAAACAAGACGGAATAGCAACTGGGAACAAAGACCATTGACCCAGAATCAGGTTTCTATCCATGTTGTTCCTCGAATTTTCCTGTTTGCAGTTTTAATAAAGCAAGACAGAATAGCAACTGTGTTTACATTTCTTGAATTTTTTTCAGCTTGAGTATGCTGCTCTAGATGTTGCTGTTCTTATTGAATTATTCTACAATGTTCAAGATCATTCTCATACAGCTAATCCATTAGTCGGGAATGAAAAAATCGAGTGGAAATCTCACATTGTAAGTACATGGTAATGCTCCTATATTTGACGGACCGGTGAATGCCATCTTTGTCTTATTGTTGGAGTACTTTGCAGGTTTCTCACATGGATAATCCAAAAAAGTCCAGGAAGGAATCTAGACTTAGAAAAGAGCTGGAAGTCAAGGACATCTAACCATGAGAGTTTTAGTTTTCATGGCAACCACATTACAACAAGGTTATAAATTGTTTCTATTTTATGGTAATACTACTTGGGTTTACGACATCGACATAGAGAAAGGGTGATCTTAATTCGATTCTCAACCAGTTGATATGCTAACTATCCCTACTGTACTGTGAACTTTAGTTCTTTTTCTTGATGTAAGAACTTACATTTCCTTTACATACACAAATGCTGAAAGTCTTTTTTTTTCAGGACAAATTTTGAACACTTTGGGGAGTCTCTTTACAGGACGACATGCAAATATGGTCAAAATCTCAGGACTTCCTTTCCAGTGTAAGGCATGGATGTTTGTGCACATTGCAACTAGGCTTTATACTGTATCAAGATTCGAAATTGCAGATATTGAAATTTTGAATCCCATACTTGTCGGGGTAACAACTCATAAAAGTAATTTCCACGAAAATCTTCTGTTATTGCATTACAGATTCAGTTGACAGCTGCATTAAGGTCTTGTTTGGTATGGAAGATGGAAAAGATAAAGGATGAAAAATTAGGAAATCAAATGGTTAAATTAAAACCACTTTCTTACTTTGAATCTTAGCCATTTGATTAACTTATTTTCCATCCTTTTACATCTTTCATACCAAGCAAAGCCTAAGTTTTTGGTTCTTTATGTTTTTATATATAAGATCCAAGGTTTCACTATTATTTTAGCATATATGATATGACTTGCAAGTTACACTGACTTTAGAGGAATAATTTGAGGAATATCACATGCAAACCCCATGCAATTGGTGTGATTAACCTCGATTAGTTTTCCCATCAATTAGGAGAAAGATTATGGATATATTTTGACATTGACATATCAACCATCCAATAATGTAATCATGTGGACCAGTAAGGCCTTAAGGTTGTGAAAAATAAAAACCATCTCTATTGTTTTAGGAAAAAGTTTTGATAAACATGTTGGGTAATTTTTTTTAGTTTTAAAGGTTAGGGGTTTAGTTTAGGGTTTAAAGCTTAGGAGTTTATGGTTTAGTGTGTAAAATTCAGGGTATATAGTTTAGAGTTTAGGGTTAGAATTTAAGATTTGAATTTTATAATATAAAAATTTTAGTGTTTAAAATTTAGGGTATATAGTTTAGAGTTTAGGGTTAGGAATTTAAGATTTGAATTTTATAGTGTAAGTATATCGACTGCAAACTCATTAAACAAGAAACAAATATAATGATAGATGGTTTGACAAAAAAATATATTTTACCGACATTTTTATAATAATTTTTGAAAATATTTCTTGAAGTCATTAAAAATATCTTAAAAACAACTTATGGACCCTCTATTTTCTTCTTAATGTAAATGATATTTGTAAGCTTATATTCCATTAAAAAAAATGATAACATTCGGACAACTATTTTTAAGAGCTAAATTTATTAATTTTTTATTAGCTATTGTTTTTAAAATTTGTTGTATGAATTAATTAAATATCTGTGTTTTTACTTTTTATTTCTTTTTTTATATTAAAGTAAAAAATGATATTGTTTCAAATTCAAATATTAAATAAAAAAATGATAAAATAAGTTTATTATGTTACGAGTAGAAGTGTTAATGAGGTTCGTTGGCACTTTTATAGATAAATACTTTATATTTCTTATGAAGTCATTAAAAGAAATTAAAATATTGAACTACTAATTAAATAACCCAATTCAAACCTCTCTAATTTAAAACAATTTTTTTTAAAAAAAAAATGCATTCAAATAATTTTAAAATCATTAAATTGGACATTGTTGTTCATAAAAAAATAAATAAGAATGATGTAAATTTTGGTCTACATATGAAATTTTAATTTTCGATTCAATTATATACATTTCATGGCCTTATTTTCTCTTCATTAGTGTTTTTAGTACAAATTAAATTCCAACAATTTCAGAATCATAAATGTTGAAAGGTTAGTTAAATTCAAACAAAAAAATAAATATAATTATTTTTTTATACTCATATAAATTAATTGAATAATGTTACATTTTTTCTTCAAAAGCGACATTAATAAATTCAAAATTTAATAAATCAAAATAAAAAAACTTTATATGTTATATATATATATAATTACACAAAATCAAATTAATATAAATTACATTATGACATTAAAATAAAAATTGAATATGTAATTTTAGTATTTTTTAAAAAAAATTCAAAAATAAATTAAATGAAAATGTTGTTAAAATAAATGGAATGATACAAAATTTGTCAGATATAGATTTATAAATTGATTTTAATTTTTAAAATAGAAATTTTAATTTTTTTTTATAAAATAACAGCCTATTAATAATTTATATTAGATCCAATTAAATCTTAATTTAATTAATACATTATTATTACAAAATTTTGAAAGGAATGAGTTTTGACTATATTTAACTATAAAATTTCTTCTAATTTTGGAGTTTATGAAGATTTAGACATTGTAGAAATTAAGGTTAGGAATTAAACAAACAAATACACATAAAAAGGATATTTTTTGGGATGGTTAAACTATAAAAATGAGATGTGGAAATTGAAAAATTAAATATATTTTGTACTTTAAATTACTAAATTAATGTTTGATTGGCTCATTAACATTGATTTTAATTAGGATTTGTATGTTAATATAGATATGAACTCTATTATAAAATTGAGATCCCTAAAATAATCCACAAGGATCTCGGGTATTTTACAAAGATTTTTCAAAACTATATTTATTTATCTATATATCTGCATATATTTAAATATCTTAATAAAAAAATCATAAATATATTATTCTATAACTTTTAATAAAAAAATTATTATAAAATTTAAAATTTTAAAGATTCCATTAAAAGATACAATTACAATCATATTAATTGACAAATACAATTTTGTCAAAAAAAAATGACAAATACAATGAATATAGACCATTACAAAATATCTGTAAACTCAATTTAATACATGATAAATTTAATAAAATTTACAAAATCGAATTATAGTGTTAAAAATCTGAAAAAACTTAATTATATAAATGCCACGTCTTTGATTAAAATAGCTCACGTTAAAATTCCATTGGCATGGCATTTGAAAATTTGAGAATTCTAATAAAATAAATTAATATAAAAACATAAATCTTTATTTATTTTTAAATTTTGATCACTAAAATTTTAAAATATTTAATTTACACACCGAATTTTATTCAATTATTATTATTATTATTTTATTCAAAAATATGGATAAATAGATATTTTTGGTCGTGTGCCACGTCTTCCAAGCAGTGATAAAAAATCAATGCATGAAATTCAGTGGGTATATTAAATATTTTAAAATTTCAATAACTAAAATAACTGAGAGAGTAAAATTTAGTAATATGATTTACATATTTTACCCTTAATTGATTTGTTTCACAAGGGACGACCTTCGGGTTCTTAAATTTCCAATGACAGAGTTAGGTTTGTGTATTACGTTAGACTCGCCCGGTTTTGTGTATTGTAATGCCACTGCTTCTCCAATATTTACTGCTCTAACTCAGACCAGACATTTTCTTACTCTTTCAAGCTCTATATTTTTTTACTGTTCCTTATATAATCTGATCTTCTGTATCTTATCTGCTATCAACTGAATCTGTCTCTTAGTATATCTGCTATTGTTACTAAAATATTTTTCCCCTGAGATGGATCTTTCTTTTCTTTCATTTTCTTACTTAGAAACCAAATCCATTTTTTATTACTATTACCTTAGTTGCAATAAAAGGAAAAACAAATCCTTACTATAGATGGAAGAAACGAAAATGGTGCTTGGATTTTAATTGTAATAAGATTGACGTTTTTTGTTCAGTTTAAAGAATACCCAGTTTGATTTACCTGTTTTTATGTAGCCCCATTGTGTCAAGCAACGATTTTGGTGCTTGGATCATGAATTTTGGCAGCTTTTGAAGAATTCAAGGTGAGTTTTTTTTCTTTCTTGCAATGAAGTCCACTGTTTCCCTTTGGGAGGATTTTTTTGCATCTTCATCAGTTGATGTTTTTCTTACATGTTGGATTTATGGAGATCTGATTCTCTTGTTCATGTGCTTTATGTCAGAAAACACTCTACATTCCTCAATTGCTCTCTTCAAAGTTGATACATTGTTTGATTGTTTCCCCTTTGTTAGCCGAATGCGCTAATGAAAGTGAAATCAGGTATGACTTTGGAAATTAGACTTTCTTTTATTTAGCCATAGATTATGTTTTGTTATAGTTGACTTAAGGTGTAATAATTCTTGTTTTAGATGGACTTTGTCTGATAATTCGTTTATTTTATTTTATTTTTTTTGGGTTAAAATCTTTGAGTTCTTTTGGTCTATAGATGCAATAATGGAGGTCGAAAAGAAACATTCAAAGGGAGGGTTTTTTCATTTGTTTGATTGGAATGGTAAATCTCGAAAGAAATTGTTCTTGAACAATGCTGAAATCTCAGGTATATCTATGTTGCTGTTCTTCATCTGTATGTATTTGTCTCTTTTTACTTTGTCTCGAATATATTGTAATTCATGAGCAACTTGTAGGAGAATCAAAGAGAGGAAAACCTACTCAAGTCACCGCCTTTTATGGTGAGATTTCTGCCCCTTCTTTCGTTAATCTTCTTTTGCTTTACTGTAATTCAGGTAAAATATTAGTTTTGGACTATATTGTTTACTTTTTTTTATGATTTACCAGATGGAGGGGGATGACTACAATGGTGCTTCAAGTAATACGCGCAGTGCTGATCTTAGTTCCGATTCCTCAGTGACTAGTGATGAAGGATGTGGACCCAGAGCACCTGGAGTTGTTGCTAGGCTTATGGGTTTGGAATCGTTGCCGACACCAAATGTATCTGAGCTATCTTCTACAACATATTCAGGGTCTTACTCCCTTGGAGTGTCTCATTATGAAAGAAGTATTCCTAATTTGTGGAATGAATATCAACCTATGGACTACACTAACACCGACGTCTCTAACAAGCTCGATAGGTCGTCTTCAAATCCCATTGATCCGAGGTTTCATAAGGCGCAGAACCGACCAATTGAGAGATTTCAGACTGAAATATTGCCTCCGAAATCAGCAAGGCCGATTGCAATAACTCACCATAAGCTCTTGTCTCCTGTCAAGAGTCCGGGGTTCGTCCCAACCAAAAATGCAGCTTATATTATGGAGGCAGCTGCAAAGATTATAGATGTTAGTCCTCAGACAACTTCCAAACGTAAAGTGCAGTAATACGGGTCTTCTACAGCCCCTTTGAAAATCCGGGATTTAAAAGAGAAAACCGAAGCTGCACATAAGGTATCCAGGCCTCAAAGGCCCGACGAGCCTAGTCAGAGTGCGGCGAAGTCTTTGAAAGAACAGCAAAAGGGCAAGAGTCAGAATAAATCAGATTATGCACCTACACTAAGGATAGCTAGGGATTCAGAGAAAGGTAGTTGTAACAGTTCAAGGAATAAGGGGAAATCAGTCTCACTTGCTGAACAAGAAAGGGCTAATGGTCGGAGGAAAGAGGGGTCATTTTCTAGTGGTAATGGGTGTTCTGCTAATCCGAAGGAAGGGGATGATGCTAATGGAAAACATTTTTCTAGGAGCCGGGCAGATATGCGAAAGAATGTGGAGAATGGAACTTCTGGTAATAGGGCTAACAATGTCCTGAGGCAGAATAATCAGAAGCAGAACTCCATATCTGGTAGAGACTACTCGACATCAAAGACTTCAACTCGGGACCAGCAAGTTAGAAAGGCTAGGTCCCTAAATGGTACAGTGGGGCTGAATAGGACCATAAACAAGGTGACTGTGAACTCCGAATCTCAGTCCAGGAATACTGGCTCCTCGGCAGCTGGTTCTTCAAAGGAGCTTCTCATGTCTAGAAAAAGAATTTGCCTAGAAAGAAACAGCCTGTAAATGAGGATCTTCTGTCGGAAAAACATTTTCTGAAAATTCATCGATGAATGGTGTTAAAAGGTCCATAAAATGTAATGTTACAACTGATGGGTGCTCAAATCAGGATGCAGAGAAAACGAAGACAAGCACGGATATTGTTTCGTTTACATTTACATCCCCATTAAAAGATGCATGCCTGATGTACCTTCCACAAGTCAAGTTGCGGAAATGAGCTGCAGCTTTGATAGTGATCCTTCGGGTGACAATGATACATTGTTCTCGAAAAGTTCAGGATTTTCTTCTCTTGGACTTAATACAATTGGGGGGATGCTCTGAATGTTCTGTTAGCGAAACAGCTTCATGAATTGACATATAGAGTTGAGTCATCCAATTGCAATATCATTTTAGAGGAGACTTCGTGTAGTCCTGCATCCAGTCAGCAAAATTCAATGCTCCCGTCTGGTACATTGACCACCACATCAATGGGACATCACAAAAGACTTCCGGTGGATATAGAGAAAGACATATCGCTTAGTTTCGATGACTTCAGTTTCTCTTCAATCGACGATTCGGAACTTGATTGGAGAAAGAAGTGGCAGGTTTGGCTTACTCAATCACTGCTACCATTTACTTGTACAATGACATTTGTTGCTTATTTCTTTGTGTTTATAATGAAGTCCCACACTGCAAAAGGTTTTTCCAAAGTATATAATTTAGTCATTCGATTTTAGATGGCCTTTTTCCTCAACCAAAAAACATAATAATTTTACTGAATAATACCTATAGATAGAAACTTCAGTTTTAACGCAGCTATGGTTGTAAGGAGAAGTTGATAGCTGATGGAGAACTTTTCCCTTTTTCCCTTTTCTAATGGCCTACACCTGCATCCTTCGCTTCTATTCGGATGAATGGATATTCGTCTATTAGCACTCTTAACATTTCTTCATGATATACAAACAAGTTGTTCTAAGAGTGATATGAAAGGTTGATAAGATGTCTCTAAATTGAAAATTTTCCCTTTGACATTTCATAATTCGACATATGACTTTAACTTTATTGAATGATACCAGCTTTCAGAAGAAATTGAAGATCGAAATGCTAACAGCAGCAGCAGCAGCAGCAGCAGCGAGACTGGCATAGAATTAGATCTTCAACAGCCTAACCCACTTTTAACTCTTGAACTTGCTGCCACGAGTGAGTGTTTTGCTGATAGTAGAGATGATACCGGTGGTAAGCTGTACTTTTCTTATTTTCTTGTGATTCCAAATTTCTTTCACTCGACAAATTTTATTATATTTCATGTTTAGCTAGAAATGATACGAGTTTTGTTAGTAGCAATGCAATCTGCCAATTAAATTCGGGACAATGTCTAGAGTATACTTAACTATGTCTGAGAGGTAAAGAAATGATTATTTGCATAGATGATTAACATGTAAACTCAGTAGTCAAGTTGCTGCATTGACTACATGCAATCTACATTTGCAGGTATGATGTGCTTGGCTCGTGATGACGAAGTATTAAGCTCATTCACTGGTTTTCCCAAACCTTGGGAGAAACAGACAAAAAGCTTCCAACTACGACATCCAATTCTACAGTTTTTAAAGAGTCAACCAATTCCGAACTTGATTACGTTAAAATGGTGCTAAAACATTCCGAGATAAAGTTCATAGAATATGCATTGGGTCAGACCAATAATATCATGACCCCGAATGCCTTCAATCAGCTCCAGCATTGGAACGGAATAGAAAGACAAGGAGAAGACCACAACTAGCTCGAACTAAAGCTTTTACTCGATTGTGTGAGCGAATCCCTGGAGTTAAGGTACGACCGTGTCTTTGTCGGAAGCTGCAAAGGATGGGCTAAGTGGGGAACATTGATCCAAAACAAAGGGTGGCTAGCAGAGGAGTTGTACAAAGAGATATCGGGTTGGAGAAACATGGCGGACATATCGGTGGTGGATGACCTTGTAGGCAAGAACCTGAACACAAAGGATGAGAGATGGCTTGATTTCGACATGGAAGCATTTGAAGAGGGTTTAGAGGTTGATAAAACTATATGGACTTGTTTAGTTGATGAATTAGTTTTTGATTTATTGCTTTAAGGCTTCTCTTAAAGCTAACCATTTTCCCTGTCTCGCTAAGCATATAGATACATATACATAAAAATATATATTTGGCAATGGAAGGTGGAATGTATAAGAACATGTCATTGAGTCCAAAGGGTTCTCAATTTAGTCCACTATTTGCAAAAACTGAGACATTGTTGATAAATTACTATGATCTGGTGTCTTCCATTAAAAAGCCACTACATTTAATATATATTTTTATCGTTCTCTATGCTCAAGACTCTACCTTGACTAATTATTGAAAAATAGTTTATTTTAAATTTATATTTTAGTATGAGAAAATAAAAAGGTGTGGGAATTACGACCCCACCCCCAACATAATGATTAACTAATGTGAGAGAAAATTTAATAGTCAATGTTGGTTAAAAAAATTCACTTGAATGTAAAAAAATTTAAAATTTTAATTTATCTTTTTTCAAAAGTTCAAGTACTTATTAGGGGTGTACATTTCGGATTTCATATTAGATTTGATTCAAAATTTTGGATATTTCGGATCGGCAATTTAGCGATTCGTATCAGATTCAAAAAAATTGGATATTCATTTTTTTGGATCAAATTTCTGAATATCCAAATTTATGACTTGGCTTAAGTATTTTTTAATTTGGCTGTCATATTCATGAAAATTTTGAGTTTTCGAATATAACTAAAAAACAAATTATTGAATATAACAAGATTTGTATCCATGAGAATTTTAATTTTTCATATATAACAAGTAAAAATATCAAATATAACAAGATACATATCTATAAAAAATGAATATTCAAATTATAGATATTCAGATATTCGATTCGAATATAAAATAACTATTTCTATCCGATCTAAAATTTTTAGATATCCGATCTGAATTATTTTAAAATAAAAAAACAGATCAAATATCTAAAATTTTAGATCCAATAGGTCAGAATAGTTTTTTTGCACACCCATTCTTCTTACGCCCCTAAGCCAAAAATATTTTTATTCTTTAAATGTTTGTAATGAAAAACGACGTGGAAGAATCGCCGTTTTATCGAGAAAGATCCGCAAGCTAATGGCCCCTCTCAGTTCATTTTGCAGGCCAATTATCACATTTTTTGCTTTGAATTTTATTTCACTGTGTTTTTGTTGCTGACACTTGGTGTTGACAATACCTTCAGAAAGAAATTCGACCGAGAAGAATATTTAGAACGCGCTCGATTGCGTGAGAAACAGGTCTGTTATCTGAATCTCTCTCTCTTTAGTTTTTGAATACTTTATCAATATCTGCTAAATTTTTTGTTCTTTGAAAAAAAATGATTTGGTTCAGGAAGCAGAACGGCGAGGTAAATCGAAAGGTTAGTTTTTTTACCTGATTAGCTTCTTTATTGTTAGCAATTTTGTTTGAATCTAAGAAATTGAATTTGTGTAGTGAAAGTTGAATTTCTGTACAGCAAAAGGTCCTCCAGTGCAAAGGAAACCCCTTAAGCATAGGGATTATGAAGTTGATCTCGAGTCTCGTTTGGGTAAAACTCAGGTTAGCGTTTGCTTGGGTTGGAAGTTATCTTGTAATTCGTGTTTATATTAAATTTTCCTGTTTTAATATCTATATGTTTTGCAGGTTGTTACTCCGGTGGCACCTTTAAGTCAGCAGGTATTTTCATAATATGTCTTTGGAAGTTACATTGCAAATTGCATTTCTGGTTGATGTTCATTTATTCATTTAGCTCATTCGGCATCCTATATGCGGTTTTTGGTTGTTTTCTTTAGTCAAAGTTTATTGGCTGTGTGATTGTCAACACTTCATGTGCTTTAAGAGCAAACTCATGTCAACCCGATTTCAGTATACTTAACTTGATTTCAACCTGTCTGATGTGTTACTCTTTTACTAACATATAAGGCTTTAGGAGTGTACCGGCAAAACAGTTGTATGTTTGCATTGCTATACGAATGAATGTTTGATTGTTTAGTAGGGTATTAGCTCCATCAATGAATATTTGATAGATTGTTTTGAACAACTGACATGAAATGGAAGTGGCATAGTGGCCGAGGAATTATTGCTTTCTGATTTTTATTTATCTCTGTTGTTACAAACATTTTGAGTGTCTTGATTAAATTGATCCTTTGCAGGCTAGCTCAGATTGTGAGTGCGTAGTAAAAGATTCTGCAAACTACTTGGATCACATCAATGGGAAGAAACGTATGTGGTAGTCTAGAGATTGCCGTTTATCATTCTTTGGGTTTGTGTTGACATATATAGATGTTCATATTAGTTTTTTCATTAATCTAATTCCCACCCCCCTTGCTGTGTTTTTTCAGATCAAAGAGCTTTAGGTATGTTCATGTGAGTGGAAAGGGCAACCCTTCAACAGGTATTCAGAATTTTTTTTAATGTTCATTTCAAACACTTAACTGGTTCAAGTATTTAGAACCTCGTTGTTTAACAAAAGCTGTGTGTTCTTTATTTTGTTATTTCAACCTTTAGAAGTTATTTGGTAGTTTATATGCAATCTGATAAATATGTACATCCTGTGGAGTGACCGGTGAAAGAGCTTAAGAATATTAGTAGCATAATGATGGGTGGATTGGGGCTTCTATTAAATGTATGAATAGAGGAAAAAGCTTTATAGTCTTGTTCTGAAACCAAAAAAAAATGATTAGTTTACCGCGCCAGAAACTGGTTATGTTTACTTGAATGTAGCCGAACCTAGAAACTGTTACACATGAATTGTAGAGGCCATGAAGAGTTGTTACCTTGCATATAGTCTTTCCATTAATTTCATTGTATCCGGTTGCAGGTTCAGGAGCGATTTGAACAATTAAAAAAAGCGAAAAGCACCTGACAGCTTCTCAGAGCAAGGTACCTATTCTCTGTCAACTAGTTGTAATTTGATTAGCTGACTTCAAGATGATTGATGTCTCATCTCTTTATATATTTTTTTAGATCTTGACGAACGGATCATGAAACAGCAGGAAGAAGAGGAAGAGTGTAGACGCCAACGACGAGAAAGAAAGAAAGAGAAAAAAGGTCAGAAGTTGAATTTGATAATTACTCAATTGTTTGGACGTCAGATTATATCTTCTTGGTATTGAGATGTCAATTAGTAAGCATGCTTTTCTGGTATTGAGCCTATTTTTAACTTCCCTTAAAAAGTAATAATTGATTGTTGATTTCTTTGAGTTCAGAAAGAGAAAGCAGCCGAAGAGGAACCCGAAATTGATCCCGATGTGGCAGCTATTTCCGTTCATCTAAAAACTGAGCTACATTTCTTCATGTAAGATCACTGGTGTTGCAATGAGAGAAAACTCCATCACTTTAGGTATATTCATATTTTGGAGATTGAATTACTAAGGTTTTCCAATGTTCTGTATTGATTGATATTTGAGAAGGAAATAAAAGTACAAATTTCTGTGACATGCATCTTTCGTGTTTGAGGGCAGGCTCAATTTAACTCGTTTCTTTTTATTTCAATTCAATGTTCTAATCTTCAGCTAATCCTTAACCATTGTTGAGGGGTCGGAACCCCCAAATACAATTTGACAATTAATTATTCATGGCTCTATCTCACGCCAACCAGGGTGAACCACACTACTGTAAGGCGACAGTAAGCTGAACGATCCAAGGATCGGGCTCTCTTTCTGAGGTGCTCCTGAAACTCTTTTAAGGGTAGGGAGGTAAAATATCAAACTAAAACAATACATTTTCGGTTGTCGAGAGTTCCGGCTGAACAATCGAGAGATTACTCAACAACCATCAGGAACTTTTAAGCAGTGTTTCACGAGGAAAGTCGACTTTGGTCTAGAATATATTGATAAAAATGATTTAATTGCCTAAAGCTACAAGGTTTAAACATTTCCAGGATATATTTGGAGGAAGGATTTGACTTAACCAAAACCTTAAAACACCTTCGAAATTTGATTGTATATTTGGCTAAACAAAAATGCAAATACAGTTGTAAGAAAAAGAGTAAGAGTTTGCTTTGGTGGGTTTTATGTAGGCGTAAAATGTGTGGAAATAAACATGGTATCAAGTAAGATCACAGTGGCGAAGGGCTTAAGGCGATATGGATAGAGAGTAAAAAGTAAATGAAAACATGGAGATGCGGGGGCATCGCTCCCCGTACCTCTCGCATGCTAAGCGAGCACTCTACCATCTGAGCTACATCCCCATTGATGTTAGTCAAACAGAGTATTATAATTATTAGTAAATACAACTCAAATCCAAGCAACTATAACGAGATAACTATGCTGAAAGTATCACCAAAATCAATCACAAGTCGTCAATTACTCGTATGCCTCATTGTCTCGTACAAGGGAGCACGCTTATCAATTCAAACAAGAAAACAGAAGGGGAAAAGGGGTTTGAAACACCTGCAACAATGATTTCTGAAAGTGTTTCCATCAAATTCAATTCTGTATACGAATATCATTAGGGAAAGAAAGCAAGCCTAAATTTCTTCTTGTAGCTCTACCTAGTTAATGTACTGAGAAAACCACCTGAAACCATCTCCATAGCCCATTTTACGAACAATGCTACACATAAATACCTCAAGGGGTCGAACACTTGAGTCTCCCAAGTTGACCTTACCCTTTTACTGTGGTGAAATTGGTAAGGCCAAGGTGGTACCGCAGCTCATCTTCTGAAGCAGCGTATGGAATGTCAATCTTGTTGCCCAAGAAGAGGAATGGGACGTTAGCCAAGGCTTCATCGGGAGGAGAGCATCCAACTCCCTTTTCGACTCGGCAAACCTCTCCTTGTCATAAGAGTCCACCAGGTAAACAACCGCATCCACCTACAAACAAATTCCGTATTGGTTTGGTTATTCTCAGTGGAAAAAGGAAAGCTAAAACATTCGAGTAATCGTCCTCTCCTTCACAACATGACACCAGTAATAAGAGAAATGAAGCAAGGGAAGATGAATAAAAGTGAGCACATATATTACCAAACATTCGAGTAATCTCTATTCATACAACAAACGTTTCCATAGTTGACACTTGAAGAATCAAATGCATTATGAACAAATACTTAAAAAAGGATGAAATAGCAAGAGTTTGAATGGCTGAAAACAGAATAGAATGACAATTCGCAAGGATTAGTGGGAAAAAGAAGTGTACCTTGGCATAATAATCTTTCCAAACTCTTCTAGCAATCTGATGGCCTTCCAAATCAAAAGCCTTAAACTTGATTTTTCCAATACTCAATTCCTCTGATGTGGGCTGATGCTGAACTAATCTCTGACAAATCCCATTAAAAAAATCTCAACTTTCAAATTTCAATCACTTATCATTGAAGAAATAAATATACAATTCCCACCCAAGCCCACCTTTTGTTTTCCCAATGAAAAGCAGTCGGACCATTCCAGTAGAACAATGTTGAATCAGAAATTATAGAATATATTAGCACAAATCTAACTCCCAGAATTTGTTGATGAGCAAAAGCATAAAACATGAGAAATACCTCATCTCTGAGCATGTGAAGCAGCGTGGTTTTGCTGGCATTATCAAGCCCCAGAAACCAAGGGATGCAAGGATCCCATAGAACCAGTCTAGGAAAAACAGGATACAAACTGTTTCATTTCTGGATCTTCTAAAATAGTCATTAAAACTTATCGATTGTTACAAAATATCATTAAAACTTATCAAACTGTATAACATATATTGACCATTTTATAATTATTTGGAAATTTTAATGGTTATTGTCGGAGTTTTAGTGGCCAAAAAGATGTTCATAAACATTTGGTCGGTTGGTTAAGTTGTTTTGTTCCCTCGTATTTTTTTAGGTCATAGGTTCTAGACACACTCTCTAAAGTCTTTTTTTTTCTTTTCTTCCAGGTAGGATTAAGATTTATCAAAAAAAGATTTTAGTCACGAGTTTAAATTTCATATAAGGATTTATAATTGTTTGTTTAAATATTTATATAAATATAAAAGATATTTGTTATCTCAAAAAATGAGATTGTTTTAGTTATTTTATGATCTAGTTGGTATCGAATTAACTCATGACATTAATTCAGTCAGTTTTTTTATAATACATATTTATATATAAAAATGTAAAATAAAAATTTTATATAAAAATATATTTGTAAACATTATACAATAAATAAGTAAAAGATTTACAAATAAAAATATTTTGGTCAAAATGAATCTCAAATAATAAATTTTAACAATTTTATTTGAATATCTATAAATATAAAAAGACAATAGTAATTGTAAAAAAAAAGACAATAGTATTCTTAAAATAACATTTCATCGTCTCATTAAAATTGTTATATATTAATTTTTTGTGATTAAATTATTTTTTGGCTATTATCAAAAAAATTATTTTTTTTGTGAAAAAGGTATAATATCATAGACTGATTAATTATACATCGGGAATGTTATCGCATGTCTCATTAAAAATTTCTAAACTTAGTCGGAGGAATTTTGAGATTAAAATTTTAAAATTTTGCTATAATTATTTTAAATAATTAAATTTTATAAATATATATATATTTAAAAACAATTTAACTAAAAATTTTAAAACATATAGGAGTATATTTTTAAAAATAATTATCAACGAGATTGATGATATCGTTTAAGCTCGAGATTTTGTGTATGAAAAAATTTTCACTTAAAATTTATTTAATAAAATTAAATATACGATGCAGGTTAATCTGAATTAATCATAAAGCTGATAGCATTGGGAGGGTAATGGTTTTCGCATTGAAAATCATTTGCAAACGACGTCGTTTTTCCAAGATATGGATTCTTCCAAGATCCATATATACTCAGTGTTTTTCGGATGAACGACGAATTGATCATCGTTCAATTTTTATTTTGTGGATTGAAAGACGACTAGGTACGCTAATTTCTCCAACCATCTCTAATGTTCTTAATTCTTATTCTCCTCCTCCTTTTTAATGTTTTGTTTGCTTTTCTTATCAAAGTACCCAACTTTTTCCTATACCCAAGCTTGAAGAGCTCATAAGATTCGTTTTCTTTCCCTTTTTTTGCAGGCATAGTGTTGAAGGAATTAAATTTTCTTAAATTTATTTATTTATTGTTGGAATTAAAAGATGGGATCTTCATCGATAATAACCCCAGAAGATGTGTTGGAGTCATTGATGAACGATGGAACCATTGATGCTCTCAGGTTGAAGATTATCAATCAGCTTAAAGCCAATGTTAGTCTCTTTTGTCTTTCTCGGTAAATATGTATACAAACTGCTGGATTTCTTATCTGGGTATTTTGCTTTTAATGTAAAAATGTTTCATTGAACGATTTTCTGAGATTATTTCACTAAAGTTTGTGTTTTTATCATGAAGATTTTGCAAATTCAGTGATGATGCCCTTTGAGTTTGTTTGATAGTTTTAAATGCGAATTTTTGTTTTTTGTCTGATAGTTTGTGTTTTTGTCATGACGATTTTATGGGATAATGTCACTAAAATTTGTGGATTTTTGGTCTACTTCTTGTTGGTATTTCTGCACTTGAAACCCTACTTGATATGATTAAATACTGCGGAAGTTTATTTCAGTGTCAATTGTCTATATGTGACATGAATGTAGCTCTGAAGTCTGAAGTTGAAGTTACATATGCCTTCCTCTTTTTAAATATGCTGACGATTCCCATTTTTTTCTGAAGTAGAACATTGAACATTGTGATCCATCTGTGAGCACTGGATATAAAAGTTATATATTTACTGTGGTTACTATAGATGTTGTACCCTCTTTTCCCTACAGATATAAAGTTTTCTATGGGATTGAGGAAACTAGTTTGCATTTTGGAATAATTGTATTGAAATTTTAATTGTGGTGACTTGTTTGTTATATTTACTGTTCTAACTTGACTGAAGATCATTGATTCACCTAAAATTGTATGGTCTTATGTGAATTCAGCTCTTTGTTCCTTTGAATTTTCTTATATGTATTGAATGTGCATTGCTGCACTAATTAATTAGTAATTTTAAACTAGTCTATAAACTTGCATTTCTTGAAATTGAAGAGTTGACTCATCATGTGCCCTGTGGTTCTATTTGATATCTGTAATTTTTCTCTGTTATAGGAGGGGTTGAAGAATACAACAATTAAAATGGCAGAGCAGAGTAAGGTCCTAAACACCCCCGGTGCAGAGAAACAGACGAAAAGAGAACTGTTTGATGCACTTAGGCAGGAACTTGAGTGAGTATTTTCACTTTTCTTCATTGTTTTTTGAACAGTTAAAATTCGAGAATGATTAGATGGTATAACTTTGATCTTGTATGTATTTACCTGCCCATCATGTTCTCATTTTCGTGGACAATTTGCTATGTGCTCGCATTAAATGTGCTCGCATTAAATGTACAATGGAACTAAAATTCGAGAATGATTAGATGGTAAAACTTTCGGTCATCATGGACAATTTGCTATGTGCTCGCATTAAATGTAAAATGGAACTAATTTTTGTTATCATTACTGGGCAGGACCCCAGTTCTTGAGAGGGCCTCAAAATCAGTTTGGGAGTTGATTCTGGATGGCAATGGGCTAGGAAAGGAAATAAGTGAAACAGTGGAGAGAGTCTTTTGTAAACTAAGTGGCAGGGAGCCTCCACTTTTTCCTAATACAAAAGATGAACATCAGCCTGAAAAGAAAGTCGAGGATGAGAAAAGAAAAGGGAAAGAAAAGGAGAATTCAAACTCCAAATTAAAAAAACGGAGTTTCAGTAACATGAATGCCGAGGGAAGTGCTTCTGAAGTTGGCAAAAGTAGTGATGCTGCAGCTGCACCCGATGATGCCTCATAATCTCCCATGCCTGGTGTGAAGATACATTGTTGAGTCAGCAAACACCAGTGTTGCAAATCTTGATCTTTTGACCAGAAAAGATCCCAACATTGTTGAGTTGGCCTAGAACAGACTGCAGGTGAATGTGTTTGTTTGTAGTATGAACCATAAGAGTTCTTATGATCCCAAGTCGCATTTCCTCGAACGTCAGCAGGCCTATTTCTTCTGGCTTTGCTAATTTTCTAAGTAGATGATAGGATGCTTGTTTTTCTCAGTACCTTTTAAGTTCCATTCTCCGACTCTTGCAAAATAGATTGATAGTTTATGTTATATATAGAAAAACATGTGTTTCCTTTTGATGTGCATTCGATTCAGACAACTGACTTCTTGAATTATCTTCTATCAATATTTTTACCCCCATTGGGGGCATGCCTTTGTTGTTATGGAACTAGTTTGTTAATGCCTTTGTTGTCATGGAACCAGTTTGTTAATGTACTATGAATGTGAAGTTTAGGCAATGATTCTGAATCCCATAAACTTTTTTTTTTTTAACTTGGTATTGGTAAATAGTAAAACTCAAAATAGTGCGGCCATTGTAAAACTGCTGCAGCTTGGTAAACCCTCATCCCAAGGTGCATCATTATTACATTTAGGTGTTTAGGGTACAACTTTTTTATTTGTTTAATCAAGAATTTGTGTAGTATTTACACAAATTCTTAAATAATAAGAATTTAGGTTATAATATAAGAATTTGTGTAGTTACACAAAATCTTACCTAAGGTAAAATTTACACAAATTCTTACCAAAATGGTAATTTTTTACATTCACAACATTAAAATTGCCCCTCATCCTAAGGTCCATCATTATTTAATTGATTTAACATTCTCTTTATTTTTTTTCTAGATCAATTGATTAAACTTCTAATTTACTTAAGACACCTGACACTTCATCTTGCTAGACCAAATAAATGTTAGTTTTGCTTTCAAATTTCATACTTCAATTTAATTTGATTGCAAATAAAAGTTTTATCAGAAAAATATACCACTTAGAGGTTGCAGACATGACTTCACAGAATCTGAATGCCTTACACATTACTACTTATGAGACTACATTCAATGGCCATTAAAGAAAAAGCTGGTACTTTTAGCACTAAATTCCAACATGGAGAGACCCGTCCATTAAAGCTTTGAAAGTAACATTAATACCAGTAGTCAGTCAGGCCAGTCATAAGGACCATACCATAAACCATGATCCAGAGCTTTGTTTTTTCAGTACCATTTTGTGACATTGGAGAGTTCCCCATTGCCACTCGCTCCCGGACCACTAAATTTCATATTTCAGTGCCACCAATGGCTAGAGGATTCAGTGGTCCATATATTGAATTAAATATGGAAATATCAGTACCATTCCATGCATTGAGAAGTATCAATGCTTATAACCCTTTTCGTAGACACCTTATCAAGTGTACTCATTGTAAATAACTATAATATGGCCTAATAACTTCGAAAAATAATAATTAAAAGATTAAGAATGATAACATTTACTGATTTACAGGTGTGGAATGTTGCAGATTTTAACACATGACATGATGAAAAGGAGGCCTTGAAAGAGCAATTGTTTTGATCAAATATTAGTACTATCGGTTCCAACTCCATGATGAAGTACATAGGTTCTCCGTTGTGTCCGGCGACGCCTTCCATAAGGGCTAATTTCATATCCTCGGATGGTTTCCAATGCCGCTTCCTCTGGTTGATGAACCAATTGTTGATTTGCTTCTGCTCTAGTCCTGTTATCTCTGATAATTTTAATTTATCCTCCTCCTGCAATCACAACAAACGCTTCTTAACCATTAACCTTAGAGAAACACATGAAACTTTCCAAATCATTTACTCTTACAGTGGGCTATTCCGTTGGTTAAATACACACATATACAATAACACAACAAGAAACATGTTAGAATAAAACAAATGTTGAGATTCGAACTCCAAATCTACTTGAGATCACTTTTCAAAGATAATTACATTGAAAATCTGAACTAAAACTAAGGTTCAAGATCATTTTTCTTTATTTGGCTAGGTCAAGATGTTCATTTAGTTAGCAAACAATGATTGATGTCTTTAAAAACATTCATGTTAACTATCATTGTTTCAGAATTTTGGTTAAAAATATACTTACTAAAGTACATATTTTGGTTCTTATGATTTTACTGCAGAACTGAATTAGGGTTCAAGCACAATGCAGTAGTCTTACTACTAAAGAACACTACCAGTACTAGTAATTAAGTTGTATTTGTATTTACCGTAGGATAAGGCCATCTATAATGATTGTTCCACCAATCAAGCAGTGTCACCGTTGCATCTTTTGGAAGCTTACCCTTCTTTCTTTTCTTCAAGAATTCTTTCCTCAAACTGCTCAGATAGCCACTGTATTTGCGCATGAGCATTCCTTTGACGTCCTCGCTTCGACAGTCGTCCGGAGATTCTCGATTTTCAGAAGCTTCAACTTCCCCGCCACAACTTAACTCTTCCTCAGAAGTCCCACCAGCTTCATCTGAAAAATGATGAGCATATAACATGTAAATTGTCTGCTAAAATATTCAGAAATGAAGAACATGTCAGTTCAAATATATCTATAAACATAAATACTCATCTCCAACTCACTGATAGTGAATAAAAAAAAATACTAACTATTTTTTACATGCACATTAGCAATGAGATTCCTATACTTGCATTGGTTATTTAATGTAAAAACAACAGTATCATGCCAAATAAACATTATATATATACAATTTAGGATGAGAAACTGCTTAATAACTTTACCAATGTCATGATTATCCAAGCTTTTTGTGAGTGCTCCTTTACAGAGATTACTTAGCTGTGATTCCATGTTGCTTAAGAAAGTTGTTGCTTCATTTAACGGCTTAGATAACTCTTCTTTGTAGCGGTGAAGAATCTGGCAATATGATTCCTTCAATCAAACAAGACCAGAAAAATGTTTATTATGTTTATCCAACTATTTATTCCTGGAATATTGAGATTCATGCAACAAGTAATATTATTTTTCTCTTTTCCTTGCATTTTTCTCAAGAACCAAACAAAGATCCACAAGAGTTACCATGAACTCGTCAAGTTCTGGATCAGCTCCTATCTGACTACAAGCAATTATAGAGCGATTCTCTCTGCCAATTTCTTCAAGAAGCGACGCCAGCTCAGGCGTTGCTCCAACCTATATATACAAAACAACAAATAAGAAAAAAAAAACACTTAAACATCAAGTCCTTCACTATAATTTCTCTAGGACTAGAGAATCAAGATAATCATTTTTCACAGTATCATTGAATATGAAAAAGAAGGAAAAGGTAATCATGAAAACTAATCATTAAAAACAAGAAAAAAGGGTTAAAAACATCACCTTTTGGCATTCTATGTAAGCAGATACTAGGTTTGGATAACGAGGGTGATTGGAGATCTGGGACTTGATGAGCTCAGAGATATCTGAACCAGTGGCATCTGTATCGGCTTCTTGATGATCGAATTGAAGTAAATGATCAACCGGACTGAGAAAATCAGTGGTAGCAGTAGCACCAAAGCTTCCTGCACCAAAGTTATGAACCCTTGCAATATCATTTGAACAGGAGATTGTAGGATCATCAAGCCTATACAAATCCTCCATGGTGTATGTATTTCCAGTTTCCACAGGAAAAGTGCAGGACCAAAATCTAACCAAATAGTAGTCTATAACTTGGGTTGCCCTAGTATATTAAATAATGAGTAATGACCTTAGAATAACACCAGAAATGCAGGTTTTGAGTACTTGTTCAAAAATAAACCACAATTGAAGACAAAAACAGTAGTGTTGAGAATAATTTAGGGGAAAAAAGATATAATGGCAGCCATTATAGAAACTAAAGCTTGACCCTTTATAAGAGATAGAGAATTGAAGAAGAAGAAGAAGAAAGAAAGAAGAGGGGGAGCAAAGGTAAGAAGCAAAAACATCTGAGAACTCAGAAAAAAAGTGGAATTCACATCTTAGCTGAAGTTGATGATAAAAGACGTGCTTTTTCTTTTCCAAGAAGACCTGAGAGAGAGAGAGAGATGGAGAGAGAGAATGTTGCATATTTAACGCATTGCAGAGAGGGTAAAGCGTAGCATAAAAAAGCTAAAAACAAGGGGGGAAGGTCTGGTCTTGTCTGGTCTCTCCATCACTCACCACACGTGTTCCCACGCTCTGTAACAGTGAAGATTGTTCATTCATTTATTGAACCATTTTCATTTGATCTGACAAAAAAAACCTATTTTTAATTTAACTTCAAGGAAAATTTACTTAAATATTACACCCATTAATATTACACCCATTTTTTTAAAATATCGCACAATCTATTTTATTTTTATAAATATTATGATTGTAACAGTATTTTTAAACTCAGAATTATTAGAGTTCTGTTTTAAACAGTGATTTAATTTATCGAATTAAAAAAATAAAATACTATTTAAAGTTTGAGCCTTTTGCTTTCGACTTTCATGTATTTACTGTTTATAATATAATTCTAATAGTTTCAACTCTATTTTTATTTTAAAAAATAAAAATATTATCTAAAGTCAGATTTTAATAATTTCAACCTTAAAAACATTATAACAATTACAATATTTATAAAAATAAAATAACTTGTGTCATATTTAAAAAAAAAATAGGTGTCATATTTAAGTAAATTCTCTCAATTTGGATTACCATTATTCTGACCAAAGAAACTTGGATTATCTTTACCAGTAAGCTAATTAATGCGAAGAAATCTTATCTAATTCTCTGTGCAGAGAGACATGACATTATGCCACGTTCCGTTATGTCATTGGTTATATTCTGAGGTTGTTTGCCGGAAATGGAGTGCAATGGAATACCCGGATATTTCGCGTAAAGACTTCAAATGATGAGACCAATCATACATTATACATAGTTGTTTAATGAAATAAAATATTAGATAAATTAAGCAATGAAAAAAATATTTTATGCAGATGAAATTTTTTGTTTATACAATATTTTAATTTTAGTATTTAAAAATTTAATTTTGGGCTTATGAGTTTAGTGTTACGGGTTTAAAATTTAGGAATTATAGTTAGAATTTAAGGTTCGGGGCTAGAATTTTAAGTTTAGAAGTTAGGGTTTATATTTTATAGTAATATGTTAAGAATTTACGTTTTAACCTATAAGCACTAAATTCTAATCTTAAACCTTAATTTCTAATCACAGTCCCTTAATTCTAAATCATTAAACTTTATACTGAAGTAAACTATAAAACTATGACGCTTGTGGAAACAAATAGTTTTCACCGCCATATATAATTATCCTTAAACAATATCTATTGTTTGAGTTTTAGTATTAAAATAAAAATATTAAAAGGGTAGTTTTTGAGAATTTAAATCCAAATTATTCGATTAATAAAAGGGAAAATATTTTATATACCAGCGGTATAAATAAAAAATTTCTATAAGTATTTAGTTTTAGGGTTTAAGGTCTAGTTCAAGGTTTAGAGTTTATATGTTTAAGTTTGTGGGTTTAGAATCTATGGTTTAGAGATTATGGTTCATATATATAGTTAGAAATTTAGGTTTTAACCTATAAAACCTAACTTCTATCCATAAACCCTAAATTCTAAACCCCTAAACTTTTAATCCTAAATAAAATCCTTAAATCCTAAAACTAAAACGCTTATGGAACATTTTTGTTTCCACCGCTAGTGCATGACTTAATTACTCTTAATAAAAATCCTAGTCGTCTGAATTTTTTAAGAATTATTTTTTATCTCTTTTTTAGGTTTCTTTCCGTGATGGTTTAGGAAGGTAACATCGTCGGAAGTTTTTCCTCTCATCCTTGTGCCACCACTTTCATCTTTTTTTATTTGGCCAACGACGGTATTAGTTTTAGTGTTGGTTGTCAACCGTCGGTATTTTTTTCTTCTTATATCTCGCTTTTATTTTTGCATTTTCGTTGTTTCTTTTCTAAATTTTTATATTAGAATCTCGTTGTTTTCGATTTCTACTTCTCGCACATATTGTTGTGCTTGTTTTTCTCTGTCTTTGTAGCACACTTTTCCTCTGCCTTATGACACGTTATTCGTCTGTCTTTTTGGTAGATTTGTGCTCGTGTAGAATTTCTCACGACGCTCAATTCTGATGTGCGATTATTGATGATCGTTCAGTAGTTTGATCCCTCTTGTGGTTGTTTGCCAATGCATTCAAATCTATTTAGCGAAGTAGCTTGCAAGACTGTTGGTTTCGCTCACCACTCATTCATCACTTATCATGCGTCTAGGGGATTCACTTTATCTCTCGTGTGTTGACAACTCCCATGGCCTTTTGTTGTTCAATGGAGTCTACACTTATCATCTGAGTAACGGTGAGAGCATCATTTACTGCGTGGCTAAATTTTTTCTCTTTCGAGAAGGAGAAGAGTCCTTTCATCTTTTTCTCTTTTTATTTTTTTAATTTCTGTGTTGTTGGTTATGAATATTTTCATGTTTGAATCTCTTTATTTGGCTCTCTTTCTAAATAGGCTTAATTCACTTTTTGCCCCCTAAACTATACTCTTTTTCCCAGTTTGGCACCTAAACCTTTTTTTTCGGAATGAAGTGCCACCTAACGTTTTCGACGTTACCCATTTTACTCCAAAAAACTAACACCGTTAAAAAAATCCATCATAACCAATTAAAACGCGTCACGTCATTTTTTTATTTTTAAATTTTAAAATAAAATAAATATGTTAAAATATTTATTAATTTAATTATATTTTCCAAAATACCCCGATCCTCTTCTTTCCCCAATTTTCCCTAAACCAATAGGGTACATGCGAGTGAGTTTCTACTTTGTTTCCTTTTGAATGAGAAAGAAAAAATCATGTTGAGCAGATGCTCAAAAAGTTCCTATTGGTGTAAAGATGATGCCAACCATTCCAGGTGTTATGGCAAAATGGAAAGGGAAAAAGAGAAGATCAAACTATCTTGGTTTGGAGCAAAGGGTATGGAGAACTACTTCAACTGCTTGGTGATCACCAACACGAGCTCCCTGGTCTTGAAGTTGATCTATGTGGCAACGGAGAGGACTCGGATCGAGTTAAGGACGCTGTTAGCAAGCTGAAAAGTGCATCCTGGTCGTGATCACGCTGATCCTTTGTTCCATGAGTAAGCCTCCTTTCGATCTCACACGTCCCGTCCCATTTTCTAGGTCTGGTGATGAATACAGGGATTGGGATCAATGAACAATACTTTTTTCTTGTTTACCCTTTCAGTTTCAAAGTGTTCTTGAATCCTAGCACCACAGCCGAAGCATTGGCCATGGGAAAGATTGTTGTTTGTGCCAATCACCCCTCTAATGACTTCTTCAAGCAGTTTAGGGAAAATTGGGGAAAAAAGAGTATTTTGGGAAATATAATTAAATTAATAAATATTTTAATATATTTATTTTATTTTAAAATTTAAAAATAAATAAAGAGAATGATGTGGTGCCTTCTAATTGGTTATGACGGATTTTTTAATGGTGTTGTTTTTGGAGGTAAAATGAGTAACATTGAAAACGTTAGAGGGTATTTTATCCTGAAAAAAATTTAGATACCAAACTGGCAAAAAGAGGTATAGTTTAAGGGACAAAAAATAAATTAAACTTTCTAAATAATAAAAGTTATCCGATATTATATTTTAAAAAAAGAAGGATGACGTCTTCGACCTTTGGTTAAACGACTGTCGCTCATGTTTTATTATAATCCTTGTTCTCCTTCATCTTTTCTTCTTTTTTATTTCTCCATCTTTTTAGTTTTAAAATTTATATATTTGATTTTTTGTGTGCTTTAATTTAATGTCTTCTCATCAATTGGTATATATTTTTTCTACTCTTGCAACACGTTTTTTTTTTCTTGTAGTATTTTTTCTTTTTCAAGTTTAGATTTGACGTCACATCTTCTGTTGATGATTATTTGATTATCATGTTGATCTACTCTGATTTAAACTCTTAGACTGGTTCTTTTATATCGATAGGTGCTTGCAATGACTGAAGATAGCTCGTGGTTGAGTTGTGGTAAAGCCAATTGTATTAACGTGCTTGCGTTTGTTTATCTATTATTTTCTCGAGTTGGTTGAGTAAATTTTAACTTTTAACCATTTCTTTGTATAGTCTCATTTTATGTTTTAGTAACTAGTTTGTGATTTTAAGAGAAATCATTGTTAACGTAATTAGTGTACTCTAATTTGTAAGTTTTGTAGACTTTTTATAATTTTATTATATTTTATCGTTATTCAATAAAAGTAGTGCTATTATTTATCAAAAAACAGTCCAACACTAATAATTATATTGAAAATATATACGTATATATTAGACAAAAGTGATTTAATAAATGTATAATATCACATCATGGTTCTTCCTACCTAAACATGGCCCTTTGAACATTTCTGTAGACCCAATGTGGGTTTTAAATACGTTAGGTGTGAGATGAGAGATCGCATATAATTTTAAAATACGAGGGATTTTAAATGAGTTTAATTAAATATTTATAAGAAAAAATAAAAAAATTAATTTAATAAATTATAAGAATAAATAACTTTAAAGAGACCTTATAATATATTTTTTTACTAAAAACTTTATATATCTATAGAAATATAAATTAAAAGACCCATTGAATTAATTTGGAGCCTTTTCTTTTGGTGTAAAGCGTTATTTTTCCTATCAGCTTGAATTTTGCTTTCAAGGGTACTATTTACTCGGATTTCTAGGGTTTGGGATATTTTGCTTGAATTTATTAATTAGAATACTAATTAGCATTATTACGAATCGATTCTCATAATTTATTATAATTATAGTTTATAAATTAATTCAACGACCACTTATTCACTTATTAATATACCAATTCATCTCGTGCTTTCTGCCTCTGCTACTAGCCCGATACACAAATCTTTCGATTTTTCTTAAAGCAATGCACGTGTCTCTTTAGACAATACTAAACGTTCCTAACACTCTCTTTGGTAATACAAGATACAAAATCTTGTGACTAAAAAACGAGCACAACTATCTTAAAATAAAATACCAACAAATAATCAGAGATTCGACGAACTGTCTGACGATTTATATTTCTTAAAATTGTTTTAAAGAAATCAAAAAGTCCCAACAAATATCAAGTATTATAGTAAATATATTTTTGATAGTTTATCAAATCCAACCATTGCTTCATTAATAACTAGGCATGCATTATGTACATGGCTTTACACATTGGTACATTTAATATGTGGTATGGTAAGTTTAGATAATGACCAAGACATAACATATATTTTCTTATTTTTTTTCATTTCATTTGGGGTACTATTGTTCGTTACGTTTTTCATCATACCTCAAAGTAGTGGCAGAATCAGAATTTTTATATAATGGGGTCAGAGTAGAGTATGAAATATAATGATTCTTATACCATTATAATATAAATATTATTGACCCCCATACCCCACAAAAAAAGTGGGATCAATTTTAATATTTCTTATAAAAAAATTATACTAACTCTTTAAAAATTTTATTTAACTATTCAAAAATCTCATATCACGACAAATTAAATGAAATTAATTGATCATAATCAATATGCGGTTCCGCGACCGCCTCAAAGTGATATGACAATATATTATTTTCAGCTGCATGTTATTCGTTGGACGTAAATATAAAATAACCTTTTGTTTTTGTATGGACCAAACGAACGTAATAATTTGTAATCCATCCAATGGCATTTCAATGAGTGTAATGTATACACGCAAGTAACACGTGAACCGGAGAAAGTAATCTTGTATCACTGTCTTGGTTCATTATATTAAATTTGTCGCATAAAACAAATCAAATCTGTTAACATTTAGTCTGCAAAGTTAAAACTTTTTATTTAATTTTAGTTAATCGAATCGAATTAAATTTTATTTTTATTTAATTTATAACTTTTTATAATAAAAAGAATAAGCATTTTCTATTTCAAATAGTAAAAATAAATTGAAAAATACTATTTAAGTATTATTAGTTATTCTATTCTACTTAAAAATGTTTTTAAAAAAATATTATGAAAAAATTTAAAGCTTTTATAAAAAAAGAATTTATATTTAATACACTTGCGATGGAAATTAAAAGTTTTTACAAGCGCCTTAGTTTTAGGATTTATGAATTAGTTTAGGGTGTAGGGTTAGATTTAGAGTTTAGAAGTTAAGATTTAGTTTTTAGGGTAATATGGTGAGAATTTAAATTTTAACTTATAAACTCTAAATTATAACCACCGTCCCTAAACTCTAAACTTTTACACCTGAACCCATAAACCCTAATCTAATTCCTTAAACCCTAAAACTAAGGCACTTGTAAAAAAAATTTAATTTTCACCGCCGGTATATAAAATAATTACTCATAAAAGAATTAAAGAAAACCTATAAAGCAGATCAAATTTGTTAAAGTATAGTTTAAAAAGTTAAAAACCTAAAATTAATAATAAGAAAAACAAATCCGATAAATAATTTAAAAATAAAAAAATCGACTGAACTGAACCGATTCCAACCATATAACAGCGAAAATGGAATGCAACATTTAATTCGAGAGTCGTATACATAATCAGCCCAATGACATGATTCAAGCTACATTTTTTTTTTGTTTTTCCACTTTCAGTTAATTTCCCATTCATGTTTCGTCGAAAACATGCAACCTACATTAAATTTTCCTTTGTAGTCTTTAAGATTAAAAAACATTTTATTAAGGGTAAAACTTTGATACACAGGCTGTGTACAAGCCTGTGTATTTACACTATAAAAATTTAAATCTTAAATTCTTAATCCTAACCCTAAAAAATTAAACCCTAAACCTTAAACCATAACACTAAATTCTAAACACTAATATTAAATTCTAAACCCTACAACTTAAACCCCTAAACCTTAAACCCTAAACTAAAACCCTAATCCTTAAAATTAAAAGGCACGTGTAAACTAAAGTTTTTTTCCTTTTATTAAACCCAACAAATAGTTTTAATAAATAAACAGATAATATTTATTTTAGAAAATTTAAATTTATTCACTTTATACATTGTAATTCACTTTCATTAAATAGATAGAAAAAATAGTTTTTAGGAGTATTGACTGATGGTGAGATGAAGACACATCTTCAAAGGGAATAATAGTTAGATGTTTGACCCTTATACATGCATGTATGTATGTATGAAGTATATACATACATAAATCATGCATGGATATCCACAACACAAACTTCCATAACCCTGCCCCTCTACCCCTAAAATTGATTTGACTCTACACTGCCCCTTTTTGTGGGGTTTTTCTTCCTTCCACGACCTTCTTATTAGGATAATCCTACACCTAATAATATTATCTATTCTTCACTCGTAGGGCTCTATTATTTCAAATAAATTATTAGCTAAAAATTCAAAGTTTTCTTTGGCTTATTTGTTGTTGCAGTCTCTTTTTCTTGTTTTTTATGATATTTTTATAAAATATTTAAACTATTCAGAACTCAAATCTTAAATACCAATTACTATATTTTTTTAATAATTTAAAGGTAATTATAAAATAATATTTATTTATAAATTTATTATACAATTAAATACACTCGAATTTAAAAATTTTAAAATATTAATACCAACCAAAATAATATACAGTATATTGTATATGCTTTTGTGTGGTCAGTGAAGTTTTGAGCATATGGATGTACATTGACCATAGGTTACCGAGCCTCGTTGACCATTACTTTTGAAAAACACTTTTTGAACTATAAACAAAATTTTGTGACGAAGTTAAAATTTTTATATAGTGGGTGAAAAGTAAAGTATGAGGTATGGATGATTCTCATACTACTATATTAAGTTTATTGACCTCATACCATAATAAATTAAGTGGGGTTAAATCTAATATTTCTTATAAAAACTATATATTACTTCCTTGAAAACTTTGTACCCCAACAAATAAAGTGGGGTCAATTGCACCCTCAATTTCTATACTACATCCGCCCATGACAATGCTAAACAAACAATTTTTAGAGAAAAAAGTGCGTTTGAAAAGTGTTTTTTAGCCCAAACACAAAAGCTAAAATTTCTAGCTTTTGCAGTTGGAAAAATACTTATAATTTTTACTAAAGGTATAATTATATTATTCTTAAATTATTTATTAGTTTAAATATTTTATATATTTTTCAGTTAAACTTTTAGATAAAAACCATTTATTTATTAACAAATAGTTTTATCACGATTTAAGTTGATATTATAACATAAAAGGATTTAAATATCATTTATCTTATCAAAAATACTTTTTGATAATAATACTAATCATTTTTATCTCAAAAGTAATTTTCTAATGTATTTTTCAAAAACAGTGCTAAACAAGCATTAAAGCTATATATATACGACTGAAGGACATCACAATAAAGTAATATGACTAACAAGTCATGTTAATTGTTAAGTGAAACTTATCAATCTGCATCTCATTTTCACGTGTGCATGGACTGAGGAATGAATATTAATCTATTCATCCCATATGAAAATATTTGGAGAGTACTATATTAATTTAGGAACATGGATTGTAATATTAAAAATACGAGAATTAGTTTGAACAATGCACGGCCATGTCTAAAACTACTAGCTCCTTTTCCAGAACATGTTTCATATTAGTTTGTTGGGGCAAGTAAGCCTTCAGCTCTCAAATTATCAGTTCATTTCAAACCTACGGATTCCGATCTACCTACAATTTTACAACATTAGCAACTGAGATACTAATGTCAGCCTTCTTTAACACCATGCCACTTTAAGGAAGTTGTCAAAAGGACTAGCGGGCGGCAACCTCATCGCCAGACAAGCATCGTGCCGTGAGACAGCTCCACCAAAAGCACCTTCACTCGGTATCTGTATAAAGATCGAAAAACAAGTCAAAATAGAATGTTATCATTAGGTTTGTGTCACCACAATTTCGACAGATTCGTTATTTACCTTGCTGAGCAACGTGCCTCCGTGAACCATAACCGTTGGTAACAATTTATCAACGGCTACGTTCTGATGATTTTCATGTGCCAACCAGTTGGAGAGATTCTTCCTTGTTCCTGTCCTAAATGCTTCGCATTGGCTAACCATGGTATCATACGGGAGAGGTGATGTCGAGACGGATGTTGCTGCAACTTGATCAGCAACTTCAATAGCCTAAAAAGACAAGTGGAGGGAAACATTTATCCTTATACAAAAAGCTGACAAATAAATACAGAGACGGATATTTTCAAAGGGTGGAAGAACAGGTGTACAAGAGTTTACCGATTCCATCAGCTGGCCTATGCTAAGCGCATGAGACTGAGAGACAGCAGTAGATGCAGGCACTCTGGGATTGAAGCGAGAATGGTAAAGAAAGGATGCTTCACTTCTTGCATCATCCTCGAGTAACGAGTTTGCTTGAACATCCTGGCACATTAGCAGAAACCATTACAGGTAGATTTGAAAAAAAAAAAAATGTAAAAGCAACAAACTGAACTGTAAGAACAAATGCAAATCTCATTGGCATAACTCGTCAAAAGAAAGCGATTCTTTGGAATGGGTAATCGCTTGACTGTGGTTCAAATCAAGCATCGATTGTGGGCCAAACGTGAATGCATCATCAGGCGTGAATGGCTCAAGCAACTGTTTTCTGAGATCATCTATCTCCAGCTTAACAAAGCACAAAAAAAGAAAGTTTTAGAGAGACAGAGAGAGGGTACTTGTTAATAGCATGACATACCTCAGTAACGGTAGATAAATTCCGGACCAAGATATCCATCATGATATTATCTGATTCATATATTTTATCATGAAACTCCAATAGCAAAGAAGAAGCATGTTGGTTATGGTAACGGATCCATAACCTCTGACATCTGCCTGAGGCCTCACGAAGAAAAATTCAAGTCTTTGTTGATGCCTAGATAAAGATCAGCCTGAAAAGATACAATAAAGGAGGTAAATAAGTGAGACTTGTATTGATATAATGAATTTGAGATCACAAATCTGCAAACTTATTTAAAGACAAAGTAACTTATCAAATAGAACTGTGGACTTGATGAGATAGTATAGATCGGGAATTTGATATATCTTAGCTGCAGACATGAGCATGCCTATTGACAGCATAAGAATTGATCTCTGTGATGCTGGAGTTAACACCCCTGACACCACAGCAAAAATCAATGTTAGAAATTTAAATATCCTATCTGGAAAAAGTGAAAAACTGTCTATTAATAGACCATACCATAGCTAGAGTCCAAGGAGATATTCTTTAGAGACAACGGAAGCTGGAAGAAGCGGACCACAAGGTTATCATTAACATTCTGTGACATCACAGTTTTGCAGATCGTTAGCAGTTGGGACAAAGTTAAAAAAAAAAACATTCATACAGATTAATTTAGTTAGCAGACATTCAACATGGGCATGGTCTCTCTAGAAACAACTGAAATTAAAATCAGAAAATAAATATAAGAACCATTGTAGCATTAAGATTACCTTCAAGCGTAAAGATATTAACGTCAACACAAAAGAGTGAGATATAGCTTCTATGTTTGAAGGCAAATTATCAGGAAGCGTTGCCTGTATCCAGAAGGCAGACAATAACTGCATTATTTGATCCTCTGTGAGCTTCATGATACATGGTTCCTGTGAGAAAAATTAATAGACAAGAATTATGTTTTCAAAGATCAAGGCTCAAACTAGATAACCACACAAATAACTTAATCATGAAAAGAAGAATATGATTATTGCCTCAATCATGTTTGGTACAGCTACTCTGTTGATAATAGAGGTTATATTGTAGATGTTAGGGGAACTTTTAAGGACATGCCCCTGCTTCTGTTCCTCTTCACCATGAATATTATAACCATTCTTTTCCATTTTGATGTCATCTTTTTTCGTCGGAGCTTTTCAAGTAGCTCTGATATGGATGCAAATGCAGAAGCATTGTTGGAACGCCATCTTCTTGGTTCATAGACATAACCAGAATGCAGAGCAGCAACTTCATGGAGAGAACGGAAAGAACTTGGAAAAAGAAGAGCTGAAAATAACTGGTGTGCTCCCACACGGACCTCAAGATTGGGATGCAACATTGCTTTCATCAGTTGGACAACAAGTGCTTCTGGAAACACCTGGGATAAAATTTAGAAAGTGGCTCAATGAGCTGTGGCTAAGAACAATTTCAATCACTTTCGGAATTAATTTCAATAGAACAAAATGCCTAGATTGCCAATATATGATATTTATAGTAGTAGTTTCAGGAAATCGTTAATCTAGAAGGTAAGCAAAGAGGCAAAGGACACAACAGCACTTAAGATGGGTCTTACCTGTTGCGAAGCGGAAGAGACTAATGCCAACAAAATCATGTGAGCAAGGACCATCGATGATCCAATCATTGCATGAGCAACAGTACCAGAAGGCAACTTCTCCAGCGATATTGTCATCATGTTGAACAAGGGTCTTGCATCATCAATCTAGAATCCAGCCAATGGAAACTCAAGCCCACTAAAAGCATTGTATGAAATTAAAACACACCAGCACGTATCAAAAAAAGATTTTGAAGTTACCCCTTCCGCTATTTCCAACAAGCAATCTTCAATGGAATTTTGAAGCAAGATATTTAAATTAGTGTCCTGCTCTCCTACTGATTCGAGAGTGGCTTGGAAACTTTTCCGCAAATGCCTGCATAGATCACTGACAAAACCAATTTCAGCCAGCAAACCTCTAGATCTAATTTGCCTAGCTAAAGCAGCTGCAACTTGTATGATACAAGATTTTAGTTGAGGATCAGGTGCCACATTTTTGTGCTCTAGATGACGTACAACAGCAGCTAAGATCAGCTGTTTGTTTCCAGATATCAAAAGTCAAGTCAGCCAGCAAAACCATACAAATTTTCTAATATTGTTCATATTTCGTAGCTTTCGTAAGATAAATATGGTAACAAATCTACCTGAAGCCTCCCAGTAGGACATATCAGACAAAACCACCATTGCCAACCCCTGTTGAGAAACCCAGTGCTGTCTAGAATCAAAGTACACAAACATTGGGTCTAGTACTTGGCGCAATGTTGTACTCTCCTTTGCCAACTCAACCATTCTTTGAATACAAATTTGAGCCCAAACTTTAGGTGTGTCCATCTCTTCCCTATAACCAAAAGATATTTAGATATATAAAATGGTTTTGAGGGGACAGGTTAGAAAAGTAGAAAAACCATGCTATCAACTGAATGCTTCATAAAATAGTTTGTTTTATAATATAAACGTTCTCCGTTACAGAAGCAATAAGACTACCTTGTCAAAAGAGAGGGATCTTTTTTCTCAGGTTGAGGCCTGATAATCATGTTGCAAGGGCTGGTATCACAGGTAACAGTTGCACCTCTACCCTAGCATCGAACCACTTCATCCACCCAATTACGATGGGTCACTCCTCTCTCATTATCATCTTCAACATGCGTCTCCAGCTCATAGTTATCTAAAGTAGCATGTACAATCTGGAATTTGGACACATCAGAAGTTAACAAAAGAGGGAGGGAGAAAGATGGCTAACCCCTGGGTTGGAATGAAAAGAGATGATATAATCTAACCTCATAAAGAGCAGCAAAAATATATTAATGTTGTGTCATGAACCAGACCTACCAAGGAAAAACAGAAGAAACCTAATAGGTAAGCTCCATTCTGTCCAGAAGGCTAAAAAACTAATGAAATAAAAGTCAACAAAAAAGAACATTCCAAGTGATTCAGCAATGGTGGAAAAGGTTTGAAATTGAGGAATTTACTTTTTACAATACTGTGATATATCTTTCAGAAGATTAAAGGTGGAAAACAAAATACACTTTTAAACTACCATGGCAGAAAGGCACGGCAAGCTAGATGCCCTTAAGCAACGTCTTTGATGTTTTTCCCTGTCTTCAAGTGCCAACTTACACACTTTATGAACAAAATTTTCAATGTTATGCGTGTAAGTTCCTTCTGCCTGTTTATACAGCAGAACAAAGCACGAGTACAGACATCAAATATCAGAATATAATAATAATTATGATTCATTAGAGAAGGAAAATAAATTAGAATATATGGCATCCACTTCATATCATAAACAAATTTCATATTATCTATGAGTCAATGTGTAACGACCAGGATTTTTGAGTCAACAATGGGCGTTGACCCGGGTCTTGGACCGACGTGTCATAAACATTTTATATTCGAAAAATCACAAACACCTCGAAAATCCACTTTTTTAGCAAAAAGGGGACATCGCTACAGATGGCGACTCCACTGGGGATCTATTTTTTGTTTTTAACAAAATAAAGAGAGTCAAGTTTTTTCAAATAATTATCGCTTTAATAATATTAGAAGTTCCGGATTAAAGTGACTATTAAATTAATATTCGGTTGTAATTGCGCGTTTATTTTAACGCATTTAAAATTTGGCATATAAACCCGTTTTTTAAGTGGGGGGAAAACGCTAATGCTTTCGTGGAGATATCGTTCTCCCGTGTAGGCCTAGCAAGTACCTTCGGGGCTCGAGTACCTTATACTTTCGTAAGGATATCGTTCCTTCGTGCAGACATAAGCGAATGGGTCCCCCTGAATTGAACCCGGTTGAAAGGAGCCTATAATGGGTGATGATCGGGGGCCTTGCTACCCTTAGTAGGGGACAGCAAGGACAATTCAGGTACCTTCTAGCACCAACACTGCATATAGAGAACATAGAAACCCACCCTATTAGAGCCATGCGGATAACCTTAGGTGTTTTAGATGGGTAAATAGGGTCGTTTTGTTTGTTTACCTTATTTAATTCGTCTTTTATTTATGTATTTATTAATTCTATCCGGTACTGACTTGTCTCCTTTTGCTATTTTTTTTCATGCATTATTACATTTGCATTACATAAAGGTACTGGATCAAGTGGTTTACCCGATCAGAAAGTCTTTCACCATGGAAAAAAGGTGTCTTAGAAAAGAGGAGCTTAACTTGTCAGTTAGACATTGGTCAGAGGTCAACCAGAAGGCCCAAGGGGACAGTTTACCAAGTGAGCGTGTGATAGCAGGGTACACCTATGTGAGTCTTCAACAGAACAACTTAGGGGATCTTCAAAGTATCTGGGAAGGATGGGACCAGAGATTACAAGATAGGTTCTGTGATAGTTATGGCGACATTGCATAGTTAATATACATTCGGGTCAACCAGCCCCTACTCCGAGCCATTTTTCAGTTCTGGAATCCTGCCTTTTGCTGCTTCACCTTCAATGGACAGGACATGATGCCCACAGTAGAAGAATATACCGCCCTACTTAATCAGAAAAACGTTCAGGAAGATTGGATTTACGCAAAACCTCCGAGGAATCAGATTTACACTTCAAAGCTCAAAACTTTTACCGGAATGAGTGACGATTGGGTTAATGGCTTGATCCGACTTCAAGGAGATAGTACAGTATTCGCATGGGAGAACATTCGAGACATCCTACCTGCACATTCGGATGAGGAGAAAAGGATAGACATGCTTGCCTTGGGAATATATGGGTTGGTGATCTTTCCAAGAATTCTTGGAAACATTGATGTAGCCATTCTAGATCTGTTTGAGCGTGTAAAACGGCGAGCAAACCCAGTACCAGCTATTTTGGCCGAGACCTTTATTTCTTTAAATGCCAGTCGGAAGCATGAAGAAGGACGTTTTCGAGGATGTGCGCAACTGTTACAGGTATGGATTCAGAGCCACATGTGGAAGACGCCGACGACGGTTCTACTGGGTATATCCTTCCAAGGTTTTTCGCCTTTACGGGAATACTTAGCAAAAGAGTGGCGAGAGGACTTGAAAACAAGAAAATAGGCTAGTTTCTTCAGGAACATTCAAGACGAAGACATAGTATGGAGGGTCTCGTGGCTCGGTAGAGTTAATTACTTTTTATACAGTTGCGGTGATTTCAACTGGCTGATGATGTTGGGATTGCATGGAGGGATTGCTTGTGTTCCGCTTTTGGTGTCCCGACAATTCGGATCACGACAGTTCATTCCCAATATCGCCGGGTTAAGCCGAACTGAATATCTTTTCAAAGGGGAGTTCAAAGAGAAAGTTCAGACTATCATGAGGGCTTGGGACCATTGTTACCGGATTAGGGTGGAAGGAGATACCGAGCACATGACCACCCCAGACTACGATCTTTGGAGACGTTTGAGGGTTAATGATGTGATTCCCGAATCCGATCAAGGACCTGTGGTGTCGCTTGAGGAGCTTACAAGGGTGGTACCATCTGAAGCCGATATCTTACGAAATGAACTCGAAGAAATTAAGAGGAAAATGGACACCCAACAGACTCAACATGCGAGTAAGCTCTATAAAGCAAGCTTAGAGGTTGACAAACGGGATGGGATCATTAGACAGTTGAAGAAATTAAATGCGGATTTGAGCGACAAGAACGCTCTTTACCAAAAGGATGCCCTTCTACTACAAGCGAAAATACAGAAGGCCGGCCGAAGTTAGTTCATAGCCGTGGAAAAGGAAAGAATGAATGGTATCCATTTGGTAGAAGAAAAACGAGAAATCAGCAAGAGAGCGATTGAGAAGGAGATAGAAAGCTGCCGGTTGGCTATTGAGGAAGAAAGACAGTCCTTCAAGAAGGTCATTGACCAAGAAAAGGAAAGAACTAGGCAAGAAATTAGCAAAGTAAAACAAGCAGTCAACCACGAGAGAGAAAACGTAGCCGCATGGAAAAGAAGGTCCATGAATAGCCGGAATAGACTGTTAGAGATGCAAAAGTTGTACGACGACACTATTCAAAGTCTGAATCAAAGCCGAAGTCAGAATGTCGAATTGAAAGAAAAGGTGGCAGAAGTAGAACACTCCTTTCGAACGTACTGCCAGAGGAATGGCTTCACTGAGCTACAAGAAAGAGGAAAGAGAGCGCGAAGTAGGCATGTTACGAACTCGAATTAAGTCCCTTGAAACAATTGTTGAAGATTATAAGGAAAGAATTAGTGTATTCGAAGAGGCTACAGCCGGAGGGAACACTTATTAGCAAAGGAGACTGCGTGACGCTGCCCGGATGGTACAGGATAGGGACCAATATTACGCAAACCTGATGGTGGACATACAACGAGTCGCCAGGCATGTGAATGATTTGGCCATCGAGGCCGAAACACTTCGACCTTTCGTATTCCCAGAAATGGAAGAAGCTCCCAGGTTCATAAAGTTGCTTAGGGCAATTGGAAAATTAGGAGATAGAGCTAGGGCTTATCTATAGGGGTCTGTGTTGTAATTAGTACTCTTTTGTATTAGGGATCTTCATTTTGTAATATGAACTCTATTGTAATCTAGACCCTTTAATTCCCGTGGAAGTAGTTCAAAAGGGTGATTACCAGCGGAATCAGTACCTTATCTGCATACATTCTTGCATTATATCATGACATTCGCATCATTATACACGTATTTATTTTTCTTGCAACCATATTAATGTTATGAATATTGTGGCAGTGTGTGAAAATAGAAGTTAACCCGCAATCATTCATCATCCATACTTTACCCGATTACAAAGCAAGCTCATGGAAGACAGGATAATCAGTCTAGAAAAGGGGCAAAGAGAGCTCGAAGCAAGGTTTGAAGAGGCTCAAAGAAGCCTCAGTGACCAGATTGCTCAGTCGCAAGCATCGATAGTATCCGACATAACCGCATTATTGGCTAAAAGTCTTGGAAAGAGAGTTGAAGGAGAAACCGTTCAAGAACCAGAGCATACCCCAGTTCACAATAAGGTTCAACCAGTTGCGCCAAATTTGACTAGAAGGGTGTATATCGACCCTGCAGGAATGTCAGCTAATCTTCAGGTAGGGGCATCTGAGACTCAACCCCTCGACACTGAAGCACTCTATGAAGAGGAGGTGCCAGACTTGAATTTGGTCGAAAAGATCAGGACAGAGGTAGAAAAAAAGTGGGAGGAAATGTTTCGCCTCATGGAGGAAAAATTTAAAACTTTACAAGCTATGGAAGAATCGGGAAACGATGCTAATGACTTGAGTCTGGTATCCGACCTTGTCCTACCGCCAAAATTTAAAACGCCAGAGTTCGACAAATACGATGGAACCACGTGTCCTTCCGCGCACATAACAATGTACTGCCGGAAGATGGCGGCCTACCTTAAGGATGAGAAGCTATTGATTCACTGTTTCCAAGACAGCATAACTGGAGCGGCGTTACGGTGGTACACCCAGTTGAGCAAGGTAAATGTCAAGACATGGAAAGATCTGTCAAGAGCATTCATTGAGCAATATAAACATGTAACAGATATGACCCTAGTAGAATTATGTTGGAAAATATGGGGCAGCAGTCCAACGAAAGTCTACGACAATATGCTCAAAGGTGGCGGGAAGTGGCCGCCCAAATTCAGCCACCCCTCCCGGAACATGAAATTACGCCATTATTCGTTAATACTTTGAAAGGGGCACTTTTCGATCGCCTCATTAATAATACAACACAGAGTTTTGCTGATCTAATTAGGACTGAGGAGTCCTTTTATTTGGCAATTAAGAGTGGTAGAATTGATAGCGGGAAAGATCTCGGAAACACAGCAAGAAGAATGAAGTAAACGCCACCAGCACTTACACCACCCCGAAGAATTTTACAGTCTCACAGCCACAAGCACCTATGGGAAAAGCACAAAACTCGAATCAAAGAGAGGAGAGAACCTGCAGAAAAGAGAAATAGAGGAAAACTTTTACTCCCCTACCCGTTCCGTACTCGGAGCTTTACTCCCAGTTGTATGAAGCAGACTTGGTCCGTCCATATCACGTTACTCCTTTCAAACCGCCATTCCCGTCTTGGTATAACCCGAACGCGCATTGCGACTATCACGGTGGTTCCCCTGGACATCCCACCGAGAACTGCCTTGCCTTCAAAAAACTTGTGCAGAACTTAATTGATTCTGGGATATTTAAGTTTGAAGAACCAAGTGTAGCTACTAACCCGTTACCTAATCATGGGAACAGAGGAGTAAATGTTATTGAAGAATGCTTTACCAGGAAGATTAAGGATGATGTGTCAGAAATCAAATCTCATTTGCTGTGGGTATTTCAACAATTATGCATGGCCCATGTGATCGACAAAGGCATGGTAATAAGGCAGAAGGGATGTGAAGTGTATTGCGAATTCCATCAGGACGAAGGGCATGACATCCAAAAGTGCGACGAGTTCAAGAGATTGGTACAACAATTGATGAATGAAAAGCAAATAGAATTCTTCGAAGAGCCCACGGGAAAGAAGGGGTCGGACGTACATATGACGGATAGCCCCAACGCAAAATACGGGAGGGATAAACCTTTTATCATCTCTTCCAGGCCAGGGAATGCAGGTGCCTCCCAAGGAAAAACCACTAAGATAAATCCCAAAATCATCATTTCAGCACCATCCCCGTTCCCATTCAAGGATATGCGGCAAACTCCCTGGAACTATGCTATAAATGTGACCACGCCAGAAAAGCCAGAATATGGTCAGGTAAAAGAGCCTACGCTAAAAGGCGAACAAAGCAAGAGCGATGTGAATGTCGGTGAGGTGGGCCATTTCACGAGGAGCGGCAGATGTTATTCCTCTGAGGCTTTGAGAGCAGCTGAAGCGGTCAAAGATAAGGGAAAGAATACATCGGTTAGCCCCACGCAGATATTCGGTGAAGAACCTCTCCCAAAGATAAATGAGCCGGTAACTGAGGCTCAGGCCAAAGAATTTCTGAAGTTCCTGAGACATAGCGAGTACAGTGTAGTGGAACAACTACGAAAGCAACCGACTAGGATCACAGTGCTGGAGTTGCTCTTGAGTTCAGAAAGACACCGTGAGGCACTATTAAAAGTACTAAATCAAACTTTTGTGCCCCAAGATATTTCTGTGACAAAACTAGACAGGATAGTGGGGCATATCACTGCCTATAATCATATAACATTCAGTGATGACGAGATCCCCGAGGGAGGAATGGGGTCCACCAAAGCCCTTAACATCACAACCCAGCGCAAAAGGTATGTAGTACTGGGTACTGATTGACAACGGGTCAGCATTGAACGTGTTGCCTATGGTGACCTTGCGTAAACCGCCAATAGATGGTTCTCACCTAAAGCCCCGCCATAACTCGTAAGAGCCTTTGACGGTACACAAAGAGGAACAATGGGAAAAATTGAGGTGCCTCTATTGATCGGGCCGACCGAGTATGTGATTGATTTTGTGGTAATGGACATAAAACCATCTTACACCGCTTATTGGGAAGGCCATGGATCCACTCCGCAGAGTTGTCCCCTCATCATTGCATCGTAAATTAAAATTCGTAGTCGAAGGCAAATTGGTCAAAGAGAGGCCGAGCAGAAATTGTTGCTTGAAGTGACATCGGATGCCCCTATATTCAAAATGACGAGGATCTTTGCAGAATGCTCTTTTCGAGCATTAGAGCTAGTGAATGCCACATTCGTCGCGGAGGGAAGTCGGATCCCCTATCCCGGGTTATCCAATTGTACCAAGATGACCGTCATGAAACTTTGGGCCGAGGAGCCAAAGTAGGAAGAGGGTTGGGAAGAGATTACAAGGAGCCTAAGAGCCAAAAGTATGATAACCAAAAAGGACCGTTTTGGGCTGGGTTACAAACCAAGTGTCCAAGAGAGAAAAAGGAATATAAGAGAAAAGAAGAGCAAAAAAAAGCGATTTAAAGGAGAAGACATTCCGTGGAGACCAATGTCCTTCCCTAGTTTGAAAACCACTTTTTGTCCGGAGGATTCTACCAACCAGTCAAGAAGTTGAAGAGGCAATTAAGGAAAATGATGTACTCAACAAGGAGGAGATATTCAATGAATCACTTGAAGGGATGTAAATCAACATGATAGTGGAAAGGGCCAAGGCAGCAAAATGTTGACCAACATCCGCCCTGTCCCTGGGAAACACTTGATAACCTGGAGCTGCATTGATCTACCCGTGGTTTTTAGGAATAGATCGAGTAATGCTCGAATCAACCTTTTGTTTTTGCCCATAAACAATGGGGATCTTTTATATAGGGCACCTATGTTAACTTTTTTTGTTGAAATGAAAATATCCCCGTTTTCTTGAATGACAAACATTTCATTTATTTCATTCATGCATTCTTCATGTTCATTCACTTCATATAAAGTCATCCTCTTCCCAATACAATTCATTCTCATTTAATGCAGGTCGCTCATGATTGTCTATATGAATGATACGGATCCAATCCGGAGTGAATTTTGAATGCCCCGAGATCTCGAGAGGAATTGAGGAAGAAGATGATGAGATAGAATGTGAGGTCCCCAGTAGAGTTGAGGAGAATGGTGGCCAACGAAGAAAAAGGCAGATCATGCCCACCAAGAAGAAACAGAAGTTGTAAACTTGGGGATGAAGAAGAGAGAAAAGAAGTGAAAATAGGGACGGCGTTTCCTCAAAAAACTAAGCACGAACCGATAACCCTACTTCAGAATTTAAGGATGTTTTCGCTGGACCTATCAAGATATGCCAGGATTGAATATCGACATAGTGGTGCACAAATTGCCAACAAAGCCGAGTGCAAGCCAATACAAAAAAACTTCGGAGAATGAGACCGGACATGTTATTAAAAATCGAGAAGAGGTAAAAAAGCAGTTTGATCTTTGGTTTCTTGGAGGTAGCCAAATACCCCGAATGGGTTGCAAACATCGTACCAGTACCGAAGAAGGACGAGAAAGTTCGTATGTGTGTAGATTAGGAGCATGTCAATTCATTTTTCATAGCATTTTGTCTTATCTTAGACAGGTATCTATAGATTCAAAGAGACATTGGTAGCCATCTTGGTGTGAATCCCAAATGTGAAGATGAAGGTTCTATATACGAAAGGCCTATGTTTCCAAGTGCCTGAAGAGAGAGGTTCTATATAGGAAGAATCCGCCGCTCCAGGGTTCCAGGAGCTAAAAGTTTTATATAGGAAGGGCTTGCAGCTCCAGTGTGAAGACTAGCAGTTCTATATAGGAAGAACTCCCAGCCGAAGGAATTCACCCATGACACATAAGGTTTCATATAGAGAAAACTCGTTGTGTTGAAGGCGAAGAGTCCTATGTAGGAAGGGCTCTGAGCTTTACTGTCTTAGAGTGAAAGGTTCTATATAGGAAGAACTTGTAGCTCCGAGATTTCAGAAGCTAAAAGTTCTATATAGGAATGACTGACGGCTCCAGGGTAAAGACTAACAGTTCTATATAGGAAAAACTCTCAGCCGAAGGAATTCACCCATGACACATAAGGTTTCATATAGGGAAAACCCGTTGTGTTAAAGGCGAAGAGTCCTATGTAGGAAGGGCTCCGAGCTTTACTGTCTTAGAGTGAAAGGTTCTATATAGGAAGAACCTGTAGCTCCGAGATTTCAGAAGCTAAAAGTTCTATATAGGAGGACTGACGGCTCTAGGGTGAAGACTAGCAGTTCTATATAAGAAGAACTCCCAGCCGAAGGAATTCACCCATGACACATAAGGTTTCATATAGGGAAAACCCGTTGTGTTGAAGGCGGAGAGTCCTATGTAGGAAGGGCTCCGAGCTTTACTGTCTTAGAGTGAAAGGTTCTATATAGGAAGAACATGTAGCTTCGAGATTTCAGAAGCTAAAAGTTCTATATGGGAAGGACTGACGGGTCCAGGGTGAAGACTAGCAGTTCTATATAGAAAGAACTCCCAGCCGAAGGAATTCACCCATGACACATAAGGTTTTATATAGGGAAAACCCGTTGTGTTGAAGGCGAAGAGTCCTATATAGGAAGGGCTCTGAGCTTTACTGTCTTAGAGTGAGAGGTTCTATATAGGAAGAACTCGTAGCTCTGAGATTTCAGAAGCTAAAAGTTCTATATAAGAAGGATTTGACGGCTCGGGGTTTGAAGACTAGCAATTCTATACAGGAGGAACTCCCAGTCGGAAGAATCCATCAGCGGCGTAAAAGGTTTTATATAGAAAAAAACCAGCCGCGTTGAAGGCAAAGAGTTCTATATAAGAAGGACTCCAAGCCTTACCGTCTCAAGATGAAAAATTCTATATAGGAGGGACTCATAACTTGAGGCTTCACAGCGAAGGGTTCCATATAGGAAGAGCCTGTAGCTCCAAGATCGGAGGGGGAAGAAGTTATATAGAAAGGACTTACGAGCCCGAAGATTCAGCCGAGGAAAAGCGGAGAGTTCCAGAAGAGCACGTGTTTCCAAAGCTACAAATAGGGAAGTTGGATAAAAACGAGTGCTTATGAATCTTTGCTTTGTTCCCATTCCACGAGAACAAACAAAGAGGGGCAACTGTAATCACTCATTTTTATCTGGTCTCTAAGTATCATATTAATATATTAGTGCATGATTACATATATATGTGTGCGTGTATATGATATTAATATTACATATATGATATATGTGTAATGTGTGAATGTATGCATGGTGCATATATTTATGTTGTGTATTATGTACCTATTAATATGTGTGTGATATGGTTATATTTATGTTATAGGTATCATATAATATATGTTGGTATATGTGCATTTATGGGTATGTTTATATATGTTTGCATGTATATATTATTAATTTCCTTGTTATTATTGAATGTATACGAATGAGTGTTGCATGAATTGTATGTATTATTATTAAGTGTATTTATGTGTGAATGTATTTCATTACAATCGTATGTATGTGTACGTAAGTATGTATGTGTATGCATTTACTATTATATTAATATATTATTATTAATATATATGTACAAATCTGAAAATAAAAACCCCAATTAAATTAAATGTCCAGATTATTGCAAAACCCATAAAATACATTACAAGGCCCGATCGGCCCAAACCCAAAACCCTAACAGAACCCTAATACCTATCAGATATCTAACCCTAATTATTTTGTCTTTGCGCAGCCAACCAGGAGCCGTTGGATCAAAATGTTGATCCAACGGCCACGATCAAAGAGGGAAGTTATCCAGCTGGCCGCGTGAATTACACGCCCGGACCGTTCGGATGCCACACGCGCGTTCCATCCACGCGCGGACCCTTCGATCTCCCACGCACCATAACTCCTCGACTGCTGAGCTCCACGTGTCACGATCTAGAGCCGTTCTACCGATCGAGGTTTCATCTAGACCGTGCATTCTTCAAGCTATCCCAACCGTTAGATCGAATCGGATCCAACGGTCGAGAACACCTCTGGCCGAAGACATCTCCCCCACACCGCCACCATGCTTCCACCATGCCGGCCTCCAACCACCGCGTTCAGGATAAGCAGATATATCAAAAATCACCAAAAAAAAGGTAGATTTGTTACCTTCGTCGTCAACGGGTCTCCCCTCACCAGTGACAAGCCTCCTCAGCTTTTCCAAAGCTGAACATGGTGAACTGAAGGGAGAGGGAGGTCCCTTTTGGTTTCATTTCGGTTAAACATAAAAAAAAACTTTTTTTCCATTTCGTATTTGCTTAGATCTAGACAAAAGGGTGAGTCTTAGTGTAAATCTAAGTTCAGATTTGGGTTCGGTTTGAAAAGAGATTGGTTTTAGGTGTTTCTTTTGGTTCGCCGGCGCCGGTCGGCGGCGGAGAAGACGGCGAATGGTCAACGGTTTATGGGTTCATCAAAGGTTTGGGATGGTTGAGTTGAGAGAAAATGAGAGATAGGTTATTATAAAAACGGGTTAAGAATAAAAAATAAGGGAAAATTTGAGATCGGGCTAAAAAAAGGGATTTTATGGGCATTTTATTTTGTGAAATGGTAAAATTCTGAAATAAATCCCCCCGCATTTTCGATATTTGTATTTCTATCTTGCCGCATGAGATATTTACAACCCTGGTCCCCCTTATATTCTAAAATCTTGCAATCCAACCCCTGGATTAAATTGAATCAGTTTTTAAATGGCGAAATTACCTCACCAGTCCCACCATGTTTTTGAAATTTTCACTTCAAGCCTGTCCCTTGGTCCAATTACAGTTTTATTCCTTTTAGATTCTGTTCAGTTTGCAATTGCGTCCCTAAATCGCACATTATTGCCTTTTAATTTCTGTTTCTTATGTTTATTTCTTTTCATTTCAGTCTTATTCCATATTTAAATATTCATGTTCGTTTATTATGATCGTATATGTTGATGTAGCCTTTTTACCTGCTCATATGTCTCTTGTACATGTTTCGTATTTTCATGTTTATATGTATATGTGTGTTCAGTTTATGGTGATTATGTTTTTATGCGTTTATTTGGTCTGTCGTACCACACATATTCGATTGATATTTTAGTCGGCTCGTACACAAGTTGCTTCGTGTTTTAGCATGTATTGCATGTTCTCTTTGCTTTTAGGTTACGTGCTAGTATATTTTCTTTGTCATATATAATACCATGTTCTACATATGTTACAATGTGTTTTTTAATATGTATGTCTGCTTGGAAAATGTGTTTTTGTCCCCACATGTATTTATGCATGTCTTGTTATTGTGATATGTTAAATTTGTTTTTATTTACGAGTAAGATTAATATGTATATATGTATGTTTTAGTTTAGTATTTTATTTATGTTAGATTAGTATTCTGTTATGTTAATATTTATTGCATTTAAATTGTTTGCCATTTTTATATTTTGCCCACTAAGATTGCATATCGAGATATAAATTGTCAATGCGGTGCCCTTTTATCCGAGTGTAGACGGGGCCAGTATCAGGCGTAGTGATAGTGGTTGGGCGTTTACTCTCAGATAACGGGGCCTTTAAAATTTACTCGTACTTATAATCAAATTTTAATTTAATCGTCACTTTAATCCGGAAAATTTAATACTAATAAAGCGGTAATTATTAAAGTACCAATTTTGGGCGGTGTGAGGGTGCTAATCCTTCCCCATCCGTAACCGACTCCCGAACCCAATAGTTTTCAAATCTCTGGTTATATGGTGTCCGGCCTACCTAAGTGGCCGGTGGAGACTCCAATTTTTAAATAAAATGCAGTTTTTTTAAAACCCCCACGGAATAAACATTTTATATCCGAAAAATCACAAACACCTCGAAAATCCACTTTTTTAGCAAAAAGGGGACATCGCTACAACCCTTGGGCTATGTGATCAGGGTAGGGTTGTAACTCGACGGGCTGTGTGAGCTCGAGTAACTCGATGGGCTGTGTGATCTCGAGTATGGGCTAGATAACATCGAGGAGGATTTCTCAGCATCGAGCCAATCTCATAGTACAATACTTGATGTCTAGTTTGGACTGGTTGTATTCATAGGACCTTACCACAATTGAGTGTATTTTCATTTTGATTTTCTGTTATTTGTTCAAACGGTGTACTTTATGCGAAACTCGTATTTTGTAAACCCTTTTAATCTCTTTATTTACGTGGAATTTATGGAAATAGACCGTTTTAAGAATTTCCAACTTGTGGTTTTAAATAAGAAATTTTGATGGGTCGGTTTTAGGTGACCCGTAAGTCACACTTCGGATCCAGGATGGGTTCGGGGTGTTACATTTTGGTATCAAAGCCTAAGTTTAGTCAGTTCTAGAAAACCCCGTGGTCGTGGTAAGGTGTCTAGCGAATACAAGTCCCTAAAGTTAAGTGTACTTTATAAGACTGGGGATCCTAATGTGCCACCTTTTTTGTTGTGTTTCAGAAAAAATGATCGATGGAAGGTGAAACCGGTAGTGGAGAGGCAAGTCACTTCCGTGACTTAACCTCTGCCTTTTTGCGTGTGGTGCAAGCTATCCCGAGGCAATCTAAGACGTCTCGTAAGACCCCTGTAGAAAGGCTTCATCGTTTTGGACCTAAGAGTTTCGAAGGCTTGAGTGAGGATGACCCGATTAAGGCTGACCAGTGGTTGCGGGACACACAGAGAATCTTGAGACAGATGAAGGGAAGCCCGAAAGATGATCTCGATTGCATTGTTTCCCTTCTTAAGGGCAATGCACATGAGTGGTGGGAGACCGTAGAGTTGGGTCTAAAGCCTGCGCTCCCGACATGGGACATCTTTATGGATGAGTTTCGGAAGAAGTACATCAGTGAGGTATACATGGATGAGATGAGGGACCAGTTTCTGCATCTGGTTTAGGGAGATCGAACGGTGTTTGCTTATTAGCAAGAGTTTCTGCGTTTGAGCCGTTATGCTCTAGAGTTTGTTGCCGTGGAAGAGTTAAGGTGCAAGAGGTTCAGACAAGGCTTGAATGTTGACCTTCAGTTGCATGTGAAAGCGGGTCCGCTTGGGCCATTCTCCGAGTTAGCCAATAGTGCGAAGATACTTGAGCGGCTTCAGAGCTCAGCATCCAATCAGTTCAAAGATTTTAGAGGTTGTGATGTGGAGACCCGAGATATCATGGTTCCTTCTCCCTATCAGCATGAGAGGTTTTACGCTTCGAGGAGTTCGAAGAGAGTTGCTTCAGACCAGTCGCCGAGAGTCATCTTAGGATCTAGATCGAGGGTTCATAGAGGCTCTTTGTTTTCTACGCCAGAATGGAGTGTTGATGGTTCTGTTAGAGGACCGCTACCACCAGCATGCGAGCATTGTGGCTAACACCACCTTGGGATGTGCTTCTTGTTTCGGAGGGTTTGCTATAGGTGTCGGGCACTAGGGCATATGTCAAAGCCCAGCCATGGATGAGGACTCATCAGTTCAGTCTCAAAGGTTGGCTGCTTTCCAGCACGATCAGAGTCCTGCTCGAGGCAGAATTAGGGCACCATCAGGCTATAGAGGTGGAGGTCCTATGAGATCCACCGCCAGGGTTGGCGCGTGAGGCGTTGCTAGGCAGCCTGCAGCTCAAATTGGAGTTGACAGAGTTGCGACCGAGGATATGTCAGGTAATTAAGTTTTGTATTGGTTTTAGCTGTTGCGTTAACCGTTTAGCTCTTCGGTTGTGTAATAGACCGGTTCTTGTGATATGCATCTTGGTAAATCTTGGGTTTGTTGTTGCTTTAGATGGCAATTAGATTTACATCCCTTGCTAGATAAGGTTTTTATTGCAGATGGCTGTTGAGAGTGCATGTGTGCCGTAAGATGTGAGCGAGAAGTTATGAAGTTTTAGATTGCTTGAATCTAGTTGTTAGTGTTGGTTGTGTAGGGTCTTAACCTCTCTAAGGTAGACGTTGTGCTCTGTAGTGCTAGCTCGAGGAAGGTTCTATAGGTTGCAAGGTGTTTTTAGCTTGCGTTGTAGACATGAGGGTTAAGAGTCTCTAGTCTTAGTGTTGTGGGTGTTTTGAGGGTATGGAGGAAACCTTGGTGAGTGAGCAATCTTAGCAGTTGATTATGGTTTAGAGCCGCGATAAATGTAAGGTCGAGTTCGTTGTTAGTGTCCATCGCTTCGTGGCATGGTACTAAACGGACTCTTTGTTTGAGGTACACTTGTGTAAGCGACCAATTGGGTGTCATTGCCAAGTGCTTCGCCGAGATCATGTCTGCGTGTGAGGAGCTTGTATGGTGGTTTTGGATGTGTTGAACCGTAGTGCAATAGTAGAAGACCGTTGATGGGTTCGTGAGATCGGCGACCTTGTTTGGCCATGAAATGTGAGAGCTTCACGTGTGGTGTCAGAGTAAAGGTACTGTTAAAAAGATAGATGAAGTTGTGATGATCATGGTTGAGGTCCTAAGGGCGACCCGTGAGGTTAGTTGCTTGGCTTGTGCACCTGTTGAGCTAGATCTTGTGGAGTTGGAGGATTGTCTATTCGAGTTCGACCAAAGTTGTTATCAATTAAGGCAAACAGTGTGGAGGTTATCAGAGTAGCGCAGCGAAAATGTGGATCAATAGTTATGTTGAGGGTAACCGGGTGGTTACTTTGCAAAAAAATATTTTTAGACGAACCAGTTGGCGACCCTTGAGAACAGTCCGATGGCTTTCCACGTCTGATGGTTGGGACCGAGGCAAGGGTGAGGAAGAAGGTGTTTAGACCTTGCAAGTAGAATGGCTAAGTTTTGGGTTGCTCATGTAAGTTCCCAAGTGACGGTGGTCTTTTCTCGAAACCAAGTAGTTGTATAGTGAGTGTTTTCGATCGTGTGAAAGTAAGTTTGGATAGAAAGAAGTTTCAAGTTCCGACTGGATGGGTCAAGTCTGGGGAAAAGAGTTGTAAGTCCAAGATAGATTGATGATAATGAGCGGTTGTTGGGGCTTTGCTTATCCTTTAATAGTTTGACCGAGATATGGTTGTTAGGCGTGATGCGTTCCTAGCAATGGTTTGTGGAGGTGGTGCAGCGTTTTGGAGCGAATAAAGCCAAAGTTTAGTTGTCGGATACTAGTAGAAAGGATTGATTAACGAGATAGAATCCCTTAGAAGTGAGTCCTTTAAGTTGATGTTTGAGCAGCGCGGCTCGAGGTTGGTTATGTTACCATGCTTAGTGGTTCGTCATAAGTGTCGTGGTTGTTGGAAAAGGGGTCGTTGAAGATCTTAAGAGAAGCGTTAAGAGCGTGTGGTTCAGTGCTAGGGTTCTGTTTAAGGTGGATTGAGAGAGAACCCTCCCTAATCAAGTGATCCTGTTAGAATGGTGAAGTGGTTAGATCTGTTCGAGTTGCATCTCTCTTTCATCCGTCTAAATTTTGAGGATGAAATTTCTTGAAGGAGAGGAGAGTTGTAACGACCCAGATTTTCGAGTCAACAATGGGCGTCGACCCCGGTCTTGGACCGACGTGTCGGGCCGAGATGTTGGGCCATAATGGGCCTCCATACGTTGTGGGCTTGCTTGGTGGTTTTGGGCTTGACTTATGTTGGGCTTAAGGAAGGGTATTGTGGTAAAATCATAATTGGGGGAGACAAGGGCTGATGTCTTATTAAGGTGGGCTGTCATCCTTGTAAGAGGGTGAAGTCACCATTGTCCTCTCTCTCTCTCTTCATCTCCTTCTAATTTCTACCCAACCCAAAGTAAAAGATGGAAACTTGTTGTGGTGGAGTGTGAATCTCGGATTGGCCATCAAGGAAGAGTTTATCAGCATCAAATGATCTTCATTTCGAGCTAAACATCATTGGTTTTGGTGGGAGTTGGGTTTGAAGCTTGGAGCAAGGAAAGAGAGGTGAAAGAAGCTTGGTTGCTGCTTAAGTTCGTGAATCTTGCTTAAGGTCAGTACATCTCTGACTCCTACGTTTCATGAGCCTCATAAGACGATTACCTTGCTTGGTTCTATGTTTATGGGTTACTTAGTTAGGGTTCTTGAGCTTTAAACCCCTCTAATGGTAAATCACGTTTTGAGAGTTGATAATGGGTAAAACTGGTAGGAAACCACCTAATATACTCCAAATAACTTGTAGGAAGGATTTGAGACTTAACCATGGGGGTTAAGGGTGGGATTGGTGTAATCTTGAGCTCCAGGTTTTGAAATCTGGGCTCGAGTATCGGTACGGGGTGGCTGCGTACCGGTACTTCTTAGTATAATGAGGAACGGCGTGCGAGGGGTGTACTGGTACGCATCCCCATGTATCAGTACCCCTCACTCAAATGGAAATCCAGTAGCGATTAGGCGTACCGGTACGCAAGGGGCGTCTCGGTACGCACTGTTACATTGCCTGGGATAGGCCTAGCGTACCGGTACGCGAAGGTTGGAGTACCGGTACGGGCTTAGATCGGTACGGGACGATCCTAGTACCGGTACGGGGTAAGAGCGTATCGGTACGGCTTGTGGTCTAACTCTTCAAACCTAGTTAGGGTATCGGTACTTATTGGGGAGTATCGATACCAAGAGGGCAGTATCGATACTCACATTGGAATATCGATACTCGTCGAGCAATCTGCCCAAGAAAGTTAAGTACGCGTTCGGGGGTTTTATAATTCGTGGTAAAGGGTCTGGTAGGTCTCTAAAGGTATAAACCAAACTCTAAAACTGAGAAATCGAGGTTAGTAACCCGTATGAAAATTAATGGCTAAGGGCTTGGTAATAGTTTGATTAGTTACTTGGAGTGGAAACTCATAGGGATCCATGGTAGATCAATTATTGCTACGGGGTAGGTCGGGGTCCTTGTTGCGTGCTGAAGGGACACCCATGTAGGCTGGTTGCCGTGAATAATGAGATAATCTAATGAGCAAGGCGTAAACGAAACCTAAAGTCATATATTAAATAGTGTAACCAATGAGTTATGCCTTGGGGCATTGATAATGGTTGGCTGGATGCCTTTATCTCTCGATGAGATATATTGATGCTCGGGGGAGCATGTGTTGGCGCATGTGTCTTGGTTAGGAAATTCGGATGTCCTAGAGTCAATGCAAGGGCACTTAAATAAGGGGATGGGTACTCCGGGCTATGTGATCGAGTACATCCGACGTATCCATGGACTATGTGATCTGGATGCGGTCCGAAACCTATCATTGGGCTCTGTGATCAAGATATGAAAATACAACTCGAAGGGCTATGTGATCTCGAATAACTCGATGAGCTATGTGATCCCGAGTAATCCTGTTCGGCTATGTAATCGCAGGATAAGACTGCTTGTGGCTATTGTGATTCAAGTATGTGTAGGACGTATCTGTGGCTATAGTGATCCGAATATGATCCTTACCAGACGGCTATGTGATCACGGGTAACCTGACGGCTATGTGAGCACGGAAAAAATAGTAGGGCTTCGTTGGCCATTAGGGAATGTATGTTATTTACGTTGTTGAATGGATAAGCGGTGTTGGCTAGTTTACCCTTGGGCTATGTGATCAGGGTAGGGTTGTAACTCGACGGGCTGTGTGAGCTCGAGTAACTCGATGGGCTGTGTGATCTCGAGTATGGGCTAGATAACCCTTGGGCTGTGTGATCAGGGTAGGAGTCGTAACTCATTGGACGGTGGGACCTCGCGTTTGGTAAGCCTGAGATGACTTGGTTGTCTTCTTGCATAATAGTGATATCTTTAGATAGTTGTAAGCTCTAGCTAGGATAGGCTAGAAGATGATCCTTAGATGTTGAGAAGTCTTTCTGTGCACTCTTGATTATATTATCATGAATGTTTGTTTTATGATGTTCATGAATTGTGGTAGAGTAGAAATGTACCACTGAGCTTTGTTAGCTCAGCGTGCAGAATGTGATTTCTTCCGTGTGTAGGTTGACATGTCGCGTTTGGAGGAGCACATCGAGGAGGATTTCCCAGCATCGAGCCAATCTCAGAGTACAATACTTGATGTCTAGTTTGGACTGGTTGTATTTATAGGACCTTACCACAATTGAGTCTGTATTTTCATTTTGATTTTCTGTTATTTGGTCAAACGGTGTACTTTATGTGGAACTCGTATTTTGTAAACCCTTTTAATCTCTTTATTTACGTGGACTTTATGGAAATGGACCGTTTTAAGAATTTCCAACTTGTGGTTTTAAATAAGAAATTTTGATGGGTCGGTTTTGGGTGACCCGTAAGTGACGCTTCGGATCCAGAACGGGTTCGGGGTGTTACACAATGCATCCCTTGCGAAATGAATACTCCCAGCAATACAAGCATATCTACTTCACATCAGATAGCAGAAATGGTTATACAGTATGCTTTTATATGTTTTATCTCTATCCTAGCGCAGCCAAGTCTATCTTTTATACATATAGCCTGGTAGAGTTATGTATATTCAGACATCAGTGACATGATAAAGCCTCTCATGTCATTCACATTGCACGCTTTATAGCATTCTTAAGAATGTTTTCTACATCCATCAAGATGCACAGTATAACCATTAAAGAAGGTCTTGAAGTTTACACATTCATTAAGATGTTATAAGATTTATATTTTTAGTTTCCAATCAAACCATTAAAAAGAGGAGGAAAGTGACTGTTGACCTGATTATATATAAATCTTGTCAAAGTTTGGCATCTAAGGATCTGCATAGCATCTTGCTTAGAGTTGTCAAGCAGTTCGCCAACAACATTCAGCAAGTTAACAGCGAAATATGCCCTACAAGGTGAGAAAGAAGGATTTAGCATACAATGAAAGCATTATAGTTAAAAGCTCCCAAACGCAGGACTCGGAAATACAAAGAACAACAAAACATAAAAGCAGGAAATTACTTGCATCTGTTCCTTGCACATGCAAAGCAACTTACTGTAAGCCTCTGTAACAATATTGATGGATTTTACGTGCTTATGGCGCAGCTCTTTGTAGCATCTTTCTTCAAGGCACTTGGCAATCTATTAAAAGCAGAGATATACACAACTATCTCAATAAGCATATCTTAATAGCAAACAAATAAAAAGATAGGAATTACTACCTTCGGAATTCGGAGAGGATTTTTCGCAGCATATTCACATAACTTCGTAATTTTCCTTTCATTGGGAGGAGCATCCTACAATGCATTATGAGGCAATAACTTTATAATTCTTCCTTATCAAAAAGTAGAAGCAATACAAAATGAACATGACTCTTCAGAAATGTACCAACTAAGTTGCTAATTAACCACATCTAAGAATCACTTATTTCTCTTGTTACTTCCAAGACCCAACAAAAGAATCAAACATTTTTAAAGTTATAAAACTAAGAAAGGCAACCACCTATACAGGCAAGTACTTTTATTCTATTTATATGAAACTATAGTACTCAAATGGCATTGAAGTGACAGCCAAGAACACTGGACAACCATGTTGCTTCTACTCTTCTTTTTGCTTGAAGTACCCATGTTCAACACATCCCAAATCAGTATGCGATATGACCTGCAAATGAACATATCAACATAAACAAGCTGGACAGCCATAATTATAGCAATAGCCAAGCCCTCTAGCAGCCATTACTGGAATATTGCAGGATCAAAGATCCCTTATTTGTTTACCCACCTTAAAACTAATGTACTTAAAGCTAGCTAACTTGTATGACCACAACCAAAGCCCAAAAATATATAAAGATTTCACCTGCAATTTCATCTGAACACCACCATTATCAAAATTTATAATCTAAAGGACAAAAAAATTAGGTGAGTACTCACAGGGGACTTGGGGCATATTTCAGACAACAAATTCTTGTAACGCTTAACAGGTTGTCGAGATCTTGACCTCAAAGCAGGACAACACACACACATACTTTCACAAGCTGGGAAGAGCTTCCTGGAGATGATCCCCATTTCTGTAAATGCAGAAAGGAGAAATTTCAGACTAAAAGAACAGTGAACAAAGCTAAAACAATCCGATCTTTGGCTCACCAAAGCATGAAACAATAGGTCCAACATATAAAGATATCACATTTAAAGCACCCGCTCTCCCAAAAACGAAGAAAAAGATAAAAAAGACAAAAACCAAATAGAGGATACATCAAATGATAATCACATTGTTAGAGATTTAAGATAACTAAAATTGAAGTGTAGAATGAGAAAAGCACCAAAATCCAAATCATAAACAGCTAACAATAACAAAGACGAACTATTTGTACCTAAAACGACGCAATAAGGCTTGTGTGTGTATTCTTTTTTGCAAAAACACAAACACCAATATACCACCGACCCAGACAAGAAAAAGAAACGAAGAGCTAGAATAAAATTTACCACACATATTTAAAATGCCCCTCCTTTGAATGTGTTCATGGAAATGAGAAGAAGAAAATGCACAAACCTTGCCCTGCAGTTCTGCAGGAGCAAAAAATCCTAGCAGAAAGTGAAAGAAAACAAATGCAAAAGACCAGGCAACCGAGGGAAAGTGATGCAAATGTGTGCGAGCTTTTGTTTAAATTTAATTATAAACTTTTACAAGGTTATGGACTTATGATTTTCTATAATCATTCTTTTCCAAAGTCCTTGCAATAATAATTACCAACGACGACTTTCTTTTAGCCATACCTTCAAAGAGAAAAAGAATAAAACTTTCTTTTACCCATGTTTGAAAATTGAAAACCATTATTCTTTCCTCTAAAAAAAATATAAGGTAAATGACTTATTTAGTACCTCACTTATATCTGTATTTTTATTTTAATACCCAAACAAATTTTTTTGGCTAAAATTCTTGTTTTAGTTTAAAATTTTATTGATTTAAACATCATTGCCCCTTTCTCTTTGTTCCACTCTTGTTTACAACTTCAATGGTTGCAGACTATAATTACATATCCCAAAAGAAAAGTATACCCTTTTTGCAAAAAAATTTATGTCTGTGAATGGATTTTATTGATATATGGTACAAGCTCGAATTTTTACAGTGATGATTGGTGTCAACGCAAGCATATTTTGTGGAGCTACGGCGGAGGCTAGAAAAGTTGGAGAGGGATGACAAACTCAAACCCAAATACCTAAACCTTATGCACATAGGGAGAAAAGAATAAAAAAGCGAGAAATTTACACTTCCATCCAAAAATTTAAAATGATGTTTAAATTGATAGAATTTTAAACTAAATTGATAGATTGTATAAGCTTTTTGACTAAAATTGTTATTAAACCAAGTCACATCACTATTTTCATTAATTTTAAACGACGAAGGTACTAAAATAAAAATAAAACGTAACGTTAAGTATCATTTTGTCAAAAAAAATAGTTGGGTACCATAATAGAAATACAACCATATGCGGGAGACTAAATATGTAGTTTACTCGAAATTTATCATTCTTTGAAGGTTAAATATGTATTTAGTATGTGAGTTTGGTTAAAAAGGTAATTTGATATTTAATTTATTATTTTAATCAGGTAATTGAATTTTGTTTTAAAGTTTAATTTAGTACTTATAGTTTTTTTTTCTAATTTGTTACTTAATTGATATTTAAACTTTACTTTTAGGTATAAAATTGACACCTAAAGTAAATTACTTATTTAAATTGTAAAGTCAAGTTCAGATAAATTTTGAACATAAAAGTCAAATTCAAATATCTGGTTAGATCAAAAAAGTTTAAGCACCAGATTAAATCTTGAAATCAAACTTAAATATTTAATTAAATAAAAATTTAAGTATTAAATTATATCTTAAAAAGTTTTGCTTTTATGAATTTGGTGGTTTGAGGACTGCCTTCCTTCGGGTTAATTGTTGCTTTTTACTGAGTGGGATTCGGTGCTGCTTGGCTTTACTCGAGGCGTGTGGCTTGTGTTCATGGTGCTTAGATGGTGTGTGTTGGATGCAACGGGTTTTGGTTCGTTTTTAGGTGTTTTGATGTGTACTGAAGTTTTTATATTGTTTTGTTTTAGGCGTTTCTCTCGTTTATATTATCGGGCTTGTACTCTCTTTTTTTGACTAAGTCTAGAGAGATTTTTAATGAGACACACGATAATATATTTTGTATAATTCTTGCTATCAATAAAAATTATACTTTGCCAATAAAAAAATAAAGACAACATTATTTTGAATTGGGGGTGATGATATGTTGTTATTATGAAACGACTTTTTTATCCAAATATTTTATTTGTAATATTATTTATGGCTTTGACACCTAAAAGTATTAACTCTCGATCTAGCACTCATTGCAATAACTCGTTTGGTTGGAATGACGAGTTCCATTAAAAAAAAACTCACAGAACTCGTTATACTAGTATGACTGGTACTTATAGATATTCGTTATCAGCTCTCATTAAAAACTTTAAAAAAATTATAAATCTTGTTATACCAGCCAGATGAGTTACTGTAATAGGTGCTAGATCAGGAATTAATATTTTTTAGGTGTCAGATCCATAGAAAATATTAAAAAAACAAAATATTTGGATAAAATAACCGTTCCAAGGCTTGAAAACATTCACTTTAATCAACGGTTTGCAATGGAGAAAATATTTGTGTTTGTGTTTGTTTCGAAATTCTCCATAGATTGAATGTCATATGAATTTAACTATACTAAAATATGACATATTGTGAACATTAACTTTGTAATTTATATGCCATGTAAACAACGTAGTAAACATGAGTAAAGAGGTTGAATTTTTGTGTTATGTGTCTTAAAATTCAGGGTTTAAACTAATTTGTAGCAATTAATTTATAGTGTTTGAAATAATAATAATTAGGGGTAGGAAAGACTCAACTCGGCATGTAGAAAAATCAACTTATTTTGACTCGATTCGTAATTCATAAACTCGACTCAACACGAAAAAATCAGTTAAAATTTAATTTATAAAATAGAAATTCGAATAACTCAAAAATTTTCGTAATTAGTTGATCACCTTTCAAGTTCGAATCGAGTATGTCAATTATACCTGATGTATTATGTATATCACGTGTGAAAATACAAAGAAATATATATGTGTATAGTATATAGATATAAAAAGCCGTTAAAATTAGAATAAGTATTATAACATTACAAATAATTGCAATTAAATTTGTACAAAAACATGAAAACTCAACTCGATTCGACTCGAATTTCATAAACTTGACTCGATTCAAAAAATTTAAATAAAATTTAAATCGTAAAATAAAACGCGCAACCTAATAATAACCAACACTAATAAAGAAGTCTTGCACTTATTACAACTTGTCGCCAACCTGTTACTTTTTTTTTTTGAACAATAGAATCATTGGCATTGAACAAAAGGAACATATACAAAACAGAGCATAAACAGGGGAAAAGGCACAACATAAAACAATAACAAAACCCAAACAGGTCCGGGCAAAACCTCAAAAAACAGACAAACAACCCATATCCATCCATAGCGGAAGTACAGTTGGCACTGACGTACACGGCGGAGCTGAGAAAATAACACAAAAGACGAAGAAGAACATCACCAACCATCGATCGAAGCTGAAGAAACTCGAAGCCAGCAAATACAAGATCTTCTACTGCATGACACTCCAGTGGTCACCGGAGAATAGAATCAGTTCATGGGAATGCAGAGAGAAAGCCAATAGACCGTCGCGATAGATCTAAGAAGTAACAATGTTTGAGGAAAGGCGGAGCCAAAAAACACAGCCATCGGGTCATCGTCGATGGAGACAAAACAGAGGAAGAAATGGATAATACCCGAATTTTATCCAGGTATATATATATATATTTCACTATAAATAAAACCAAAATAAATAAATATATTTACATTATATATCTGACAAGTGTCAGCCCAACAAGCACAATTTAGCTCAAATCTTTATTTTCCCGGCCAAATCTGATAACCCAAGGGACACATGGCATTCCATCATTCTCCCCTGATCTAGATTCAGCTAGCTTACGGTGATGTCACCGTGACATCATCGCTTGACAACCCTATAAATACAGAGAGAGAAAATTCATTTCATTAATTACAAAATAATAATAATTACAAACAATTAATGTCAATAATAATAAATATAATAAAAGTGGGAGAGAGAAAGCTTACCTCAGGAGACCAACTGCCACTGTGAAGCCAAACTGACGTTAGAGCACATAAAAAAAGTGATCGGATGTCGGAAAGGATACTGGAACTACCATATCCCCCGTAACGGAAGTATAATCCTTTTCTTTAATCCCTGCAAAAAAAATATTAGTTCAATATAAAAAACAGAAACGAAAAAAAGGGAAAAAAAAGTGACCGAAACTTAGCTTTTGGTCGCCGGTGAGTTTAGAGTGAATCGGTGGAGTTGAAGAGGGAGGTTTCGAGTAGATTTAGGGGAGAAGCTGGGTGATCCTGTCGGATCGGGTAGTTTTAGGAAGTTTGGGGTTCGAAATCAATTTTTTTTAGAAATTTAGGGTTTGGAACGGCGAAACACGGCGATCGGAAATTACTTCATGGCTGTCGAAATGAGGATAGGGATGATCGGGGCTTCACCGACGTTACCTGCGGCAGTTGAGAGTCGACTATCGACGACCAGCAAACAAACTGAAGCTGGCCGGAGTGGATCGAAGGAAGGAGAGGATGGCGAAGTATTACCGAGTTTATGGTTCATCACGATCATGATGAATAAAGATGAATATCGAGTGAGATTCAGGGTATTTGATATTTAAAAACAGAAAAAGAAGAGAAATTTGGTGTTTTTGTGAATTAAACGGAAGAAAATAAGAAGAATATGGGTTGGGTTTGAGAAGAACAAGGGACTTAGATTCATTTTGGGTTTTGATTTCTGGTTAGAGGGTGTTTATGGAAGAGAGAATTTTGAGAGAGGGTATAGGTCGGGTTATAGAGAAAGAGTAAAATGAGCGAATGACTAAGTCTGACTTGGTGATGGCTATTTTATAGGCAGACCAAAATGGCATCGTTTTGATGCCAGGTCACTTTGACCCGCGAACTGGAGACGGGTCGGATAAGGAACTCGCATCTCTTCATTCGAATTCTTATGGATCTGGCCCTAAACTTTGTATCTTTTCTAATATGGTCCCTTAATCTAATAAAATCAAAAATTGCAGTTTTCATTGTTTCAATTTAGTCTTTTTTACAACATTTAATTATTTAATTTAATTGCTTTAATTTATTATTTGTATGTTGTATGTTTTAAATTAGGCATGTAGTATTAATTGTTTAACAATTTAATCACCTAGATTTAATTATTAATTGTTTAAAGCCTTAGTATTAATATCTCTATTAGGCTTAAATAATATAATTAGGAAGATAATTGTAACAAATTAATGGATATTAAGTAGAAAATTTTAAAGCTCAAATTTGAGTAGTGTTTCATTGCAATGGAATGTTGTTTAACATGGGCTTTTAAGTAGAATACTTAGTATTCGTTAAAACCTTAGAAATTGATAAATAATCTAATTAATTAATTATAGCTTTAAATAAGACTATAACTTTATTAATTAGTCTAGTTAAGTAAATTAGGGAATATTATATATAATTTTGAATTTTAAATATGGATAGTACCTAAGCAATTGGGTGTTGTTTATGTAAGTATTTAAATTAAATAATATTCATAGACTTGTTAAACACAAAATTAAATAGTGCCTTTTAGATTAGCACTTAAAATAAACAAGACCGTAATTAATAATGCATATAAAACATTTTATATTCAAAATATATTTTTAAAATATAAATAGAGGTGTCTGAACGTATATAAGTATTTTCAATTTATATTCGAAGCAAAAATATATTTCTTTATAAAAGAAATATTTCCATTTTGAATATAAGTCCAATTAATAATTAATGATTAAATTAAATTCAAATTGTTATTTTCAAAATGTCAACATGTCACTCAAAATTAAAGGTACCGATATCAGGTGTTTGTGGGGTACTAATAGTTCCCCACACGTAATCGACTCTCGAACCCTAATTTTAAAAGAACGAATCTCTTTGCTTTTATAGTGTCCGGTCTACTAAATGACCGATAGAGGCTCCGAATATTTTCAAAAATCAAATTAAATAAAAACTTTAATTTTCAGAAAATAAATCGTCCAAGCTATTTTTACTGGTTAAAAATGATTTCGATAAAAAAAAAAGCAAGAAACATGAGAAAAACAAAAGAAATAACAAAGGGGAGAAAAAAAAACCAGCTGTGGAGGTGCCGCTGAACCTCCGAACCGCAGCGAGCAAAGCCACTCAAACATGCTCTGGTCAAACTATTTCCTGAGAAAACCGTTTCCCTAAAAACTACTGTTACAAGAGATGAAAGAAAGGAGTCTCAAGGGCTACGCCTACGACCGCCAAGTGAGTCAGAAGACTCATCAAAGGTTAAAGCGGTTTATTATTTAAGAGAGAACGACGCAAAACAGTGAACATACAGTAACTCTACAAAATAAGAGAAATGGTCCTAGCCTAGGTTTGATGGTCCCATTAAATGCAAGATTTGAATCCGAATCAATTGGTCTAACCTTGGTTAAAATGAAGCAGACGTACATAAATTTTTATTCAGGCAGTAGAAAATTATGTAATTACACAAATTTTTATAATTTACACAAATTTATTACACAAATTCTTACCTAGTTAATAAAAATTTATATAGTTATAAAAATTCGTACACAGTTAATAAAAATTTTGATTCTACTTAAATTATTACTTAATCCTACATAAATTCTTACTAAAATGGTAAAAATTTCGGTTCCCCTAAGCTTGGCCTACTTTTAATTCTTTGTTTCATCGAGACCCACATGATCAAAGGGAAGAGATCCAAGCTTTAGTTTGGAAGTTTTTCAGTTTTCTTGGTGACCCGTAAATCTAAACAATCAATGTTAGGAATAAAAGTAAAACCCCAACAAAACAATAATATAAATAGTAAGTCTGTCTCTATATGCTCTAATATTAAAAAAAATAAAATTTAGAGCTCGAATTTAAGATTTAAAATTTAAAATATATGTTTAATTTTTAAATTTTAAAATTAAAATATAAAATTTAATTTTAATTTTAGAACATATATAAAAACACCAAAATAAAATCACAGAATTGTTGTTCACAAAGCAAACACAATTATGTGTTATGTATAAAGAATTTTAAGCTTTATATATAGCCTTTTTTTTTCCTTTGTAGGACTAAGGTTTTCTGCTACTACTAGACTAGGTCTTGAGAGGTGCCTAACCTTGCCATCAACCAAGGAATTATTTTGTTAATTCCTGCCATACGAGCTGCACAAGTCACATGGGAGAAAATATATTAAAATATTCAAAAAATCATACAAGGGGATTAAACTAGATTACGAGTGTGGATGTACACATTCTACGGTACGATAATATACAATATTGGCTTGAATCCTGGATAAAGATTTTGTTTGACAATTAGTGTATAGTTAATATAGATCATATTAGTCGATAGCTGATAGATAATAACATTAGTTGATTTAATTAGCAAATCATATTAGTTGATTGTATAAAAGTGCTTGATAAAATTAACCGATACCTTATAGTTGTTTGATTATTTGAAAAAAAATAAAATAACATATAAGGACATTATTATATTCTATATTTGTTTGAATAATTTATTATTATTATTATTATTGACAATCATTGTTTAAATAATTTATTAGTTATTAATATTTTGTATCAATTAATATTAATTAGAGTGTGAAAATTGTTTTTTTAACAACATTACTGAGCATATATATGAATGATGTATACATATTAATTTCTTATTTGTGAAATTATCTTTAAATATAATTTTAATAATTATTAAATTCAAATGTATATATTAATTTCTTATTTATAAAATTATATTTTGAAGTTTCACCAAAATCCACTATTACAACCATCTATTTACCAAACATCTAAAGTAATGAATTTGACTGGTCAAACTCTTAAAAATAGTTCAAACCTCGAATTATGACTCTGAAAGCTATTTACCAAACATCATAGAAAGAATGAATATAAGCAAAACATATGATAGCGCATACAAACACTTTGTGGGTAATATTAGAGTAACTTACACATTTTGAACTTTATGTGTCGAAATTTTAGGATGCTTGTAAAAATAGGTCATAAAGTTTCAACCGATACTGAAAAAAAAATCATTTTAATTATTACTATTAAGAAAAAAATTTATTTCAATCACTTAATCGTTAAACATTTAACCACGTCTTAATAAACAATACCCTCCCGTAAGTTTATGATATGTGTCACATTTTTATTGATAGAAAAGATAAGAAAAATATGAGTTACAAAAGTCGGAGTTCAAAACGTGAGAACTAAGACAAAAGCTCCCAAGCCATAACTAAAATATATTAATTATGAAATAAAATATAAAATTTGAGGATTAAAATCGTTATTATATAATATCACAATTCTATTATCATTTAATATTTAACCACTATAAATGATATATTTGTAATAATATATTAATCGAATGATTTGTTTGTAAATTTTAAAAAAGAAGTGACATATTTACTATAAGATCTATAATCAAGTAATATTGAGTGTTGTTTATATTTAATAAGGCCTCGGCCCGAAAGTTAAGACTAAAATTCGAGACCGTATTCAATTAGATGGAGCGGCCTGGGTCCGAACTCCTAACCCGATAGCAAATGGAGCAGGGCCCGTTTTCGTAAAAGGGAGTTTCTTGAGAGAAGGGAAAACGAAAACTTGAAGTTATTATATAGCATCAGATCATCTCTTCCGTTCTACTTCTTCTTCAATTGATCTATCCGTACGCTTAAAATCAGAATGAATGTAAGTTATTCCGTTAATTATCTTTAAATACCCATTATTGTTTTCTTAGTCTAACACTTCCCAGTTTAAAGAAAGCATAGATTTTTACTGTTTTTTTTTTTCATTTCGTTTTGACTTTTTGTCTTCTAATGCAGTTCATGGCTTCAAAGCAACCGGAAAATAGCTTGCTCGCCCCTGAAGCTGACTCTCAAAGGACTCTGTATGTTATTTATCTGATTTCAATTGAACCAGGGTTTTCTTTGGATGTTGGGTGTTTGAAATTTCTCCTCTCTTTTTTTTAATCGATAGGTACCCATATGTTACTGGAACATCAGTTGTGGCTTTGAAGTATAAAGATGGGATTTTGATGGCTGCTGATATGGGAGGTCAGCTCATACACTTTCATAAGCATTTTATTTGTTCCGGTTGGTTTTGTTATTTGAAGTAGATGATAGAAGAAGTTTTGGGACCTTTTGGAGTGTAAAAGATATCAATTAGCTTGAATCAACCTTGATCCAGAGTCGTTTCCCTTAAATTTTTTTGGATTGTAATATAAATGTGAATTATGGAATGATCTTTTTTCAACCCTTCTATGCTGTATGTATATATTTTTAAAAACAATTGGTTCCATTAGAGGATCTGAGTATTGCTATGTAGCTTAAGAATTGTAGTTAAGGTAATACCATTGGTTATAACATGTGACAGAAATTCTGTTCAAAATTTGGACATAGTATTTGATACAGTGCTTGTCTGATGGTATGCTCTAAATTATCAGTACTTTATATAGGATCCATATTGTAGGCTAGAACATGGAGATGGTCTATGTTTTTTTAATTGTAGCATCATTTGTATAATTACTCAAGTAGGAATTCGTTTTAGATTTGTTGTCTTGTGTCAACAATAATGTGTAAAGTGAGTAACGTGATTCCCCTTAAGGAGGTTGAAGAGACCTTGTTGAGGCACTTTACATTGTTGCAGAGAAAGAAATGGAGTTGGGAGTTATTTAAGGTTCTTTGTACTGCTGAATGTCTTGCGCTTTCACATTAAAGTACTTATTCATTGCGGTTTCCCCTAAAATAAGTTATGCACTTGGTAGGAAAATACATTTTGCTTGTAATTCATTTGCCATGCATGTTTTGCACATTTTGGTTTTCACACCTTCCTCGTCCCTCTTTTTCTCTTGTTTTCTGCCGGAAGTCTGATGTTTCAAG